>JAHREE010000207.1:1277799-1410061 GCA_033628505.1 Tringa tobata
CCCTCTCCAGCAGTTCCCTGTCCTTCTTGAATTGGGGAGCCCAGAACTGGACACAGGGCTCCAGATGGGGTCTCCCCAGGGCAGAACAGAGGGGGAGGATGACCTCCCTTGACCTGCTGGCCACATTCCACCTGGTGCACCCCAGGATGCCATTGGCCTTCTTGGCCACAAGGGCACATTGCTGGCTCATGGTCATCCTCTTGTCCACCAGGACTCCCACCTTCGTTAACACCTTGCAAGCCAGGTGCCAAAAGAAAGGCAACTCCCCCGTGGAAATCTCTCTCTATAGAAGGCACCAGAGGTCTCACGGGTGCAGAAAACACAGCCCGCTCTGCAGCACTGGGCGGCCCCCACCCTGCTCCAGCTCCACAGCTTGTCTTTGAAACAGGCTGATGACTGATTATGGGAATCTTCCCCATGCAGTACCCCCACACCCTGACATCTCAATCATACTTCCATTTCTTTTTTAAAGTAAAAAATGGTTTTCCTGGCCCAGTATGTTTATCAGCTAGAGTCTGAGCCAGTTATCTGCACAGGTTTACAGTATGCAGCCTAGAACCGTTAGATTTTTATCACATCTTATGAAAATCATACACAGCTTACTCTTGTAGCTGTATATTACAAGGAAAACGTGTATAGAGAGACTGGTTCTCCTTAGATTACTATCTCTGAATTGATGCTGTATGAGGCACAACTGCTTAAAAGGTTATAACTGATGTAATTTTTGCCATTACAGGTAATTTATGGCTCCTGTGTGTCTGACTTGTCAAATCTCCTTAGAGAGATCAAACAGGGTCTGTTTGTCATATGCATTTATCTAACACTTGTTCCTCCGCAAGCTTCAAAACGCAATAGTTATTCTTTTCTTAGGTGTCAATTTTTTCCTGTGTGTCTTGCCTCTTAGTCCTTGTAAATGTCCTCCTAATGCAAAACGCAGGGGTGCTCCAGCAGCAAATACAAGCAACGACTACCTCTCTAGGGGCATTTTTAAAAGAGAGATTATTTTATTTTCCCTAAGCAGGGCTCCGGTCCTTCAGAGAGGCTTGAAGTTGTGCACACAGACGTGTTGGGGCTCCGGCTGTGCCTCAAACCCTGCTGCATTATTTTCCCCTCAACTTTGCATAACTCTGAGCTGATCTCTGCCGCTGGGGAAGAAATCCATCACGAGAAGTCCTGGAGAACAAAATAGCCTTTCATTGGGTAAGGCAGGGGGATACACCCCTAGCTGTGTACATCCTGGGGCCCTGCCTGCACATCAGCCCCCGCTTCACCACAAGGCTGAGGAGTTAAGCCCGGCCCTCACGTCCTGCCGAGTCTCCTTTCTGTTTCCTTGTCTCACCTTGCTGGAAGTCCTATTCTGCTTTACACGCTCAAGGCTAAACCCCAGTCACTCTCAAGATGACAGAAGTTGTGATGGTTTCTTGTTTACTCTGCGCAGA
The DNA here is from genome assembly GCA_033628505.1 of Tringa tobata. Classification (NCBI taxonomy): domain Eukaryota; kingdom Metazoa; phylum Chordata; class Aves; order Charadriiformes; family Scolopacidae; genus Tringa; species Tringa tobata. Next base: position 1,279,239 of record JAHREE010000207.1, read on the forward strand.
TTTCACAAGAAACTGAGCAGGCGTAAAGGCAGGCCGGGAAGCACAGGAGGCCTCAGTGGCAATACCCACAGGACACCCAAAGGGAACACAGAATGACAGAATGATCTGGGGCTGAAAGGGACCTCTGGAGATCATCGAGTCCAACCCCCCTGCCAAAGCAGGTCCACCCAGAGCAGGTTGCACAGGAACGTCTCCAGGCGAGGTTTGAATGTCTCCAGAGAAGGAGACTCCACCACCTCTCCGGGCAGCCTGTTCCGGGGCTCTGCCACCCTCAAAGTGAAGAAGTTCCTCCTCATGTTTAGGTGGAACTTCTTATGTTCCAGTTTGTGCCCATTTCCTCTTGTCCTGTCCCCGGGCACCACTGAAAATAGACCAGCCCCATCCTCCTGACACCCATCCTTCAAGTATGTATCGGTATTGATCAGATCCCCCCTCAGTCTTCTCTTCTCCAAAGCTCTCACAAAGCTCTCATCTTCTGCCCACACCCTGCTTTCTGCTGGGCAGACTCTCTGAGGAGGGCATGGGTGTCAGAGGCAAAATGTTAGCCAGGTAAGGGGAAGGAGGGATGAGAGGCACACTTTTTCAAGAGGGCTGAGGATTTTGAGGACCGTTGGTCTGTATGAACCTCTCCAGCAGAGCTGAGTAAAGGACTCGCTTCATCCTGTTTCCCCGAGCACGAATCACCCGGAAATGAAAGGATGAGCCTCTGCATCAGGCACAGGAATCTCCGGGCTTCCAGAGAGGAACGGGCAGAGGAGAGTTCAGCTGTAATGTGGATTCAGTCCCACACAGGCCCACAGGGTGCCGCGGGGGAAATGGGCCCCGATGAGAGGGGCTGTGTAAATGCACCCTTCCCACGGGGACACTGCCTACCCTGCTCCGAGGACGTCCCGGCTGTGCCGTCACGTCCATATGTAATACACCACACGGGAATAATGTCAAAAAGCAAGGAGCCCATTCAGCATTCAGACACACCTTTCGCATTTATGGGCCTTTTACCCATTCTGCTGTCGAAAAGCTGCATTTCTCAATGGCTATGAAGTGTGAAGTGTCTGGAAAGATGCTCACTATCGAGGAGAGGAGCTTTGCCAGTTTCACTCTACGTTACGTCTTACCTTCCTGTCAGGTATGAAATGGCAGGGAGTATGATAGGAATCCGACAGAGAAATAAATTAAATAAATAAAATTCAATAGTAAATAGATATAATTTATTTATTCAATAATAAATAAACAGAAAATAATAAGTTCTTATTTCAATAATAAATAAAAATAAATAGAATTAGAAGAACTATACTCTGGTGAAGGTCAAGTCCTTTAAGTAAATTGATTGAATTAGGTATTTTTGCTGACACATCATTTTTAACAGGGTTTATGGTTACAGGAGTTTTGTGCGGTAAATGGGAAATATCGTGAAAAAGTACAAATAATCCTTCAAACCATATCTGCAGAACAGAATCTCAGCTGCAAACATACCCAAAATCTAGGGCTCTTAAGATCCAAGGGTTTGACCCAATGACACAACACTTATTTGAGAAACACCAGTCTTTGATTCAGAAACATCTAATGCCTGCAAGAACTGTTCCTCTTATCAGGGAAAACTTTGGTGTTTCCAATTGCTTGAAATGGCTTTAATGTAAGGTAGAATTAAAGACTGACAAGCAAACATAGCAATAAACTATAAATTGCATTCTCATGTTATAAATGATGTACCTATTCGACTACAGAAACTGCAGAAGTATGTTAGATGCAAAACGTCACTCACAGCATCATAATTAATAGAACTGGCACCCTGTTGGAAATATCACCCACCTCCATGGATGTTTTGCATCCACATTTTTGAATCTTTCTAGACTATTTGAAAAAAATTCAAATATATTTATTCAAAATGCATTAAAAGCCTAGTAAGTGTTATAATAAATAAATTGCTCCTCCACAGATTAATTTTAACACTCGCTTATTTTACCACACTGATAAAATCTCCATCTCAAATATTATTCAAGCTGCCTCAGGATCTTCCACTTTTTTTTTCCCTAAATTTGTTTTTTCTTTCTTTTTCTTTCTTTTCCTCGCAGTGCCTTAGATGAGGATCTCTCTTTATCTCTGCCCCAAGCTTTATGTTATAGCGGGCTTGAATGGCACATCAGAGTCTATTTCTGAGTACTGGAACAATGTCTCCGACAATGTGTATTAACATTCTGGCACTTTCCTCTTAGGTGAAATTTCTACGCGCTTCAGACAATAGACAATGTTAGGAGAGTTGGACAAACTCTAAGGGAGAGCAAGATTTAGCTGATCTTCTTGGAAACCATTTCAATACCGCAAGCAGAAGACAACAGAAGGCAGACATAGCTGAAGAGTCAGTACAACCTAGAACCAAGCTGTAAGGTTGAGGATTTTGTGAAACAGGAAGAATATCATACTTCGACTGGACAGACTGACCCATTCAGTTAAATAAAAGATGAAAGTAACAGAAAAGAACAGGCCCCAGAACCATGATTTTGAGCCATATTAGTCAAAGCATGAAAAGAGTATAAAATAATTCACTGCCTACATCTGTATGATGCTGGCCTCTACAGTAAACTACCAAAGAAATAGAAGAAAAAAAAAAAAAACAAAAAAGAAAGAAAAAAGACAAACAAGAAAGATTCGTTCATTTATGAGCAGAACTACAGCTTTACTGATACTATCAACACTTGCTGGAAACAATCTCCTAACGGGAAAATGAAATTATGTGGTTTGTAAAAACATACTGAGGAAGGAGCTAGTGCTCTCCTTCAAACAGAATTGATTAAAGGAAATCCATGTGTTGTGCCAGATGGACTTCGGTTGCTGCGATAGTTGAGCACCACAGCCCTAGATAACGGACTTCATGCATACGATAGAAATACCAAGAAGATATGATCCAGTTGATAACACTGACTTTAATTGACAGCATTAAGTTTCCTGACCAGTTTTAACTTGTGGACTACCTGCAATCTTATGGCTGGGTGTGGTGCTGGTTTGTGCTCAGGATATCACCATTAGAAAGCTTCTCTTAGATGTTTTACAGACATAAAGCGTACAAAATATTGATAGAGAGCCTTAGTAGCACGTGGCATCCATACCGTGTGTTTTTGTGACAGCAACACCTTCAGAAGCAGAAGACAGGCCCCCTGATTACAAATAATTTCTTTTTGTTCACCACTGATGCATTTATAACTTCTCCACAACCAGGCAGGCCCAAACAATTCACTCTCTAAACCTCCTACAATTTTCAGAAACGCTTTGCTCACTATTACCGCCGTAACCCTTCGAGAAGCTGAACATTAATTTAGATCATGGGCATAGAGGACTTTCAGCTGCCTTATTCATTAGTAGTGGCAAGGGCTCGTTTTCTCTAAAAACATCTTGACAATTAAATCTACTGGAAAAATATACTTACCTTCCTGTGAAATAGTACCTTTTTAAAAAAAAAAAAAACGTTTCCATGAATTAATGCACTCTGCAAGGGTTGGAGACCTTACTCTGAAGGCACTTTTGTTTTAAAGCAGGGGCTTTCAGTCTGGGCTTGATGGACTTTTACTCCATGAGGTCCAAGACAGGTGACTTAAATAAGTTGTTTCATACGTGGTACTCGGCGATCTACATATGCAAAAGTTTATAATAGGAAACGTGTGAATCTGATAAGCAAAAGAGTAAAACCTACCGGTTTCTGCCATCAACTGGAAGTGTTAGTACGCCTTACAAATCAATGCCATCACATCAGTCCTGGCCACCTCAGCAATATTGGTAAACCAGACAGTGCGGCCTCTGTCAAGTCATTCCAGAATCACCATTTGTTTGTGTTAATGCTGCCCGAGAACAGGATACCAGGCAATGGGGAAGAGAGACGAAACGGCAATGAAAGGCAGCGTCCCAGATGCCCTCTCTGACCATGTCTCAGCTGCTACCAGAACTGGGGAGGAAGGCAGCAAGAGAAAAAAAAAGCAGGAGCCACAGCACGTGGGCTTCAAGTAAGAAGCATTCCCGTTTCATTCATTAGGTAAATTGTGATCTGTCAAGTTGGTTTTCTTCCTAAAATGCAGCTATTTTGTTACCTTGGTATCCTGCTCCCTTCCCCAAGCCCAGGCTTTTGCTGGCTTTGCTCCACGTGCCACAGCGGTTACACCAGGAGCGTTCCTGGCACGGTGACTCTCCTCTTTACCTACACCACCTGCCTGTCTCAAAGGGGATCTACAAAAACCACCCTAAGAGTAGAAATAAATAATACTTTCCTTGCTAAGACGACTCTTTTTCAAAGCTACCCAAAAAAATACAACCAAAGAACGGTCTGAAGTATTGGCACAACCTTGGAGAGCTTCTAGTAGGAGGAAGAGAAAGAATATCTCTTTTTAGCTGTCTTGCTCATTATTCAGAGTCAGGTTGAAGGGCAGATCTTCCTGTGTCCTCCTGGTACCACCGTAGGTCATACAGTGCAAGTACACCCAGGGCAGCCCCTACCTCACAGGGCAAATTCTGCTCCTGCACCTGGACTGGTAGATCCCAGCAGAAGAACTCTGTTATACCTATTTTCTCCAAATCTTAGTTTGAGAACAGTTCCCTGTTTTTACTTCCGAGTAGTACACCTTCCACACAAAACCTGCTGCCTCCTGGCATCTATGGAAGCTGGAAGAAGCATTATTTACACCAAACAGACAAGACTTGGGGGCATTTTACATCCCCTCCATTTCAGCATGAAATCCCTGGTAACTGGTGCGGTTCCTGTTTGGGGCTGGACGCGTTTCTCCCTGAAACCTGCTACTAAACAATGACACTTTTCTCCCACCACAACTCAAAAATCAAAGCTGGTGCAGGGATCACCCAGAAACGCACCTGAATTTCACAAAGCCCTTCCCTGACACCTACCAGGTACGGGACCCAGAGGCTCACAAAGGAAATATCAACTACTCAGTCCCAAACTTTTACGCGTGTATTTGCATCTTTTATTAACAACATCCAAAAGACTTTCCCAATCATTCTGAAGGTTGTATTTCTTTTTAAAAAAATGTGGAAAAATAAAAAGAATATAAAACGTGAAGCAATTGTTGCCCTACAGATAAGGACCCTGGGGAGAGCTGTTACCCCATTTGTTGTTTAAGATGCTTGGAGAGGAAAGCACAATAGAAAACTGGCTGAAGTTTGCCTCTTTTTTTTCACAGTGAACAAAAAATACCACTGTCTGTCACCTTCTGTGTCTGGCTAATCACAGGTATCTAAGCATCAGGAAATAAGCTGCAACAAATCATGAAGTTAGCTTAAAATGCACCCGATTTCCTAAATTCCAAGCAAAATAAAGATAAGTGGGATTGTCTGGATATTTCTATTTTCAGTTTTTGTTCTTTTGATCTCTTGAGTTCTTCACTTTTCCAGTTGTTCCCTGCAAGGCTGAGGACTAGCCATTTCTTTAGTAGATCTGGATGTCTAAAAGGCCGCCTTCTTATGGGTGCAAGACCTGCATTACCGCTCAGTTAAGCTGCATACAGCTATTTCCATTTCCAAGGTTGCACATTTTTGCATCAGAGACACCTGTGATCATGCAAAGATTTATTGTAACCCCCCTCCCCCCCTGCCCCATACTTCAAGTGCCCCCCCTGCACTTCAAGCGCTTTAAATGGTTTGACTGAGTTTCTCATTGGGGATTTCTCACACAGCATAAATTCAGTCTCTGGGAAAGTAGCATCAGGGAGCAGCAGGAGCAGGGCTGGGCCACGAGTGGAGACAAGCCAGAAGCTGTGGGTGACCCAGCACCAGCCGTGCCCTCACCGACAGGGTACAGTCCCACAGAGTCTGAACATGGGGCAGAGCCAGGTGGTCACAGCAAGGAATCCCATCAACAGCCTCAAACAAGGCAAAGCAATCAGCCAGTTCCAAGGTCCATCCAGCAGACAAGGGCAAAAGATGGGACTGGAGACAGGACTACAATGTGAGTCCATCCAGAAGGCAAGGTCAGAGCCAAACATGTCCACAGCATGGCTCAGGCAAGGACTGAGTCAAAGAATCATAGAATAGTTAAAGTTGGAAGGGACCTTAAAGATCATCCAGTTCCAACCCCCCTGCCATGGGCAGGGACACCTCCCACCAGACCAGGTTGCTCCAAGCCCCATCCAGCCTGGCCTTGAACCCCTCCAGGGATGGGGCATCCACAGCTTCTCTGGGCAACCTGTTCCAGTGTCTCACTGCCCTCACAGGAAAGAATTTCTTTCTGGTATCTAATCTAAATCTCCCCTCTTTCAGTTAAAAACCCTTACCCCTCATCCTGTCACTCCACTCCCTGACAGAGTCCCTTCCCATCTCTCCTGTAGCCTCCCTTCAGGTACTGGAAGGCCATTATAAGATCTCCCCGGAGCCTTCTCTTCTCCAGGCTGAACAACCCCAACTCTCTCAGCCTGTTTTCATAGGAGAGGTGCTCCAGCCCTCTGACCATTTTAGTGGCCCTCTGCTGGACCCGTTCCAGCAGCTCCACGTCCTTCCTGTGCTGAAGACTTCAAAGAGCAGAGTAAAGGGGCAGAATCACCTCCCTTGCCCTGCTGGCCACGCTTCTTTTGATGCAGCCCAGGATGTGGTTGGCTTTCTGGGCTGCCAGGGTGCAGTGCCGGCTCATGTTAAGCTTCTCATCCACGAGCACTCCCAAGTCCTTCTCCTTGGGGCTGCTCTCCAACCATTCTCCACCCAACCTGTATTTGTGCCTGGGATTGCCATGTCCCAGGTGCCAAGCCCTGAGCTGCAACAGGCCTCCTGGGCAGAGGGTAGAGGCTGGTCAGGGGCAGTAATGCTCATTAGTGCCCAAAGGAAGCCTGACAGTCGTAGGCTTCAGGGGAAAGCTCAGGCAGAGTCTGACCCCATGAAAATGCAAGAAAATGCTGCCATTGACTTCCTCGAGGTCAGGATCCACCAGATGTCTTTCTTTTCCAGGTCCTGTGACATGCACCTCAAATGCCCTTGGGTCACATTTCAAATAAATAGATAAGAGTGATAAAAGTTAATCAAAGCCATGCAACACTCGAAGCAGCACATACTCACAGCTGCTAAGGATATTAGCAGTGTATCAACCGCTAACAAAATAAAAATTGCTATTGTGTTTCTGGCCAGCACTGGAAGGTTTTGAAGCTTTTTTTCCGAAGGCTAGCTGCCAGCAGTGCCATGGGAGCGCTAACACACTGCCATTTCATTTCAAGGCTAATATTGAAATATAGTAAAAATCTGCATTTATACAGAGCTGTGAAGGCCAAAGAAAAGATTCCTCTTGCTTTCAGGGAGTTTTGGATCAAGCAGCGTTATGCATCATTTTCATGTGCGAGAGTGATGTTGCCCTCTGGTGGGTAAGCCACAACCCGAGCAAAGCCCTTGAGAAGTCTCAGCAGATTCAAGCACAGTTTTTGATACTAGAGTCTTTGCAAATACCAGGTGAATTAGCGTTGCCGCACGGCAAGGAGGCAGGAGTTAGCCTCTTCTTCCATGAGACAGGAGGTACGGGAAGGATGCAACTTCAGTCTTCATTTCTTTGTAGAACCCATCAACATGCAGCACAGAATCAGCCCCATCCAACTTCTCCAAGGTCACGTAGAAAATCTGTAGGAAAGTTAAATAAAAATTAAAAAAAAAAAAAGAAAAAAGTGAGACTCCATGTTTCATGACCCTCAAGTTTTAACCACAAGACTGAAAGAAAAACCAATCCCTCAAATACTTACATTTAGTCCTTAAAACCACTAGACACCAATTATATTCTGCACGCTGTGTCTACATTAATTCTCACCTATTTTCATTTATTTGATTTTTCCTCCTTTCATGGAATCAGATTTAATTTTTCTTAAGTAACAGATAAATTACTAGTGTCTATATTATCAGCACCCTATTAAGAGCAGGAATTCAGCTCGATGCCACTGGGACGTTGTAACATTCCTATCTCATCAGCAATCAGACTAAGGTCTAGGGAGTGAAATTTATCAAATCCCATTGTACAGTGTATCTGGAAGGATGATAAACATGATTAAAATTCATTTCACCAACACAGTTGCTCATATGTATTTGATGTCCTTTTCCTTGGAATGGTTAGACAAATTGCACAGTTCCCTAAAATGAAATTCACTCTCGGATTTTATACAACGTGCCCTGATAATACAAATCAATATTTTGACAAAACACATTTTTGCCTGAAAGATGGAGTATAATGTGTAATGAAATACATTTAAGTACTTAATAATTTATCCTGAGAGCACAAGGCATTTGACCAAATGTCGTACATCATTCCTTAGAAGACCAGGCGGAATATGTAATCTATACTCCTTCAAGAAGAGACGGCGTTGAGAGAGCGCGCAATTAAACACTTCATATTCAGAAAACATTTCAAATTAAGGATCTGCCTTGTTCTACACAATTTAACTGCAAGATCGCAGGGTTTTTTTCTCAAACGCGACATCATGTTCTCTAATTACTTTCACTTTCAAGATAGAGTACATTATCTTCTGTGTGTCAACTTGCTTTTACCATGGACCTCACACAGCTTGTTTACACATAGAATCAGAGATACACACTCAATCTTAGCCAAAACACCGAGAAGTTATATACATATATATCTATATATATAATGCACATATGACCTAAAGGGAGCCAAAAAAACCCCAAATGTTTGTGTGGACCTTTCAAACGCTGTGGTGACTCTTGCCCAGCGTTTATAACGAGTGAGACAGCTTCCTCTGGAATTTCTATGTCCTACACCTATGTGGCTGGTCACCCTCCAGGAGCTCTCTCCCTGTGGAGCACACAGCAAAAAATTTCACAGGCAGCAACATCACGGATGGAAACTGAAAAGTTGGTAACTTCACACGTGCCAGTTCCTAAACGTGGTGTGGCCCAAAGGCCAGATTCTCCTTAATTTCGCAGGGAGATACGACAACCTACGTCTGTTAACGAGTCTTGGCATTAGGTGCTATCTGCATGGTTGGGTAAATATCTGAGCAGTGATTTAGCCTTTGACTGAAATGTGAGCCAGAAGAAGTACCGTTTATTGGGAAGACTCAGTAACTCACCGGGCAAGACTCACCGATACGTGAAATAAAACAAGCCATGCCATTTTGCTTATTAAGGTTTGCTCCGTGTAAGAACGTGTCTTATTGCGGTCTCATTTACTGCTCTCTTGGCCAAACCAGCCTGGCCTTCAGTCTTTACAAGGAGTTTATCAGAATTCAAGACCTAAATGCCCCGACCACGACCATTATGCACTAATTACAGAGTCGTCATGGTTGGAAAGGACCTCTGAGGCCAAAACACAAGCACGTTCGGGCGGTACGCAAAGATCTGCCCCTAAAACATTTCCCACTTGAAATGCAATTGTTCTCTCTCCAGTTAGGAAGTAAAAACCCTACAGATGACACACTTGAGCTTTATGTTCACAGAAGGTTAATATATTTTCCATCCGCGGCGGAACCGTTTGTAATTTCTAGGCAAAAAATTCAGGCCGGGTGTGAGCAAGTGCAATTCTTACTGATCTCAATAGGAGATGCACTCATTTACAGCGGGGCTGGTTTTGGCCTCACGTCTGTTTAGCACGAAAATGAATAACGTTACAAGACAGGGCATAGGTTCAGTACATGTTGAAAGCTTTTGCATGTGAATATTAAAATAGCCTGCCTCCACAATAGGCAACTATTTTGGGCTGGAGAACACAACATGCGCCAATCTGAGTTGCATAATGCTTTGCATATCTCGGGGTTCGCCACTCTGAATAGTTCCATGCTGAATGGCTGCTTAATCTCTCCGGCACAGTTACTGTATAGATCCTCTATCTGACGTGCTCAATAGACGAGCCCTGTATTCACTCTCAAAAGCAGGAGCCAGGCTGGAGGAGAGACTGAGGCAGAGCTTCGCTTCAAGAGCCTTGTGGCTCACGCTATTTTGGTAGGAGTTTAAAGAAAAACACTCGCATTTTTTTAAACACATTTGGTTTTCATTTGTTGGAAACGGTTTTGTAGCCTAATAAAAAGACCTACAGTTTCATAAAAGGAAGTTAACTGGTTGTCTTTGGGCAGTAGGAGACTTTTTCATTTATTACTGGGTTATTTTAAGGGCATTAACTGCAGTCAGCCCATGAGCTCTGTTATAGAACTGATTTGATTTAGGATCTTTTTTAATTACACTGTGTTTTATTAAAAAAAAAAAAAAAGCAACCAAAAAAAAACCCCAACAAATGTCAGTGTCAAAATACTGGATCTGTAGCCTTTCTTATTACACTGCTGTGGCCTGGAAGGCAGAGCACTGCTTCTGGACTGGCTTGTAAGCCATCACATCGTCCGCTGTTCGTCAGCCTCCTGGCTGGCAGCAAGTGTTCCCAGCAGGAACCCAGCAGGGTTCGGGGTGCTGGTGTTCCCAATTCAAGCTCTCTTTCCAGCAGCTGGAAGGTATCCAATTTACCAATGCACTTACACCTTCCAACAGACAGGAATGTGACAGCCTTATCTCACCTTCCAGCACTCGGGCCCATGGAGAAGGCAATTTGCCACTCTAACCTTGTGTTTTGGCAGGGGGACAAGAAGGGAAGTAACTTTTCCACTCCCGCTTCCCCACTGACAACACACAGACCTCAGGATGGCCATAACCTACCCAACCAGCCACAGCGCTCGCCATCCTTCAAAATAGACTCCAAAGGCTTTTCTGACATGCACGATCACGGCACGCAGCTGAGGAGCAAAACACACACATTTTTGTAAAGCTCAAGGAAGCAAACACACGCTGCACTCTAAATATATTTACATTACTGTCTTCTTCAACACAGCCACTGTGTGTAAGCATAAAACACTGGCAGCCACCATTCACCTCATAGGTATAATACAGGATAACAAATATCTTGAAAGCTTCATTTCCAAGAAGCCAGCTTATTCTTCCCTTCCTTTTCTAATTAGACTTTTCCATATAATGTATACTATCTCAATAAATTCACTTTACAGCTATGACTAGAGTGGCTATTCATTGTCGAGCTGTATTAATTCAAACGCACGTCAAGGGACAAATTAAGATGAGGATGTAATCCAGATAACTAGAGTAACAGCCCTGAAAAGGTATAGGAAAAGCTGAATGCTTTGCTCAAACCCATAAAGAAGAGAAAAAGAAGACAGAAAAAGAGAAGAGAGGAAAAGAAAAGAGGAAAAAGAAAAGAGGGAAAAAGAAGAGGGGTGGGTGTGGGTGTGAAGGGGGGGGGGGCGGCAAAGTCACCCAGGGTCTATTTAACGTGGAGTTTAGCCACTGAATCCACAGTCGTGGATCTTTTTGCTTCTGCCTAATACAACGCAACTTTTGGCGCTGCTTTCTCAAGTCCTGTCCCACCAGGCAGCGTCACTGTCACATCTTCTCTCAGTAGCATTGTGGAAGCTAATGGGATTTAGTTCCTAAGCAAAACTCATGCCTTTGAGTCACACTGGGGTTGAGTCTGGAGGAGCAGATGGGCTACAAAGATGATGAGGGGCCTGGAGCATCTCTCTGATGAGGAAAGGCTGAGGGAGTTGGGTCTTTTTAGTCTGGAGAAGACTGAGGGGGGATCTGATCAATGTCTATAAATACTTAAACGGTGGGTGACAGGAGGATGGGGCCAGGCTTTTTTTGGTGGTGCCCAGGAACAGGACAAGAGGGAACGGGCACAAACTTGAACATAAGAAGTTCCATCTCAACATGAGGAGGAACTTCTTCACTTTGAGGGTGCCAGAGCCCTGGAAGAGGCTGCCCAGAGAGGTGGTGGAGTCTCCTTCTCTGGAGACATTCAAACTCTGCCTGGAGACGTTCCTGTGCAACCTGCTCTGGGTGGACCTGCTTTGGGGTTGGATGAGATGATCTCCAGAGGTCCCTTCCAACCCCATATCATTCTGTGATTCTGTGAGCAGCGTAGTAATGTGGGAGAATTATACAAACCCTGGACCTACTCTCATCTATACTTAGATGTTTAAAAAATAAAGGGAGTTTGAAGTCTAGATTTTGCCCTGGACTATGGGAGGCAGTGGAGAGGGTCAGAAAGGACAGAAGGCAGATGTTTTGGATGAGAAATTGAAGACCTGTTTGCCCTAGTTTTGACTGACTTCTTCTCTAATGAGAAGTTACTTTAGCTAAGTAAAGAGAGGGGAAGCATATGAACTTCATACCCCAAATCTGAGACCTCTATTGAGTGAACAAGCCACAATATTCTTGACATTTTGGTAGAGGAAAAATATAAAAAAATGTGACAGAGGACCCTTAGTTGGTTACCAGAGGGATGGACCCCAAACCTGCTCTAACTCGCCCCGTACACCCAGGGTGATAGGACAAGCAATAAACTCTAGAGATCTGCCAATGAATATCAGCCAAGCAGCAAAATCTCAGCAGCTGGAAACTGATGCAACCAGGACGCTCAGCACTTCTGGACATTTGGGGCTGTTTCAGGTAGGTTAAAAAGTGAGAACAGCAGACATTACAAATAGCACGCACCGAAAAGGTCATTTGGCTTCAATACACTATGGAGTGGTCTTGCTCAGAGCTAATTGCTCATCATGGGGCTCTGAGGGAGATTCCTGTATAAACATCATCTGTTCTACTAAAGGGCCCGCTCCTTGTCCCATCAAGGACAACAGCAGGTTTCACTGACTTCAGCCAAGCAAGAACAAGGTTGGTAGCTGCAGGCTTCCTTCCAGCATAGGAAGGCTTTGCTGGCAGTGAAAAACAGGGCTTGCTGTATGATGGAGTGAGCACGGGACAAAAGGATGTTTTGCTTCGCCAGGATAGTGGAAGCCCTTTTTTGATAGGGACCGAGTTCCATATCTGATACGTCCAGCCAGAGTTTTAAAAAAAAAAATCTCATACGTGCATGTCTGCTCCTGAATGATATTGTTTAAAGCTAGAAACTGTGAGCTATTGGTCTTTAAAGAACAGGCAGGCAGGCAAGAAATTCCACTGAGTGATTTATAAGCAGGTGGAAGAGAAAGTGGAAACTTCTGTGAGGCTTGGTCAGGATCCAGTCAAGAGCCTTATTTTGATGGAGGGCTCCCTCTTCTGGATTTTGATTGAAGCGTATTTCCCAAAGTCCAAACCCGTTTTATTTGTTTTTTTTTTTTTTTTTTTTCCAGTGCAACTGAAAGGTGTTTTCAACTAGAAAACCCCAATGAGGGAGAGAGAACCTCTATGTGCTCTCAGAGTCCAACAGTCCCTCTGCGGGGGACACACCGCAGGGATCTGGGCTTTGAGGAGCACATTCAACTGCACCTCCCCACGCACCTACTAGAAATAACGGGAGCCGCCATTGAGCTTTTAGGTTTTAATTTGTGTATTTAAGTTAATAAATGTCCCAGGCACACGGGTGAGGGTTTAGTCTAGCTTATGATTCTTTACTTTTCTTGCTTTCTAAATGTGAGTTTCGGAGAATTACATCATTAAGAAATAGCATTAGTCGTGACAATTCCTGGGAACTCTACTTCTGGGCAGGAATGCCTTCAAGTTGAACAGCTCAGAAAGAAAAATATCTATTTGGCTGGAAGTTCTCCAGTGACATGAAAAATAGCCTTTTAGTCCCTTATACAAATCAAAATAGCCTTACACGAAAAATCCTCCCTAATCTGTGGGGAATTTCCTCCCCCATAGGAATTCCTTCTGAAAACAGACACTTCCTGCATGGCAGGTGGGACTGCTAGAAACTGAAACTGCATCTTTGAGGAATTTCCATTTCTTAAGGAGAATAGCGTTTTCAGGCGGAAACCTGCTTGAATGAACATTTTCCTTTACACAGCCAGAGTTTACTACCCCAGTGCAAATACATGGATAAGGCTGTGGCTACGGATCGTTATCGTGGCCAGAGGGGAATTCATTATTTCAGAATAGGGCAGGAATGCAGGCAAACCTCTGAGTTTTGCTGAGAAAATAAAATGAAAGTAATAATAATCCATATTGCTGTGTGGCCTGAGAAGGAGTCACATCTCGCTGATTTTAGAGGACGAACGTGACTGCATTTTGTTTAAATGGCATAACAATCTGGTTTTCACTGAATTTTCACTGATTTTTAGAGTTGGAAGGGACCATAGAGATCATCTAGTCCAACTCTCCTGCCAAAGCAGGACCACCCAGAGCATGTCAGATCATGCCACTCAGGACAGCATCCAGGCGGGTCTTGAAAATCTCCAGAGAAGGGGACTCCACGACCTCCCTGGGCAGCCTGTTCCAGGGCTCCGTCACCCTCACTGTGAAAAAGTTTTTCCTCATATTCAAGTGGAACGTCTTATGTTCCAACTTGTGCCCATTACCACTTGTCCTCTCACTGGCAACTACTGAAAGTAAAGTTTGAAGTAAACAGTTTAAATTCAGCAACTACGGACGCTATAATGAAGGATGTGACAGAAGCTATACATCTCTTAAAAGAGAATCATACACGCTTCTTCCAGATATAATATGGCAAACCTTTGCCTTCTAATGTTGTTACTGCCCACAAGCCAGCATTTACCTGGACCAACCGATCCCTGACACTTTTTCCAGTGGGGATTATCAAAAGGCCATTGGCCCCATCAACATCTGGGGTACTGTGATCTGCAGACCATTTACAGCGAGCTCCCAGCCCACCTGCAGGCCCTCAGACCTCAGTTCAGGAACCACTGACCCAAGAAAGCCCCAGCTTGTGCCAGAAGCCTGCCTGGCCTAGGTGCTCTGTAGCCACTTCAAAAGAAAGAGTGCCACGTCCCAACAGGTTTCTCATTCAAAGAGATGGAGTGTATAAAGGGTACGATGAAAACCAGAGGGGAAGCGAGCTCCTTAATACCAAGCAGTGGATTGGATGGTAAGCATTTTACTGTGTCCAGCTCTGGGCTCCCCAGTTCAAGAAGGACAGGGAACTGCTGGAGAGGGGACAGCAGAGGGCTACAAAGATGATGAGGGGAACTGGAGCATCTCCCTTACGAGGAAAGGCTGAGGGACTTGGGTCTTTTTAGTCTGGAGAAGAGAAGACTGAGGGGGGATCAACACCCGCCCTTAAAGGGTGGGTGTCAGGAGGCTGGGGCCAGGCTTTTCTCAGTGGTGCCCAGTGACAGGACAAGAGGGAACAGGCACAAACTGGAACATAGAAACCCTTAATTCCCTTAAGGCGGCCTGCAGCAATTCCACTAACCACGCAAAATCTTCAGTCCCTGAAACTGTTCCTAGCTACTCTGCTGCTTTCTGCCACCCTGCTGAAAGCCCACTGGGACACCCAGGCCAGGCCATCTCCTCTGAGGTATGTTTCAATATCACTAGTCACCTCAGAGTCAGGCTTTGAGGTGGGAGTACAGCTTAGCTCTTAGAAGAGAGATATTCACTCTTTACCACCTCTTTTGCGTCCCCGAAAGGTGGTTACCTACTCATTTCAATAAAAAGCTTTTTTTCCAAATGGATGAAATTAGGAAGTGACTTCAACAGTAGCTGGTATAGTAAATAACGAAGCAGAAAACCTCTCCAACCTTCATTTTGCTCCATCATCTCTGTGTTTTATGCCTTATAGCTTTAAAACCAGCTTGTGGGAATACTTCTGGACACCTGTCATACATGTGGACATCACCTATCATTATGCCTATTATAGACATAAAATTACATTCAAATATTACTGTGGACATGCATAGTCAACCATTCCATCTTTAGGAAGCAGCAGACATATGATTTTCCTGTGCAATGTCTATACAGGTCCTCTGAGGCACACAACTGTGTAACATCAGTGTCCTGCTTCATCCAGAGCCCGTGATGGACTGCTGAACTAGAGAATGGCTATTTGGTTTTACCATTATTGTTCAGTCCGTGTTACCAATGTAAACCTTTTCCCCTGCTGATTTAAGCACAGAATTACGAATCCTAACAGACTTTCCTACAGTACTCATCACTCCTTTGTGGGAGTCCTCCAGCACGTTGTGAACTGACCTAAAATACTTGCAACGTGCGTGTTCATCTCTCAGTTCCCCAGCTGAGAAATGGGGAGGTGATGAAAACGTACAAGTAATCGCAGAGATCCAGAGTTGTGAGCACTGGATATAAAGCACAGACCCCTTTCAATTCAAGCATTTCTTTAAATGTGCTTTCTGTGCATTTGAGGGCTTTCTGCAGTTAAGCCCTTAAAAATACCTTTGGCAGAGTCCAGGATAAAACAATTTTTGAGACAGACTCAGCTGCGTAGTCATGACACCAAATCTTTGTCTTCCTCAAATTCCTGCCAATTACTGCAATAAATTAAACACATTTCATACAGGTTGCAAACAACAAAATTATTTTTCACCCCCCTCCCCTTCACGTCACGCAATAAATGAGGTCAACATCCCCCAGTAAAAATAACATGTATTGTGTATTTAAATGATAGCAAAGTAAAGTTGCGAGGATAAATTCTGACATGTCCTAACTTTTGCCTTTGCCAACATATTAATGTTCTATGAACATAGCTTTCTGTTTACAAATTTCCTACAAAATAAGCAAGCAAAAAATGCTGAAGCTTCCTTATGCAGCATCAAACCAGCCACTGTAAAAGCATGAAATTCAAATGCCCCACAAGCTTCACTTGAGCTCCCCAAGGGAGAGAGTAGCAGTAAGGAATCACCTCCTGGCAGTGCTACAGGAGGATAAGAATGTGAGTTTCTCAGCCATTTCCAAAATTCAAAGGTAGGAATTCTGGCTTCTGCCATGGGTGCTAATCCAAGAGTTCACAGACCTCCCACCTGGGGTCTCCTACCATCAAAAGTTTGGCTCTTCAGCCTCCAGCCTGTCCCTGCTTCAGTCCTTTCAGAGATGAGGACACATTATTTTTCTAGGGGTGGAGGTCTTTGCCAATCTGTACCCTTTTCTTTGACATTTTTCCCAATTCTGATTCAAATTTCTCCTCCTCTCTTCCCCGCACCTCCAGCAGGTAAAATCAAAAGATGGATGCAAAAGATGTATGATGATTCTCCAACTTGAGAACAGAGGGAAGTTCAACTGATTCATGTTGCTTGGCTCTGCCCACATAACCCTGAGATAGTGTTTCAAGGGTAAAGCCTGAGATTTGGGCATCTTCTGGAAAGCCGAAGAGGGAGTGAACTGTAGACCAAAAAAAACACACTCAGAACAGTTTCTAATAAACCTGAAAGAGGAAGGACAGAAAGTCTTCATTGCTTTGGATAAATCAATTCAGATAAGAACTACAAGCACCCCACAATATCACCCGAACATTTATCTTTTTTTAGATATCAGTAACAGAATTTGTCCCCAGAATGCCCCTAAAAATTGTGTTTCCCATACAAAAGGTCTCCAATCCACATGGGTCTAGAGCAGATGTTTGTAAAAGGCAACTCCATACAAGCAGCATGTCTATGGCCTTGAATGCAAATCAACAAGAGCAAGAAAACAGTCTTATCCTTAAACCTACCCTTCACTCATATTTGCTTGATGGAGTGTGCAATTTGACAGGGCAGCTACATCAACTTTACGGCTGGCTGCTGCCCCTTTTGGCAGATACAATCTGTGTCCTACCTGTGGGCTCCCACCACCTCATTGGCATGGGCTGTCTTCTGTCTGTTTAGTCCCTGAACAGCTTCAGTAGGGAATCAGACAATCTTGCACTAAAGCAAGGGTAGAAACATGCCTGTGATGATGGGAAACAGGGGAAACAAGACTGTCCCTTTGAGGAGCACCTTCTTGTTGTATCTGCTTACAAACACACTGTCAGACCAACCCCTGAGTGCCATTACAATGCCTGAGTGCCTGGGATACATTTTGTGAAACCAAAAATGTAGGATTATTTCAGACTATATTGTATGGAGATTTAAAATGGAGATTTTGGAGCCCTCCTAGAATGCAAACTGTTTAAACTGCTTAAACCCCCCCAAGAATTCCTATGTCCAAACTTTCAGTTCCACTTCCTACATGTTTACCAAGCTTAGCCTCTCTAGAGGTCAGCACAGCATCAGAAATAACAAAAAAAAACAGACCAAACAAACCCAAACCAACCAAACAAAAACAAACAAACAAACAAAACCCCCCAAAAAACCAAAACAAAACTTATGAGTTCTGTATATACAGTGGACTTCACTGAGAAATGCTGGAACAATGCTACTGTTGGTAAATCTTTACACATAAAAATACATGGGTTCTTTTATGCAATATGAAAAAGATGGAAGGGATGGTGTAATAATTCCCACTATATGATACTGTAGAGGAAGTTACACTTGTAAAGCATTTGTTCATAGGCACAAATTGATAGTGCCTATACTGTCCTGTTTGCCCAACTTCAGTCTCCTTTTCTCTTAAAATACTGGTGCCATCAGGACTTGTCAAGGAGTCAGATCCTGAAGCCCTTATTCCCCTTTGTTTTGTTCACATTCAGGGATACTTCCCAATGAATTTTTCAAGTTCCAAGTATTTGGTTTGAGTATAATTGCAGCACATTATGTAACAAATTCTCCTCTAGCCATGTTAGGAAAGGATTCAGTAAAACAAGAAAAGCATCCATGTTTTAGCCCAAAAAGAACAAATCTGAGTATAGGCAAAAAAGTTTTCCTGTAGAGTTGCAAAAAAAAAAACCAAAAACAACAAAAAAAAACCCAATAGAAAATAAGTCTAAGATCACAAATTTCAAAACCTGACTTCATGGAGGACTCCATGAAGTAGAGGAACTGCTTGAGAGGGTACAGCAGAGGGCTACAAAGATGATGAGGGGCCTGGAACATCTCTCTTAGAAGAAGAGGCTGAGGGACTAGGGTTTTTTTAGTCTGAAGAGGAGAAGACTGAGGGGGGATCTGATCAATGCCTATAAATACTTAAAGGGTGGGTGTCAGGAGGAAGGGGCCAGTCTTTTTTCAGTGGTGCCCAGGGACAGGACAAGAGGAAATGGGCACAAAATTGAACATAAGAAGTTGCACCTAAACATGAGGAGGAACTTCTTTCCTATGAGGGCAGCAGAGCCCTGGAAGAGGCTGCCCAGAGGGATGGTGGAGTCTCCTTCTCTGGAGACATTCAAACCTCGCCTGGAGACGTTCCTGTGCAACCTGCTCTGGGTGGACCTGCTTTGGCAGGGGGGTTGGATGAGATGATCTCCAGAGGTCCCTTCCAACCCCATATCATTCTGTGATTCTGTGACTCCAGATCTCCTACCAATGTCAGTGAAGCAGGCAAAGCTGCTCAGCTGGAACTCTCCAGACGCCAATGCTCTGCACAATTTTTGCTTCAGTATTCGTTTGTTCTATAGATTTGTTGAAAATGTTTGGTGTTTTACATTTCCCTTGGTACTTCAGAGGAAGACAAAAGGAATTCATAATTTTCCAGCACAGACAGGATTCACGGAGTTTTAAGCATGTTAAGTAATCGATGCTGTCCAAAAAACAGCCAAAGTCAGGGAAACACACAAACTACACTTCACCTATGAGTGCAAGCTAGAGCTGGCTACGGTACTTAGTTCCTAATCAAGAGGTTGCTAACAAATCATCGCAGATGGAGCCAGGACTGCCCAGTTTGAACCTAAACGTAGGGTTGAGCCATGACACATTGACTCATCGTGTTACCTAAAGCATCATCCTTATAAACAGCTTTAGACTGTCTTTTATGTACACGTGACCAAGTGTAACGGAGCGGCAGTAGAGCAAATGCAAACAGCACGGTCTTCCATTAAAGCAATCACATACCCAGACACAAAATCCGGGACTGTAAGACCTCATGTGAATCTGAGAGTCCCCGGGGACCTTGGGTTTGATGAGAAATACGTATAAATATTATAATCTGTGACAGATATAATCCTGCTCCAATATTTTCCACTTTATTTAAAAGGAAAGCTACCTATTTTGTTCAGAACCCACAGTCAGGAAGTTACAAAGATAAAAGGACCTCTCAGCATGAGCAAACTGCAGAACGTATTTGAAAATAAATTCCTAATGACAATTGGCATTAAAGAACTTATTTTCAAATACATTTTGCAGCCTGCTCATGCTGAGGGGTGCTTTTATCTTTTGAACTGGATGCTGCTAGGCTGAGCAGAGATGAAGAGTTCCCTCTTAACTCTTTCAGTACCACACAAACAGCAGAATCCACCAGGATTTCCCTTCGAGTCTAAACCATTCTATGATTTTCTTATAAAGTACTTAATACCTGCGTTAGACAAACATTGCATTACAGGGCCTCAGCTCTGAGAAAAGAAGCAGACAACCACAGCTCTCCAAGCTGATCACCTGGCACCTGCTTTTAAGTCAAAGAATATTTCTTCCTTAATATAGTCCCCCTTAATGCTGCTTCTCAACAAAAATCCCGGTTGCTGTGCTAACGGTGCCTTTCAAATTAGCCACAAATGACAACATCTTTACCTCCTCAGCAGCAGGCACACTGCAGAGGGCCAGAATTTTCCATCTCCCCGGTGGGAGTCAGCATCCTGCATTACAAATAAATAGCTCCTTTCTTGACAAGGGAAATGCCTCCATTTCTGGTATTATTTCGGCTTTGTGTGCCTCGATCTTCATTGCAACTCAGGCACTTTTAAGGTCACAAGATAAACCAAGATCTCTGCTGAAGAGCACAGTCCATCCGCCACACCTCTGCCTTCCTACAGCCATGACTATCCTTTCCCTTTGGGCACTCACACAGCTGCACAACGAGCCAGGACGGAAAACAAATCCAGCAGAAACCAACCAACCTTTCTGTTCTGAGTCCTTTCTCAGCAAGATAGTTCCCTGGCTTGTCCAACTGCATAGCCAGACAAATGTCACAGGGCCAAAAGTTAGAGGGTGGGAACAAGAAGTCAGGCATAGGGACACGCTGGAGAGCTATTCGCAGCATTGTGAATTTATGTTGGATTTTAAAAGTGATTCCATAACTGCAGACTAAAACACAGGTATAACAGAAGCTTCAATATCAAATTCTAAGAGCCTAAAGAAAGCTGGGATGTGGAGGAATCTACACTACCTAGGAGTATTAGAATCATAGAATTGTCTAGGTTGGAAGGTTTAAGATCATCTAGTCCAACCATCAACCTCACTCTGATAAAAAAAAAAATCACTAACCCATGTCTCTAAGCACTATGGCAACCCGGCTTTTAAATCCCTCCAGGGATGGTGCCTCAACCCCTTCCCTGGGCAGCCCATTCCAAGGCCTAAACACCCTTCCTGTGTCAACATTTTTCCTAATCTCCAATCTGAACCTCCCCTGGCACAACTTGAGGCCATTTCCTCTTGTCCCATGGCCTGGGACTTGGGAGAAGAGACCGACCCCCCCTGGCTACACCCTCCTTTCAGGGAGTTGGAGAGAGCGAGAAGGTCTCCCGTCAGCCTCCTTTTCTCCAGGCTGAACACCCCCAGCTCCCTCAGCCTCTCCTCACCAGACTTCTTCTCCAGACCCCTCACCAGCTCCGTTGCCCTTCTCTGGACCCACTCCAGCCCCTCAATGTCTTTTTTGTGGTGAGGGGCCCAAAACTGGACACAGCCCTCGAGATGGGGCCTCACCAGTGACCAGTACAGGGGGACGGTCACCTCCCGAGTCCTACTCACCACGCTGTTCCTGACACAGGCCAGGATGCTGTTGGGCACACTGCTGGCTCACGTTCAGTCCACTGTTGACCAACACCCCCAGGTTCTTTTCTGCCAGGCAGCTCCAGCCACTCTGCCCCAAGCTTATTAACCACCTAGAGGTTGTACTGTGGTGCAAATCTGCCCACTATCTCCATTCCTGGTGTCATACTGTTAAGCAAGGAAACTATATGTAACCAAACAAAGGAGAACAAGAAGGGCCTAGAGAGAGACAGACCCTTCTCAGTGTTACTGCAGTTTGGATCAGGCTGTAAAATGCAATCCTGCCTCTGGTAAAACTCCATTTCTCTTCCTCTGTGGGCAGAATGAGGAGAAAGGGAAATCCTCTGAAGACAGGGCTCATGTATTAAAAATTACAAGAGGAAAAAATTCTGACATATTTGTTTTTGCCCAGCTTGCTCAGTGTCAGGGAGGGGGTAGAAGTTGGAAGAGGTGTTTTGGATCACTGCCCCCAGTCATCCCCATCAGATCACATCATCCCTTTCATATACCTGTCACGTCTCATCTTAAAAAACATTTTTTTTTAGTTCACTGTTCCCCTCTGAATGCTCTTGCAAAATGGCCCTCCTTTTCCCTTTTCCAGTCTAAATGCACATAAAGCTTTTTGTCCCTGTGCCAACACCTAAACCACCTCTCCTTCAACGGCGGCATTTACCCTTCCAACGTGTTCAAGAGTGGCAAAACAGGTCACCTCCTGCCCTGTATTTGTTAGGCTGGCCAAGCCAACCTCTCCCAGTCCCTTCTCACAAGATGGGCTCTTCAGCCCCATGATTTTACCAGGAAAACCAGGAAAGGAGGAAGCTGGTTTAGGGAGGTTGTAAGTCAGCAGTGGGCTATCCAAGTGCTTAGGCAGAAAGGCTCTTCCAGGGGCAGGAAATCACGCAGGCTGCCCAGCCTCTCTCCCTGGCTTCCATCAAACGTTTTAACCCAGCAACGTTGAATGTTTCAGTGCTGGCAAATGAGTGTTTTCCAGCAGGAAGGTATTTCACCCAAAAAACTCATTTGGCTCCACAAAAATGTAATGTCTTTATCCCAAAGGCAAGTCAGATAAGAGGGAGTGAAAGTTACGAGCTCTACAACCCACCTCTCTACTTATGGTAATCAAATAGTAACAGGAGCGTTTAAAGAACCGAGACTGACACAACCAACACCTACATTTAAGGCAGGAACAAGCAACAGCAGCCCCACTGAAAACCTTATTACTATCCAGACCAAAGTCAGAGTGAAACAGATAGACCTCAACACTGTACACTATCTGTTATTGCCTGAGCATGGCCTTTTTGGTAAACATCCCAAAAGAGATGATCATTGGTTTCTTTACTGAAACACTCCTCCTCTCCACTAATAAAAAAATCTTTCTTGAAATATAGTACAAATCATGGCAGTGATTTAAGGATGGATGACCTGCATTTTACAAGGACACCCTGATGAGAAGGTCTCTTACTCATGTGCTGACAGCGGCAAAGATTTAAAGGAACCCTATTCTTCCAACGGGCTCGCTATGGATTAACAAGGTTTCCCAAAACACATCCCTTTGACTGGTTAAACATCCTTCATACCCATCCAAAGATAAACAGCACATGCCGTAACTGCAAACTGAGCAGCATCCATGGATATCCAAGCCCACATCTAAGAGAATAATCAAGATGCTAAAGAAAGCTTTTGCTTGATCCTAGAGCTGCTGTGCTCAAGGGCCGTTGATATAGAAAACTTATCAAGAGTGATACCAACCATGAAGTTATGAAGTTGGAGCAAAGGCACGTACCAAAAAGGTATTCATGGAGAACTAAAAATGCTGGATGAACCCAACGTACTGGTGTGATATTTACCTCAAGAGGAGCATTCTAGAAGGGGAGG
The DNA here is from genome assembly GCA_033628505.1 of Tringa tobata. Lineage (NCBI taxonomy): Eukaryota > Metazoa > Chordata > Aves > Charadriiformes > Scolopacidae > Tringa > Tringa tobata. Next base: position 1,302,602 of record JAHREE010000207.1, read on the forward strand.
AAGGTGATTTCTTTGCTCACATAAGATTCAAAAAGACAGGAAAGATGAGCTCTGGCACTCCTCACAGCTGCTTGTATTAAAGTTGATAATGCAGCTTCCACTAGCTTCAGTAATGCTGATTGCTAAAAAAGGGAAAATAATTCAAAATAGAGCATGCTTCCCTGGTACAACAAAGATCCTCCTGTACATGAGATCTATGACTGTTACACTACTTACAAACCATTTTTAAAGCATACAGTGTACTTCTAAGCAACATTTCTGTTTGTTCCTGTCATGAGCAGAAGTGATATTCTTGCAGGCGTTGTTGCTGTGCTGTATTAATACGGCCAGCACTAGGTTTGTCATACAAATGCTTAAAAATCATTGAGAGTTACAGAAACTAGAAGCATTTTGTAAAAAGTGATAGAAGACAATCAGAAAATCATTTCATGTTTCATCTTCCACATTTAACTGAGATGGGTTCTCCATGGCTCCTGCAGAAATGCTGAAGTGCCTCTATCAAGTACTCTCCCATTTTCTCAGAATCTGCTAGAATTAGAATCATAGAATGGTTAGAGTTGGAAGGGACCTTAAAGATCATCCAGTTCCAACCCCCCTGCCCTGGGCAGGGACACCTCCCACCAGACCAGGTTGCTCAAAGCCCCATCCAGCCTGGCCTTGAACACCTCCAGGGATGGGGCAGCCACAGCTTCTCTGGACAAGCTGTTCCAGTGTCTCACCACCCTCACAGGAAAGAATTTCTTCCTAATATCTAATTCTAAATCCAAATTCTAAAATCATTACCTCTCATCCTATCACTACATTCCCTAGTAAAGAATCCTTTCCCTGATAAAGAGAATACTACGGTGAACACCCTTTACAGAGCAGGTGAGCTCTGGTATCTGTGCTGCTACAGCACTTGTTTTTCCATAGATTCCATCCCTACACTAAGCCGTCCATTTCACAAATGCTCCCAAAGGCAGCGGGAAGCCATGATGTTATGGGGTCAAATATGCTGGTTGTTAAACCAAAGATCTCAACGGTTGAGTAGGGTCACATTATCTCAGAGTAAGCATTTTTGCCCTCTGGCAGAAAGCTGAGGGGCCGAAGTTTTACAGATAAGAAAATACTTCTGTCCACTCCATCCTGACAAAGTATGGGTGAGCTCCTTCCCTCCTGACCTCTTTCAGATGACTCCATAGAAGGGAGACTAAAGCTGTCTTATGAAACAATGACAAACTTGCATTTAGAAAACAGTGACAGGAGAAACAAACACAGAAAGGAAAGGCAGAAAGGACACGATGCTGTTGGGACATGAAAAGGTGTGGAACTAGAATTATCATGTTGATAAAAGCCAGAAAAATACCCAAGCCTGCATCTCCTACAAAACACTCTACCAAATCGATGCATCGGCTAATCCCGTTTGTCTGTCTTTCCCCAGCAGAATACCACTGCAAACTGCACATCTGCTTGGCTGGCTCATACTTTCCTGCCTGCTCTCAAATGTCAGTCTCTGGCACTGCCAGTAACTATGGACAAGGCTGGGGTGCCATGAGAGTTTCCAATAAACAATGAGGCTTAAAGGAAGCCCCGAGTGCATTTCTGAGCTGTAACCCCACAATCCGTAGCTCGCTCTGGTGCTGCCAAACCCACTAGTGCCAGAACCTGCACAGGGGCTCTTCTGAGACCGTGTTATCATGTCTAGCCTAAAACCACCGCCATCGGATCCATTTGGACTAATTACTGCCAACTTGTTCTTACACAGACAAAGAAAAGAGTATCTAAAACCCACCATTTCAATTTATATCTTTTCCAGTGACTTATGGAGCAACCAGATGAGATCAGCTGAGGTGACCAAGCAGCTCATTGCCACTGACATGCCTCTGTTCTTGGCCACATGCTCCCACTGCTTCCCTACATCAGCTTCAGTGCTCTTCTGACAACTACTGAGGTATTTTAATTCTTCAATCTAGCAAGAAAAGAAAGTTCTTGCTAGATCTACCACATCAGCAAGTTGATTCAGCTCCCCAGAAGGCAGTTGAGCACCACTGGTGACAGAAGAAGAAAGCACAGTGGTATGGAGCAGAAGGGGAAGGGGGAATCAAGACTGTCTTTTGAGGTGGTAACTCTGTTTTGTTAGTTAAGCTGATCTTTTATTATTTTACCCATGCTCAATCCATGGAAGTCACAACCCAATCCAATTTAAATGTATCGAATTATACCCCTCAAAGATGTAAAGGCTTTTATATCAGTTCAGATGTAACAATTCACATTTACATCAAAATTTACATAGTCAAAATTAGAATACCCCGAATAAAGGGCAGAAAACATAAAGAATCATCTGTTCAGTCTTCTACTTTTCTTCATTCCTTCAGTTGGTACAATCAACAGGAAGTCAAAGTGAAGTGCTTAAGCAATGTGGAAGCTTTCTACAGAGAAACCGAGGGCTACCCAGCTCCATACTGCTCCCAACTCACTGTGTTCTTACAAGCAGAAAGACTGAGCAGAAAAGGCAAGGTATCTTTTCTGTCGTTACAGCTTTAGAGGAGCTCCCTCTTATTTATCTATAGTATTTTCATTACGTTCATCTAATAACATGACATTAGATCAGTAGTAGACAGCGCACAATTTTCTCTGGAAGTTGCATGATCCACTCCTAGGAGATGACCATTTCAGTAAAACACAGTCAGATCGTGCTCTTCTACGCAATGAAGTGGCTTAAAGCTGCCTTACTTGAGCAGTTGAATGTTCTCCTTACAGAGTGGACCTCTAGGTTGATTTAGCCTGCAAAACATCAAAGCCAGCTCCGAAATGTCTCTAGAAATGAGGACACATAGGTGATGTCTTACAGCTTTTCTGCAAAGACCATATCTCCACGCTGATTGGCCATGCATCATGGATTAATTTCTCAACCATTTCATTAATTTCTCCATCATTAGCTCATGGAAATCACTGTCCTCAGATTTTAATAAATGTAATAGGATTCCAAAAGCACTTAATGTTACTGGAGATAGACAGCGCAAATAAGACCTACAGCACTCAGAAACAAATGTGGGGTTTGGGCCTTCCCAAACACCTCATTAATGACAGCTAGAAAGAAGGGCTCTCTATGCTATATGGCTTCATTACCTTCTCTGTGACAAAAGTGGACCTCAACTTTGCACAGGGCTCGAGTGAGGACAGCAAGACCCGTTTCAACTTTACCATTCCTGAGTTATTCTACATGGAACTGTAGATGTGGCCTACAAAAAAAATACACCCAAACCACCAATTCCTTCTGACCTACCACAGATGTCTTAACTTTTCATAACATCTTTCTCTCTCATGACCTCCTTCACCTCCTCTTCATGGCTCACCTGCCCCCAGTCTCTGGAAAAATTGAGATAAATGCTTTATTTTGAAACATCGTTCATTCACTCTTGCCTGTGCCTCAGTATACCCAGCTGTGAAGTGATAAAAACTTATTCACTTTCATAAATTACATTGGACTTCTGGGGAAAAATCATGGCTGAGTCGCAAGTAATGCTGAGTCTAGCCTGAATCACAAAATATTATTTCAAATACTCATATTTAGACCTTCTGATATGTAACTCAGCCTATCTTTAGCTATCCACAGGAGAACCTGACTTTATATTTTTCCAAGATTCTCCAGAAAAGGCCGAAATTGTTTTATTGACAAACGAACTAAAAAAAAAAAAAATTAGCTCCATGAAACTTGCTGGAACATTAAGCACTAAGTACAGTCCACAAACCTCTTCTTACTGTGGAATTTGACTCTGAAGAAACAGAATCTTTGACTTTTCCTTTTCTTCTAAGCTAATCTCCATAAAAAAGAAGAAAACTCTTTGCAAAATACAAATAAAGTATCTGAAGGGACACTACCACAGATCCTTTTCCCAAAACATAAATAGTTATATCTGACACAAGATGCCCTAGGGCACTTACAACCCTCAGCTTAAAAGTAAAGAATGAAACAGTCTTTGCAGCTTTCACCTTTCCAGAAAATCTGGTCCTTGCTGCTAACAACAACAAAAAAGAACTTGTTTTTAAAAGAGTAGTTTCTGTCTTGTGTTGTGCAATCTAATCTCACGGGTCTTCAGCACTGAATCTACTTGCAGAAATTAAACAATTTCTCAAATGACTTCTGTTGGTAAGATCGCAAAACCAAAAATTATTCTGCAGCACCTTAAAAAAAATAAACAAAGCACAACAGCATAAGACTATCCTTATTGTTCAAGCAGCAACAAAAATAACCAGCTGCATTTGGTTTTAAGTTTTCTGCAGCTGTTTCAAATCCCAAATTAGGATCAACACCTTTCCCTGCTACACTAATCCAACAGAGGATACTAGCCAATACGTTTAATATAACCCGGTTCAACCAAGGATCCACCTCGCCTAGTGTCCTGTTTGCAAAGGTAGGCATAAGCTGGAAAATAAGAGAAAAGTAAGAATTTAGAATAAATCTTTATATTATATGCACATAAACACATGTAATATGTCAGCCTTCAACTAATACTCTTTCACTTTCCAGCTATTTATGAAGATTATCAAAGGCCAGGCTTGACAGTGGTGCCCAAGGGGGGGAAGAGACAACAGGTATAAGCAGAAACATGGGAAGTTCAGACTGAATATAAGGAAATATTTTTTCACCATGAGGATGGCCAAACATTGGAACAGGTTGGCCAGAGAAGCTGTGCAGGCTCTGTCCTTGGAGGCTTTCAAAAGCAGACTGCCTAAAGCTCTGAGTAAACTGGTTTGAGGTGGGTGACCCGGCTCTGAGCAGGACAACGGACCAGAGACCTCCTGAGATCCCTTCCAAGCTGAATTATCCTATGATCCTATTTTTTCTTCTGAGGATCTGTTGGGCCGGAAGGGGCTTCCATGTATTTAGTTACCCTCAGTTTTACTTTTGCATGCAGTCCTTTTCTTGAGCCTGTGTAAACTTCTGATAACTAGATCCTTCACCATCTGACAAAGCGTCCCTTGCGTTGATCCTAGCCCCACTGAGCTTCATTTCACGGCCCCATCTTGCATTCCGGTGAAAAAAAACATAAAACACATCTGCTGGGGAAGAAAAAAAATTAAAATTTAAAAAATTATTTTAGTATCATTTATCCATAATATTCTTAGTACATGAAAACTAAAAGGAACTACTGGATAATCATACCTAATTGGCTGGGTTTTTTTAAACCATCAGGTTTTTAAATACTACTCAGTTTCTTCATAGTAAGTTCAGTGGTTAGTACCTAAAACATTCATTTTGTTTTGCTATCAAGCACGGTCTCTGATTATGCCTCTGTGCCTGTCATTACAGGTCCAGCGGAGGACCACGAAGATGTTCAGAGGGCTGGAGCACCTCTCCTATGAAGACAGGCTGAGAGAGTTGGGGTTGTTCAGCCTGGAGAAGAGAAGACGCCAGGAAGACCTTATAGCAGCCTTCCAGTACCTGAAGGGGCTACAGGAGAGATGGGGAAGGACTCTTTGTCAGAGAGTGGAGCGATAGAACAAGGGGTAATGGTTTTAAACTGAAAGAGGGGAGATTTAGATCTGATACTAGAAAGAAACTCTTACTGTGAGGGCAGTGAGACACTGGAACAGGTTGCCCAGAGAAGCTGTGGCTGCCCCATCCCTGGAGGGGTTCAAGGCCAGGCTGGATGGGGCTTTGAGCAACCTGGTCTGGTGGGAGGTGTCCCTGCCCAGGGCAGGGGGGTTGGAACTGGGTGATCTTTAAGGTGCCTTCCAACTTTAACCATTCTATGACTCTATGATTAAGACTGCAATGACTGCTTTAGGACCCAGCTTTCTCCCCCCTCCCCCACCATGAAACTACAAACCATGTCACTCCCATATCCTTCTTTTTGATAAAATAAACAGACTGGGCATCTGAAAGAATTTCTCCCTTTATAAGGTGGGATTTTTTCCAGCAATAATAAGTTTATTTCATTACCCTCTCTAACTTGGTTGTATTCTGTAATGGATGTTGGTATTTGGACTTAGAGCCATGTTCTGGAATTTGGGGAAGGAAAAAGTTGGAGAAAGACTGTTTTCCAGGATGCAGCCTCCTTTCCTTAAGTATGACTTTTATTCCTTTATCCTGGACATGTAACTTGCCCTGCTGGCTGGGGTCCTATTGAAAAGGATGTAGCTAAGTGCAATAAATGCGTAACACACCTCCGTCCTCATCATTACTTATTCTTCAGGAATCTTATCTCATCAGGAAAATCAACTTGTTGATTTTTCAGCAATGTTAACTGTATTTACTTTCAGATCACTGAAGACAGTGACAGGCTTTGTACAAATCCATAAAAAAAAAACCAAAACAAAAACACAAACCAAAAAGCCCAAACAGTAAGGAGAACTCCTACTCAAATATTATCCCTTCATTACCACTTTTTGAGATTTCTCCTTAACAACTCTCAACAATATGACTGGCAGCAACTGTCCAAACAACCAACCTGCAGCCCTGCCTCAAAGTGCTTAAATTCCCTGCTTCCAATTTGTTAGAGACTGTAACAACAAAACAAGCAGAAGAGATCTGGGAAGAGCAAGATGGGCAACTCTGCTCACTGAGCCTTGTGAGAAGGGAAGATAAATACTTTTGAAACAAATCTGAGATCCACTGAGGGAGTAACATGGCAATTCCTCTTTCCTTGCACAGTGATAATTCAGTAGGACTAGCAGAATCTGCGGCATATTTTTTTGCTCTTCCTCCACAAATAGCAGGTCCACCTCCTCATGAGAACAACTGTGTGTTAGAAAAGCATCTTTAAGAATGCAAAACAAGAGTTCTTAGTCTATACTGAGGAATCCTGCTCATCACAGATAGTTATCTGTGGATTTCTGACCTGTGCATCATGCTGTTACCTCTTACAGGTGAATCCGCAACAAATTATTCCGTTCACATTTAAAAAAAAAAAAGATGTTACACGTCAACCTCCGAGTGAAACTAGTAGCACAGGAGAAATCTACTGCAGCAGCCGTGTATCTGTAAGTATTCAGGGGCATCAGCTTTTCTTTTTCACTTCAAGAAAAAAATAAAATCCTTCTGTTTCACCATAAAAAGCTTGATTAGAAGAATAGTGCCTCAGGCAAAGCCTAGAGGTAAAAGCAACTTGAAAGAACCACTGTGCTGAAAAACTAAGTTGATGCAATATTAAACAAGTGAAATCAGGGAAATGGGGGAGGAGAGGAGGGAAATCTTAGAGAGCCAGATTCTGAATTCCTTTACATAGATTTGACATTAACCTAATTCTGCTAATTATAGCAGAATTGCTAGTTATAGCAATTATACCACTCACCGATACGAACGTAATATACAGAACCAGGCCCAAAGTTCTCTCTCTGCATCACAGAGAATTGAACACAGAGATCTGAGGACCACTGATGTCTCGGCAGACCCCCAAAACATAACTAGCCCCATTACATTTGCCACAACCTCCAAATGTCTTGCCATAGGATCACAGAATGATATGGGGTTGGAAGGGACCTCTGGAGATCATCTCGTCCAACCCCCCTGCCAAAGCAGGTCCACCCAGAGCAGGTTGCACAGGAACGTCTCCAGGTGGGTTTGGAATGTCTCCAGAGAAGGAGACTCCACCACCTCTCTGGGCAGCCTCTTCCAGGGCTCTGTCACCCTCACAGGAAATAAGTTCCTCCTCATGTTTAGGTGGAACTTGTTACATTCAAGTTTGTGTCCATTCCCTCTTGTCCTGTCCCTGGGCACCACTGAAAAAAGACTGGCCCCATCCTCCTGATACCCACCCTTTAAGTATTTATAAGCATTGATGAGATCCCCCCTCAGTCTTCTCTTCTCCAGATTGAAAAACCCAAGTCCCTCAGCCTTTCCTCATCAGAGAGATGCTCCAGGCCCCTCATCATCTTTGTAGCCCTCTGCTGTCCCCTCTCCAGCAGTTCCCTGTCTTTCTTGAACTGGGGAGCCCAGAACGGGGCACAGTACTCCAGATGGGGCCATGACCCACTTCCCCACTTAGTTGCAAGTGGTGATGTGGAAGGTGATAGGGAACTGCATCCATGCAAACAGAGCGTCTTTTCTGCACCAGAAATGGCCCTTGGAACAACGATTGTGCTTTGCTGATTAAATCTCACAGAAGAGCTGGCTCCAGAGATTTGTCTGGTTCTGTCCAAACCTTTCAAATGCATCACTTTGGGGCTGAGATATGGCCTGAGACGTCACAGGCAAGATACACACATGCACAAACACACAAGTTTCCCCCAATGAAAAAAGAAGGGTTCCCAATGAAATGTTCAGCCAGCCTTGACCAAAACATCCCAGCTCTTTCCCACCGTTATTACTTCCTCCCAACACAGAAGCCACCTGCACATTTTTTAGTCACACCTCACCTTTCACCTGCTACCGCAAGGCACGTTCAATTTGTCAAGTGTCATATCAAAGGATTTTTGGAGATCCTCATTCAAAACCAACAGGACCGATTGCCTTGAGAAACCAGCATTGCCAGAGGCACACAGTGACACCACTATGGGTGCCGCTGCAGTCCAGGGCCACCACTGCCCCACGTCTCTGCCCCCAACGCCCTGTACTGCTTGCGGTAAAGGTTATCTCACCCTGTAGCAAGGGGCAGGAAACTGACTGATTACAGTCTCTGGCAGGTCCTAAATTCATTTTGGGAATGTAATTTGGATGTTGTTTTTTTGCAACCTGTTATTTTGAGGAAGATGCCAAAGATGCACAGAGGTATGAGCTTGCCTTTAAATAGCCAGGACTTTCTGCCAGCTAGGTACTTCAAGCCTCACTGCAAACACTGGCACTTAACGTGGCTGTTAAGATAACCATGCTGAAAAAGATGACAATCCTTTCAGCACTGCTGGCTCTGATCCTGGTCGATCTGCTACAGGCACAAGGTGAGTCAAAACCATATTGGCAAATCAATCTTTGTCAATTCGAAATAAGATTTACCTTCCAGAGTGGGCTTATTCCCAGATTTATTTATTTTTTTCCTTCCTCAAACTCCTCCTTCTGCTCTCTGATCCATAAATGCAACTACATACGTTCTTGGATACCCCTAGAAGTAACTTTGCTTCTCAAACCATCCTCCTCATCCACGGAAATTCGTTTGATTTGTAGGTACCCCGGTTCCTCCCGTGCTGGAGGCAACGAGCGTGGAGCAAAGCAGAGACCCCAGCATGCAGCCAAGCACAGAGCTCCCCCTGGACTACAGCAGAGAGCCACACAAGGAGGATGGCATGCCTCAAGTCGGGAACGCCGGACTGCAAGAAGGCGAGCTGGCAACCTGGGAGCTGAGCGGAGAGCCAAGCACTGAATCTACCCCGAAGCCGAGCGCGGACCCAAGCAAAGAACCAACCCAGGAGTCGGCCGCTGAAATATCTGGTAAGACCCACTCTGTCTTTGGTTGTCCGCATGTTACCGTTATCTCACTTAATTTTGTTACTCCAGTGCTCCTGCCTTTCCTGTGCTAATGGGGCAAAACATAAATAAATACTAGTTTTACTTGTAGTCTGTTTCTGGCAGGCTATCTGGCATGCTAGAGATCTAGCCACCTTATGCCCTGCCCCTCCCCTCCTTCCAAAACCATAAATAAATCGCTAGTTACAGAGGGGAAGGTGAGACTCCTTAAGATAAATCGTGTTACTATGGCTGAGTGCATTTTACAGCTGTATAGAAGGTCACACCTCCCCTCTCTATGAAAGGGGCTTCTCTCATGGGTTAAGTTAATACTGGCTTATAATGTGCTTTTTCCATGTGGAGAAGAAAAAAAAAAACCCAGATTTATATGGTGGAGTTTCATTGTTATGAAGCCCTGTAGTCTGCCTGAGTGACATCTCACTCTGGTGAACCTCAGCTCCGTAAAGATGGGCCAAATTATCCCCTACAGAAGAAAAACCCAAAGAGGAGTTGGAAATTTGGTGACTACAAACCAGCAGAGGCTCTGTTATTATTATCCTCTCATACGGAGCTCTCACCTGTGAAGAGGTTGAGTGATACATCACCTAAATATCTCATCTTATACAGCATTATATTTGAAGGCTCTACCCTTTGTCCCTTAGAGCTACCAGCAGCTTCTCCACAGGTCACAGCCCATGGAAGGGCCAAAGAATTATTTTTGCCCTACCCTCACTAATTTCCGCCGTGCTTTTAGTCTGGATAGCAAACCAATCTGACACTGACTTAACCTTCCGTATTCCTTTCATTCACATCAGCTGCCGCCTTATCTTTTGAGATTGTTTTCCCTTGAAAACATTTCCTTTGAAATGGTTTTGCTTTGTTTCTCCCACTTAACTTCAACAGCAATTAGGACTATGTCTGTGCTAGGAAAATTGGAAGTTAATAGGATCACGTCCAGTGTGGTTTCAGAAAATGGAGCAATCCCTGAAATTAGTCAGTGTTACTACCACTGCCATAACGAGGAAGGCACTTGGGTAGAGTTTCCTGAGCTCACTGTAAACTACCACCTTCTCCACCGTTACCACCAGTGCAGTGTTGCGACCTCCAACACCTCAGTAAATGGATGTGATGGACCTCAGGGGAAAAAAAATAAATATACTATGAAGCACTCGTGAAACTTGCTCCTCTAGTCCCTGGATTTTGGTACCTAAACTGCTGTGCCCTGTATCTCCATGTTTCTCATTACCACAGTGAGCTGCTGCATCATGCACTCAGCCCTAATTAATGAATAAAAGGACACAGCTTTGTTATCAGATGCTGCTAATTCCTTTGGGTTTCTTTTGTTTGAGTTTTTTTTTCTTCTTGTTGTTGGTTTTGGTTTGGGTTTTTTTGGTTTTTGTTTAAGAGAGAAATGTCTTACATAAGATATTATAAGCGAGGATCTCTTAAATGGACAGGATTTTCTGAACAAAGGCGGCTTGAGGGTGGCTTTTTTGTTGTTTTTCTTTACAAGAGTTTATGTAGGAACAATCTTAATCTCCACAGTGTTCATAGGAACCAATTTGCAAAGCCCCAAAGGTGCAATTCCTAGCAGTTCTGTCAGGGCAGTAGTTTTACGTTCACTCTCTTTCTTATTACTCTAGAATAAATGCAGCATTAAATCTTGATGGAAAAGCAACAGCCACGGTTACCTGCAGAGTTGACTTCCCCACAGAAGAACATGCAAACGGTGCCTGCAGCAAGCCGGACAGCAGAGCAGTTCCTAAAACTACAGCTTGTAGGACATCAGTCCAAGAACCCCTCTAATTCTTGCTTACTTTGCCAAGTTAATTAGATAACACGTGACCTGTGCTGGTTTGCTTGCCTAATAATCTGAAATAAAGAATGTCATTGCAACTACGTGCTTTGTCATTATTGTAAATCCTTTCCTCGCTCCACTTGAACAAAAAAGATTTTAGGGTGTTTTTTTTTTTCTAGGTCTCCACTCAAAATTATTTCAAATTGACGCTTGTGTTTTCTTGCTTTTTTAACTGTTATGACCAAGGCTACATTCAATTTTCAGGAACTAGGAAGAGGGTTGTGGAAGTATTTTCAGACAGTTTCTTCCAGAAGGTTTCATCAGACTACTTTAAGTCTGATGAAGGGATCGTTAGAAAAGGGAGACAGTTTGAAACACAAACCACTAATGATTCAAGTCCGTTAATCTACCAAAGAAAAACATTTTTACACAGCTGTGGCTGCAACACACAAAACTACCTCTGAGTGTTTTCATGGCTTTCTGGTACAGTGACAAATGAATCACTTACCTGCAAATTTTGACAGCCAGAACAACAGTCAGTAAAGAACATACACAGCTGTGTCCACAAATAAGTTTGCTTTTGACAAAACTGTAGAAAGCAAATTAGAACATGAATGTATTAACAACTTATCTATTTATTTCTCATATAATATCCAAGTGCTTTCTATGCCCGGCATCAATCGCAGCATTCCTTGTTTGGTATTCTTACTGTTGGAGCAAAGAGGGCAGGCCAAGTGCTGCACAGAAGAAACATGCTGGCTCTCCTAGGACACTATGAAATCATAGAAAAATAATGTAAAATAAAATAAAAGTGCCAAAAGAACAAGATTCTCCAAAACAAATTGGGAATCCATCTTTGCCAAGGAACTTAAAGCTGAAAAATTTCATGAAAAAACCCAATCGAACAAAATCCACTGCAGCAAGTGACATGTCTCCATATCCTCAAATGCCTGGTGTAGTGTAGACAAAGCAGTTGTATGACAGTGGAAGAAAGGATCAGCAGTCTGGGGTTTCCATTATTTTTTTCAACTTAATTTCAAACATTATTTGGTTTCTTCTAATTACTCATTTGTAATGTCATAAATAAGGAAAGTCCAACGTCTAATCCCCCATTTCTAAAATTAAGTAGAAGTTATCTAAACATCTCAAATGACAACGCTGGTTTATATATGTAGATCACCAGTAACTTAAAGGCAATACAAAAGCCACCAAGTATCACAATCCAAACACATTTTATTTTGGTTTCAAGCCAGCATTCAGTTTCTGGTTTCATCTTATAAAACAATCCTTATAGCCTGTCAGCACGGCACTTCTGTTTGACCAATGAGAAAACCACTGAAGGTAAAAATAGTTGTTTTTTTTAAAAAAAAAAAAAGAAAAAAGCGTAGAACACCCACACTCTGAGCTTTTTATGGCACCATGCAACCGGGAGACATAAAATAACCATAAAAAACCCCTTCAGTTGCACAGTGTCACAAAGATAATTCTGAGGGTTCTGTGTTCTGAAAAATATTGCTCATATGATTGGAAGAAATTGATAAAAGAAAGAAAATGGATTCAATAACAAATACCACAGTGAGGGAAAAAATGACTGGCAATGAAGCAAATCACCACATGATGGCTCCAAATACAAAGGCTTTTTACACAGAGTTGCATTTAGTTTTCATACAAAACTATCCCTACAGAACACCTCCGGTGACTCTGCAGCAGCCCAAGGGAAGAAATACAGCTAACAGAGCTCGCTCACTTCTAATCCAGGCAATACAGAGGCTACTTGCTTTTCACAACTCTCTCTGGGTCACGGCCCTCTCATCTGTAGTTTGGAGAAACCTCCTTAGAGGGTACCCAAGAAGATATCCAAGAGTACTGAATGGGATACAGCAAGGACAATGATGGAAAACCTTCTTAGAGTCACAGCAAGGAGCAGAACGAAGCAGCTCTCTCCCATTTACTCATTCAACCCCCTTCATCAGGGAAGAAAGGCTGCAAGCCAGGTCTCAGAGCTGGGAAAGACGGGCAGCAGCAGAGCCTGGGACACACCTGGGCTTTGGCACCTTCTGGACCTTGCCGCTTTGTTTCAGTCCCTGTCTTTTTTTTCCCCTCTTCCTTCTTTTCTCTTCTTGTCAGCATTCCCTCTCCTCTCACCAGGCCTCGTCTCTCTTTTCCTTTTCTTGGCTTTTCCGTTTCCTGCAGGCAGCCTGCCAGCCTTCCCAACCTGCAGGGTGGTTTGGTAGGTCTGGCCAGGATCAACCAGATGAATCAGCTCTTGATCGAACCCAAGCTGACTCCTTTTACCTTCTGTCCTCCGAAAGGCTCCTTCATTCTTCAGCGCAGCCCAGGGGGTTTTGCGTGGCCTGTGGGGCGGTTGGAGGCAAAGCGGGGGAGCCTAAACCAGAGGTGCTGGCCTTAGCAGGTGGCAGGGAAGCACCCTAGAAGAGTAAGCCACTGCTGGGCAAATTGCTCCCTTTAGCTGCCTGGAGAGGATCCCTTGGGCTGGTTTGCATTAGCCCGCTCTCCCAAGGGCCTCGCTGGGGAACACAGCCCTCACGGGGGGGGGGGGGCGGGTGACAGTTCATTTGAGGGGGCCGTTCAGCAGGGAGCCTGGGTCCCTCTCTCAGCAGTCTTTTGTAGGCGTTCACTTTGACCGAGGAGGACTCACCTAACGCACTGGAGAAAGACCCTTTCCACTTTTACTTACAAGGAACCATCGGGGGGAAGGACAGGCCCCACCCAAAGCCACAAGAGACCAAACCAGGCGGAGAGCGACCGCGGCAGCGGTGAGTGCTGCGGCTTTACATTGGAACTAGGTGGAGACGGAGAGCGGGGTGCCCGGAGAAGCCGAAGGGAGAGACCCGGAGAGACCCGAAGCGAGTCGGAAATCTCGCGAGGGAGCCGAGAGGTCGACGCGACGGGGGCGGGGCCGGGCGATCCTCGGCACGTTTAAAAGCGGCTGCAGCCGCGGTGGGGACAGAGCGCGTGGTGGGCGCGCGCGTGTGCGCAAGGGCGGGGAAAAAAGTCAGCGCGGGGAGCGTGAGGGAAGCAGCCATCAGTGGTGGGTTCCCCTCCCGGCCCCAGGCGAGAACATGGCCCCACCGCCTGCAAAACGCACCACAGGGAAGAATGTGGGGACTCAGACTGAGTGAAAACAGGTGGCTGTGCAAGGCCTCTGGCTGCAGGCAATGCCTAAGCCTGGCACTTGTTCCCAAGGGAGCCAGAGACACCACCTCCGTGCGGTGCGATCAAATAAACTACCTGCTCAGGCAGGGGGTTGAACTGAAGGAAGAGATAGACTTAGAAGCATCAGAGACAGTGAAAGTGAAATAGATTGGTGGAGCCATATCCTGGGGCAGAAGCTATATAGGATATAGATGATCTCTGCTCCGCCTGGCACCAGGCAGAAGAGAGAGGCTTAAGGGACAACAGGGAATGGAGGCAGGTCCCTCCTCGGAGGGGCAAGCAAAACCTCTCCGGGCCCCCCTCACCTTCCCAGTTGTGCTTGCAAAACAGGTATGGGGCTTTGGAAATCGAGGGCCAGGTAAATTAGGATGGAGAAGAAGATCCATGCAGTGAGTTGCCCAGAGATAGCTACTCACCCCCACGCTTTAGGACTTCCTCAGCAAAGAAACAAAAGTAAGATAATGGTGGGGGGTGACTCTCTTCTGTGGGGAACAGAAGGCCCCATTTGCAGACCAGATCCATCCCACAGAGAAATCAGCCGCCTCCCTGGGGCCAGGATTAAGGATATACAGAAAAATCTCCCTACCTTAGTCCAGCCCTTGGATTATTCTCTGTTGCTAGTATTTCAAGTAGGCGGCAATGAGGTAGCTACCAGTAGTCCAAGGGCAATGAAGAGACACTTTAGGGCCCTTGGACAGCTGGTTAAGGGATCAGGAGCAAAAGTTGTGTTCTCCTCTATCCCACCACTTGCAGGAATTGGTGAGGGGATAAACAGGAAGAGCCAGCAGATTAACTCAACCCATCCAGCGTGGCCTCCAGTGGGAGCAGGTCTTCCTTGGGCGGGCTCAGCAGGTTTGGCCCAAGGCAGATGGCCAGGTTGCTGCAGCTCATCCTGATGGTGGAGGCGGTGTGGCCCATGTGCTGCAGGAGGGAGAGCAGCCGCTTCAAGAGGAGGACATGTGCTGCTGGCAAGCTCTGGGCCACCCTGAGGGAACAGGAGCACAAGGTTAAGAAAGCAGATGCTGCCCAGAGCTGTGGCCAAAGATTTCCCAAAGCAGGTGGAAGCCAGCAGCTGTGTTGTGCAGCTTCCCAGGTGCTCTCATCGAGCGCTCGGGGCTCCTGCTCAACAGGCAGGCTGCTACCCACACTTAGCCTTTCAGGTCTTCCACTTCAGCCTGCTTGATCCTCCTCTCCGTGGCTGGCACCCAGTCCTTGTAGAGACTGATGACGAGGAGCTTGGTGGGGATGCTTTGGAGGAAGCTGTGCAATGCCAAGGGCTCCTGCTTTTTCTTGGCTTTCTGATTGTGTTTTCAATCGGGTTTTATTGGTTTTTGAATTGTTTCTTGGTCAGTCTTGCCCAAACTTCTTTCTGTCAGAAGGGAACTGTTCTGATTCTCCAAAGAAAGAGCTCTCTCTGCATCTGGAATGTTTCCAGGGATGGGGCATGTACTGTCTTTGATCTGTTGCTCTTCTCTGTGCACGGCCAGAGTGGGTCTGGCTTTTTTTCACCCACCCGTGCGTTAGCTGAGGCAAGATCTGGCTGAGGACAGCCACCCCCACTGGCTTTCTCATCCTCGGACTGGAACAATGCCAACTCCAGGCCCCAATAACCTGGGTGGTGCTCCAGGGGAGTCCAAACAGGCTGTGGCGGTCTGCAGTGGTCTCCGGCACTCTTCAGTGGTCTCTGGTGTTCTCCGATGGTCTCCAGGGGTCTCCAGTGGTGTCTGGTGGTCTCCAAAGGTCTCCTGTGGTCTCCAGCGGTGTCTGATGGTCTCCAATGGTCTCCAGTGGTGAGAACGCCAGACACAGAACGTCAGAGGCTGCCGGCGTCCTGCAGTCTCTGGTGGTCGCCAATGGACTCCAGCAGTTTCCAGCGGACTCCGATAGTCTCCAGTGTGAGACCACCAGAGTCCACCGGACACCGCCAGTGTCTGATCGTCTCTGGCGGTCTCCCATGTCTCCTGTGGTCTCTGACGGTCTCTGGTGATCTCCGACGCTCTCCAGCAGTCTTAGCCATCTCCAATGGACTCCTCCTGGTCCGACGGGACTGCCAGCCTGAAGATGGCAGCCCCCCTCCTCGCCTCTTCCCCATGGCTCTGAAATAGAAATCACAGAACCGTTGATGTTGGAAAAGAAATTGAAGCTCACGGAGTCCAGCTGCTAGCCTGGCACTGTCAAGTCCACCGCTAAACCATGTTCCTAAGAACCACACCTGCAGGTCTTCGAAATCCCTCCTAGGATGGTGACTCAAGCCCTTCCCTGGGCAGCCTGTTCCAATGCTTGTCAAGCCTTTCAGTGAAGAACTCTTTCCTAATCTCCCATCTCAACTTCCCCTGGGGCAACTGGAGGCCGTTTTACTCTTGCCCTGTCACTTGCGCCTCGGGAGAAGAGAGCAACAGCCACCTGGCTCACAACCTCCTCTTGGGTAATTGTAGGGAGAAATATGGTCTGGTGCTGGTGCTGTGGGGCTGCCGGGCAGAAGAGGGCAGCCCCTCACCTCTCCTCTTGCCCAGGCCTGAGGGCAGAGGAGATGGCCCCCCTTAATGAGGGGCAGGGGTGGCAGGAGAGAAAGCAGGGCTGCTCGGGGGCTTGACAGCTGGCTGGTGCTCCTGCTGAGCCTGCTGCATGGCGGTGTGGATGGCCCACTTACGGTCAGCGTCAGCCGTGGGGCTGGCGCCACTTGCTGGGCCCTGGCTTTGCGGAGGGTCCCTTGGAGCAAGCAGGGGTCCTGTGGGGCTTTGGGCCCACTGCTGCTGGAGGCAGCTTGGCCATGGTGGAGCTGTGCCCCATCAGGCCTGCGGGAGGGATCCACCTCCATTGGCTCCTTTGCCGGTGGGTCAACCGCTATGGGCTCTTCCTTCTTCTTCTGGGGTGGGTCGCCCTCCATGGGCTCGACTTGTTGGCCGTTGCTGCTGCTGCTGGGGATGGCCTCAGCCCACTTGCGTATCTGGCGGTGTTTGGGCATCCCCAGGGCTTCCAATGAGCTTCTTCTGGGGTGGGTCGACCTCCATGGGCTCAACTTGTTGGCCGTTGCTGCTGCTGCTGGGGGTGGCCTCAGCCCACTTGCGTTTCTGGCGGTGTTTGGGCATTCCCAGGGCTTCCAATGAGCTTCTTCTGGGGTGGGTCGACCTCCATGGGCTTGACTTGTTGGCCGTTGCTGCTGCTGCTGGGGATGGCCTCAGCCCCCTTGCATTTCTGGCGGTTTTTGGGCATCCCTAGGGCTTCCAATGAGCCTCTTCTGGCTGGGCCCACTTAATGTGGGCACTGGCCTGCCTTTGCCGCCTCCTCCTCTCCCAAGCAGGCTTGCTGCAGGAATCTCTGGCTGCTGAGCAAGCTGTGGGTCAGCCACAGGGTGCCAGCTTGCCACCAGGTGGTGGCTGTTGTCACCAACGGACATGGCAGGTGTTGGGAGGGTGGCCCAGGAGGCCCTGCAGGCCCCATGCCGGGTGGCCCTTTGGCTTGCCAGAGAGCACAGCAGCCCCTTGGGCACTGGGACTGCCCTCCAGCTCCCCTCCTGTGCCCAGAGGATGCTCAGAAGGTCTGAAGTGGTGGCATCAGAGCGGCTGGCGTGTCCCCTAGTAGTTCTGGCTGCATCCCCTAGGTTTGCTCTGCCTGTCCCTGGGCGCTCGTGCCTGATGTTTTACTGCCATTTGCACTCTGTCATTTTGCCAAAGGGCAGAGCCTGGTTGATGGAATTGCAGGTCGGGTCTAGAGGTGGGGCCTGGAAAAGCCCAGTGCCTTTTTTCCCCCATTGCGGTGTCCAGAAGGTGTTGCTTGAAAGCTGAAATCCTGTTCTTCCTCGGTCATCAAGCATTCCCTCTTCACAAGTCACACCTGGAGACAGTACCATCACTGTTTTCACCTATTGATTCTCAAAGCTGATGCTGGGGGAATGTATTTGGGTGTAAACTGCAAGGAAAAACCTTTCATTCTGGCTGAGACAAATTTAGAGAAATCATCTGCCTTTTTCCCCTGCAGGCCAGAAAAACAGTCGGCCTAGGGATAGGAAGATGGTGTTGCCTATTTGTTTGTTCGAGATGGCTGTAGTTTCAGACCATCTTCTAGCATGTGTGTTGGAGGACTCGGCATCTCTCTAACTGTATAGGTGTATGGTGAGAAAGTCACTTTTCAAAGATTCCTCTCTCAGGTCTTTACCCGTCAGCTCTGATGCTTGCTTTGTGTGTTACCGTGTCTCTGGCAGCATTTAGGTCACGTCTGTGTTTCTCTTGTGTGGATGTCTTCACTCCAACTTGCTTGATCGGCAAGGAAGCACCATAGGAGGAAAACTGCAGCACTTTCCAGGTGGTGTCTCCAGTAACTGATAGGAAGACCTCATAATTAATGTTAATTTGGCAAAGCTGAAACCACCCCAAAGGAAATTGCGCTGCCTATTCAGATGCTTGGTAGCAGTTAAAGGAAGCTTTAGTGAAAGAAAACACCCAGGCAGTAGTAGAAGTTACCACTCTGTGTGTAGACAGGACTTCTGGCCAGCCACAGGCACCAAATGCGACGCAGAGAATAACGAAGTAGTAGGTAACCACCAGAAAGGGAGTCTTCAGGAGTCAGTGAGACCCACATCTGCTGAAGAGGGTAAACAGACATAAAAGTCTTATTTGTCTTCAAGCTGGTTTCAGAGGAGAAAGCAGGCTGGGGTTTCTTTTGGTGCTACCAGAGCATGGACTTTGGTGCCATCAGAGCGTGGGCTTTGGTGCCAGCCAGGCTAACCCCAGGCCACTCATAATGCCTCTATATTTGCCTAGACAGACTGCAGGTTATAATGGGACCAAGAGCACGAAAACGCTGGAAAAGTAAGTAGTTATATACTTAAATTATTGCATTTCCAAGGTATGTGCTACAAAGGAGAAGGTGAATGTACTCCAGGCTTCCTATACTTCATTTATTTCAGGTAATTATGCATACGAAAGCCAAATTCTCTATATACGTTTTAAAATGTAAACACATTGAGCTGCAATGCAAGGAAGAATCTGGCTGTGTGTCAGTGAATGAAGAAAACATGTCATCTTGAGGAATAAACTGCGCGGGTTAAGGCAAAATTGCCAAATGAGAAGGTCATACAAAAGTTTCTCTCTCAGTGGCTAAAATCTGAAGAGACTCCATTCCTGGCTCGGTGCTGTGGCTCCCAAGGTCTCGTAGAGATGTAAATGATAGTGGAACTTACATCGTAGAGATGTAAATGATAGTGGAACTTGTCCATAGCCATTGGCAGGGATTCAAAACACTGTATTGTAAGGCTATAAGGTGTTTTTACAGGGGAGGCTGTATAAATGCTGAGGATCTTCAGGTGTCTCCTAGCCCAAGAATGAACATCACACAGTTCTCCACCTACAAAGTACTTGTGCATCGGCCACTTTTATTTTCGTAAGTGTTTTGCTTAAAAGTTTCAGAGTATTATATACTCTGAAATATATATTAATACAGAGTATTATACCCATGCCTGCGGGTGCTGTACAGCTGCACAGCACCCACACAGCCGCTCACAGGGCTTCTGAGGGTTTTACTCCTTTATGTCCAGCAGAGGGTGGTAGGTACCAGAATATACATTTGCCGAATTGGTGCTGTCATTTGGATCAATCTTCAGCTATGAGTTTATTGCATTAATTTCTCTCATTATCTGGCATTGGCTCACGGGGCAAGTTCAGTGCCATAACAGCAGCAAAACCAGTTTTCTCTCTGCGGGAACCGGCTACTTCAACCTGCAGGCAAACGGAGAGAGAAAAGTATGTTATCAAGCTGCACCCTGAGTTATTACAGCGACATATCCTTGCGTCTCATACACATTAAACCTTGTGCTGTATAGCGAGCCAGAGTGCCTAGTCATGGAAAAATCTGCACCAGGCAACAAGTTGCTCAGCTGATTCCATTCAAAGAGACATCGCTGGGTGAAAAGGATGAAATGATTTTACATGCCACCTCTCCTTCAAATAATTTTATGGTCTACCTCTGCTTAAGTAAATAGCTACATTATTAACTGGGGCCGGGGGGCGGAATTTTGAAAGAAAGCAAGGAAAAAAAAAAGGCTTTATTTTCTACCTTCTTCGCACTACTTTGACCTTATAAATCCAGTTTCTCTTGTCATCTTCTTACTCCTCTCCTCCTTTCTGCCTCTCTCTGTTCACCTACCCGTGGTTTACTCTGGTTGCACTGAGATGATTGAAATCCTGCTTGACTTGTGGTCCATAGGTGTTAGCAGAGCTCTGCAGTGTTTGACTTCCAGACAAAACAGCACCCATAAATGAATGTTTGGTGTCTTTTAACGTTGGAGCGCTCCAAACCAGCAAACCAGTCCCTTGCAGAGAAGTCAGTCCTCGGTTACCTGACACTGGACTCTGGAGGCTACAAAAATACTGCCCAAGCCACCTCTCCCCTAAATGGAGTCCTCGAACCAGTAAAGGAGGTAGAGAACGGAGACACATAGAGATAACACCAGTAAGTAAAATATTCCACCATTTTCCTGTACTGCCTGCTCAGTTTAGGTCTGGGAAATAGCACACAAATTCATAGTATTCCTACCTTTTGGTTTGACCCTTTTCTGAGAGGTGTGGGGATGAAAAATTTGTACTTCCAGGAAATGTGAGGTGAGGGTTCCTAGGCAGATCTGCTCAATGCAGGGCCTCTGCCCAAATGGAGTTACCTATCCCATGATCTCTTCCCCCACCCCATCTTTTTCCTGGAATAAGGAAGAGCCCCAACATGGTTCCCATTGTCCTCATAAGGTTTCCTCTATGAGAAGTAGGTGAGCTAAAGCTGGAACTGGATGTCCGTAGGAGGCAAGGACGAAGTCCAGGAGTGCCGTGTTGGGAACTGAACGCAGCAGCCTCTTTGTGTGCTCCTTGTCTGGCTTTCAAGGCAACACAATGCACACTCATTATGCTTTGAAAACTGTTTCAATCTCTGGTTTACCAAATGGGAAATAATCTGATATTTTATCTAGGGTCTTTCTCCCCCTTCCAATACCAAACACTTTGTAGGGCACCCTTGCAGTGGAGAGAGGCACCCTCCACCTTCACAGGCTTTCACACCATGATGACGTGACCACGTACCGCCCCTCTCAGCCCTGTTGTGTGACCATGTCCCCTCTCTCTCGCTGTAAAAGCCTGAAACTTAGGCCTATTTGTTTGTTCCAGGTGGCTGTAGATTCACACCATCCTCTAGCATGTATGTTGGAGGACAGCAGATTGGATGCATCACCCGTTTCATTTCTCAACTACTAAATAGTTTCAGTTCACATTGTGCTTTTCATCTTAAAGGATCCCCAGGTGGTCTACAAATGATATCCATGGATTGCTCTACATGGCACTGAACTGCAGCCCCAAGACCTGCCTCCCAATCTACGTTGGTCCTGCCTTGCAGTGAAGACACATAAATGTACAGTACCTGGAGGGCTCATTTGTGAAAGCCAACTGGTATTTACCTGGCATTTCCTTTTCTGCTTGGGGACCAGAAAAATTGGATCACTTGTGTACCATATTTGTGTATTACAGAAAAAAAGAGAACTCTTGCCCAGGTTTCTGTGACCTGGCTTGCTGCTGGCCTTCTGTTCAAACTTTGCCAGCCCTGACTCTTCATTTTGTCTTTGTATGGAATGGGGATGATTTGCCGGTCTTTTTCAGCAGATTGCTATCAGTGCTCTGAATCCCATTTGTAAGCCTCACTGGGTAAAACGAGTGCAGAGAGGAGTTCACAAACCATGTGGTGAAGCACCAGGAGGAGGAGCTGGGAAGGATTTTTCTGGGAGTGTGCAATGTTTTGCTGGGTTCATCATCATTCCTGCTGAATCTGGGAAGATGCCAGTGAGAGTGTCTGGGGGAGGAGAGAGCTGCTGGATGCATGGTCCTGGGATTCAGTGCTGCTTTCACTGTCAATGGCTGTACTCTTATGATCGGTGAGCCTGATTTATCTTCTGCTTTTTCCTTCCTTCTCTCTCTCCTTCTTTCCTCTCTTTCCTTTCCTACTCTTTTCAGGGAAAGTCCAGGGAAAAGGCAGCTGTTGACAAGTGCCTTCTGTCAAGAGATGCCTTTAAGCTGGAGAGATGCCCTGCAGCTCTTGTTTGGTTTGTGTTCCATTCTGTCCTTTGTTGCCTTCTGCCCAAAAAAGTTGCCTTTGATACGCAGCCGCCCTCTGTCCTCCTGCTGGGTTTTGGCATGACTTCACTGGGAACTTTTGTTTTGGAGACTTCTCTCAGCAAAGGCTGGGCATCAGGATTGCTGATTTCCACCTTGTCGTCAGCTCTTCCTTTGGATGAGCCCAGAACATAACCCTTGGGAGCCTTGGCTTTGTTTCCAGTATTTCTATATTCCCTTAGCAGGTGTTTCCAAATTTTCTGTAACCTTTTTCCAGTTCTGCGTTTCGGTAAAACCATCTGTAACAGTTCTGGTTGCCTCTCAAACACAAAAGGCAGAATTGCTGGGGCAGGGCAGGATGTGAGGAGAGTTGTAGAATACGTTGTTGTAGCTGTCTGAAAAGTGCAGTTTATTGTTTGTGAGCACTATCCTAGGGAAAAGTGCGACTTCTCAAAGGAACAGGGGTCTGTGTGTTTTTGCAAGAGACTTGTTGTGCCCCAGTGAAAATCTGAGGATTCCCTGAGCAGGCTGCTCCGCTACAACTGCCTGTCTCACCAGGCTACATTCCACCCATCCCTAGAGATGTTAGAAACAAAGCAAGCTTATATCCCATTTTAATTTGTAGTTGAAATCCAAGTTCAAATAGGTGGGTCATTTCCATGTCATAATGCATCGATCCAAATTCCCCTTGAATACCTGTAAGATGACAGCGATTCTACTTCCTTGAAGCTGTGAAACCAGGAAAGTTTTTTCTGATTTGTATGAGTGTAATTGGGCCCTGATTTCCCCAAAATGATAGATACAAGCTTTTGATTGGTGAGGGAGGACATACTTGTTTCTCGATTCCTCTGCTTAATGCCAAACTAGTTTTGCAGTAATTACTATCATGCAAATGTTTAACTTGCTGCAAAAAAATTGGAGGTGGAAATGTATGTTTCGTTCCAATATCTTCATGGAGTAATCTGTTAATGTGCATGTAGCAATTTAAAGGTGAAACTGCCAGGCAAAGGCTACTTTTGAAATGTCTTTCTGTAATGGGAAGTGGTAGTCCCTCTGCAGGTTAAATTGGGACATGCTCACTGTTGAACTTCTATCTTAATCTCTCTTCCTCTCAGCATCACTACCAAGTATTATTTCCTCAACTGGTGTCCTTCTGGAGAAGAAAAGTGTCCTTTATGAGCGTAGGCCCATGACCTGAAGATGCTGAACGTTTGTGCCTAAGGATTTAGTTTCTTCATGAGCAAACAGAGAGGATTGCTGTGTTTGTTGCTCTGCATGTCTTTATTGCTTATGTCCTTATCACTTATTGCTAGTGGTGCTCACAGAACAACTAGACCCAGTTTTTGGATCCAATGACTCAGAATTGCAGCTTCTCCTGCTTCTTAGGACAGTTGTTGCACAGGAGTGCCTGTGCTCTTGTGCTGTAAGAAAATGCTGCTGTGGACTTGCTGTTATTCTGTCTCTAAAGGTTGTCCATCAGGAGTGGAATAGAGAGGAATGTTTTTTTTTAAATGATTCTAGGAAGAAACCAGAGCGAGAAGGGCCGTGTTGTGGTTTTGGCCAGACTGGCCACTGAAACGCAGTTGCGCTTTTGTGTTACGGATTTTGGCCAGGAAAGTGTGTACATTGTGGCACTGAAGTGAACTGTTTTCTTCTTGTGCATTGATTTTCAGCCTTCTGGGAGTTGGGCACTTTTGCAACTCACAAAGAAGCAGCTGTCAGCAGAAGACACTCCCCAGGCTGTACACGGTAGATTTACTTTAATCCTGCCCTTAGTTGCTTCTAATCAAAACTGTCAGACTGAAAGCACATTGTGATTCTAAGGTGCTGAGACATTTCTCACTAATTCTGCAGGTGCGTCACTGGTCGCCTTCCTTCAAAGGAGGTTTGGGAGAAATGTCTGTCTGTGGGGCCAGTCTGTTTTTGGAGAGGGGAGGAAATATCTCTGCCTGTGCAAGAGCAACCTTCCTGGCACAAAGGTGTGTGGACAATGCCTAAGCACCACTCCTGCTGGGGGTTATAACACCTCTTTGGCTTTCTATCTAAACTCTGTATTGTTTTCCCCGTTGTGAAATGCTGAGTGATGAGTCCTGTCAAATGGTGTGTAACGGGGAAAGGGGAGAGTGTAGACAACTTGCTCAGCCAGTACCACTGAATTCAGTTTCAACTCCAAGTGCCTCTTCTGCCTTCCGTAGATTTGGAGCCAGTTTATACTCATTGGAGGTGAAGGTAAGGAACACAGTTTGGATTCCAGTTGCCTGTCCTTTGTCTTTTAGTACGGACAATGAATGTTTCTTAGGAGTGAAAGCTTTCTAAACTCAATTTTACCAGCTTCTTCCGTGCATACATGGGTAGCTGAAGTCCTTGCAGTTCCACCACATGTCATGCCGATTGCTTTTTATGGACACTCTTTTTATCCTTCTTTTTTTCTTTCCCTTTCGGGGTCTTGTATTCTAGAGCTGTGAGCATGGATCTAGTCCCCAAAGTTTATACTAGTGTTTTCCTCTTGACATGTTTCCCTTTTGCCTCTTTTCTTTTGCGCTTCATGAATGCTAGTGTGATTTTGTTGGAATCGTGTCAACTGAAAGCTAAGCCTTCTTGCAGGAGTCCCACCACGCAGCTAAGTACATACAGAGAATTACCAGGGAAATTTTTATTGCTATTTCAAGTAGAGCATGTTATTAAAGCACTTTGGAAATAGACCTAAAGTAAAAATGCTAAATATGTTAACTTTCTCTTAGACTACTTAGAGCAAAATGTTGCTCTGCTCAGAATACTGAGCTTGAGTTCTGGTTTTTTATGATCCCTATGGATAAAGAGAAATGACTCCCACATACTGGACAGATACACTTAAGAAAACCTCAAAGGAGTTTTTCACCCAGGCCATGATTCTGCTGTTGGATGTGTATAATGAAACCTTACTGAAGTGGCAGGATCTTTCAAGCAGATGGTTCTCAGTGAGTGTCAGGCTGAGGAGCTCTGTTGCATAGTGATAAAAGTGCGCCCCACAATTCAAGGAGAACCATTGGTATTTTCATCAAATACCAAGTGGGTAAAATTGCAATCGTAACACTGTAGGGAGTGAGCAAAGAATGAAACTGCATGGAGAAAAAGGGCTCTGTGAAATGTATGGGCACTAATGTCAGCTCTGCTGCGAAATGCAAAGTGCTGTTTTTCTCCCTCATGAGATGTGGGGTTCTGCAGGACAGGATGTTTGACATGCTGTGCGTGGTGTGAATAGCAGAATACTAACCCCACTTAGTGGGGGTTCATTTGTCCCCCATACTCCCAAAGCTGGGATTACTACCACACAGAGATGCTGATAATGATCGGTATTTCCCTTGAAATGAACTCTGAAAATGGGATCTTTAGGATGTTCAGACTTTTTTATTTGCCTTTATATGGAGGCACTGTACCACATTTTATTAGTCTGCAGGAGGGATATGGTCTTTTCTCACAACTGCTGGCCCTTGATTCAAAGACAAATCCATTTTCTTTCTGCCTCAAACATTATCATAATTTGGAGTTACAGATCTTGCAGGAAAAATTATGTTCTGACTCTTAAGCAACCCTGGTAACTCAAAACCTCATTTGGCCTGTGCTGTGTCTTCTTTTTCTTAAAACTTCTGTATGAGCTAGCTGAGACATCTCTGGCAAAGTTGATTTCAATCCAAATCATAGAGAGGGTGATCAGTATTTTACAGTCCATATGCTGTATGGTGTCTAGTTTAAAAATCGTTGTATGTGTATAGCACTGTTGAGGAACACAAGGGACCATGGAAGGTTCTACTGTTGCTCCTGGGAACATAAATAATTTTTCAGCATTAATTTTGAGAATCTCATTTCACAGCACCTCCAGTATCAAAAGTGGTGGGATTTTCCAGGGCCCCAGCTGTTGGCCAACTCTGCTGTTACAAAAATCAATGGATATCTTTAGAAAGGCCTGTGTTGCTTTTGAAAGTCTCTTTGCAGTTGAAGAATTAATTTCTTTCTGGTAACCTGAACACTCACACAGAATTCCAGGAAGAAATAGTTTAGACCTAATTACTGCTGCTGACCTTAGCTTCTAGTTGATTGTCTGCTTTTCCTAAATTATGCAGCATATATAGATCAACTGATAATGGGCAACTTGCTTCATTTCAACTGCATGAATTCTGAGTTTTCACCAGCATAATTTAGGGTAGTTTTTGGCTGGAGGTGTTTAATGACACTTTGGTGCCTGTTTCTTCTGCAAAAGGGACTGATTTTTCTATGTTGTGAAATCTTGGTTGTGGGAGAGATGGATAGCTCCTGGAAGAGGCTCCTGTCAGCTTGACTACATGATCAGAGCAGATTTTCCTTCATGGCAGAATTTGTTTATTCTTTAGTGATGTTGGCTGCTTTATGTTCCAGTCTACTGTTTCCTAGTAATTGGAATTCATTGTGCCATTTAAGTGAGGTGGAAGTTTGAAGTGAAATTCTGCAGGATGACTTGTCATTTACTCTCTGATTGTGTTTGCCTACTTGCCATCTGAAGCAGCAACAATAATTTGAGCCTTCTGTTTTATTAGGTGTCATTTACAGTAGCACTTTATGAGTAGAATTTTTATTTATATATCTCTAGCTCTGCGCTAATAATTACCTAATGAACCTTGATCTACTTTGACACTCTCTGTCTGGAAATGATAAATGGGACCTGATGCAAAAAAAAAACCTGTCCAAGGAGCATAAATGGGTGTACTATATATGCCAAGGTGATATGAGAATCTGTAGTTTAAAATAAAGCCTCATGCAACATGGGATTTATGTGCCAAAAGCAGCCCATCATTTGTTTCTAATAGCAGACATTTCAACCTGATGAGGCCTTTCTGGTTTTATTGGGCTTTTTGAATTTCAGGGGGCGGTACTTTAAAAAGAGCCAGAGAGGAAGAATCCTGCCATG
Organism: Tringa tobata; assembly: GCA_033628505.1. Lineage (NCBI taxonomy): Eukaryota > Metazoa > Chordata > Aves > Charadriiformes > Scolopacidae > Tringa > Tringa tobata. The sequence goes on from JAHREE010000207.1 coordinate 1,329,940, forward strand.
GTCTTTCTCAGGGGGAGGGAAGCAACTGGTGGGATCCTATGTGAGGCACAGTGCCACAGTGCTGAGCAGCCAGCTGAATTCCCTATTTATTTCAACTTGGGGATAGTGTGGCGATCCTGTAGCTGAACACCCGGAATAAAACTCGGAGGAACTTAGCTGGCTGACTTCAATCAACGTGAGTGTTGTGCAGCAGCGGCCTGAGAAGAAAACAATCTGTATTGAGGTGTTAAAAATCTAATTCGGTTTTTTTTTATTTTTAGCTACAGCTCGCAATGCCTTGACAAATATTGCTGGCAAATTACCGTTGACGGGGCAAACACAAGGAACTGACTGACTAGAAACAGCAGCCTTAGAGCCACTGCCTCCAAGGAAGAGTGGAGCAGCTCCTTGGGGCTTTGAGCAATCTGCTCTAGTGGAAGGTGTCCCTGCCCATGGCAGGGGAGTTGGAGCTCAATGACCTTTAAGGTCCCTTCCAACGCTAACCATTCTATGATTCTACTTGAGTGTGCTTTGTTGCATACTGTCTTTAGGAAGATGGTCTGCTTTGGAGCTTTCATCTGGTTTTGCTTGAATCAAAGCTAATTTCTTTTTGATTTTTCTTATTTATTTTTCTGATTCATTCTGTAGACTCAACACGTGTGTTCTGTTGAGTTCTGTGTTTTAGGCTGAACTAGCCAGTGATGAGACGACAGATGCTCTCCCTCCATCCCTTTTTCCAAGGAGAGGAGGAGGAGAGATAAAGAGACTTACGAGTTTAGAAGGAACTAAACTACTTTAATGAAATATTTATAGTAAAATAAAAAGAAAATAATCAAATAGATACAGTATATACAAAACCATATCAAGCTCCTAGGATGACCTCACCAACAGGCACTGGGGAAGTCCCAGACTGGACTCAGCAGTGGATGAGAACTGGGTTCCAAATCTGGAGTCAGGAACACACGGATCAAGATCAAAGGCACAAAGGCAGATGCACAGACAATCGGATGTCAGCCATTGAAGACAAAAGCTGAGGGATCAAGGCATCAGCCTTTTTTTATTGAGCACGTGGCAAATGGGATGGAATACTGCTGTTGCTCAGTTTTGAGGCACCTGTCCTGTCCACTCCTCCCTGCAGGTAGGGACCCCTCTCTGCTTTTCCATTTCCAACCCTCGAATGGGGCAAATAATGAAATTAGCTGACCTTGCTTGTTGTAGCAGTAAGTATAAGCAAGAGCCTCTCTGCATACCATTTCTTGGCATTAACTATAAACACAGGTCTTATCACTCTGAGAATGAACAGTTCTCTACACAATATGCTGTTAATTTCAGAGAGTTAGAAGAGGCCTAGCTAAGAAGTAAAATCTCTGAACAGAAAGTTGGTTCTGTTCTACCTCAAACCAGGACATTCCACCCCTTGTTTCATACCATTTGTGCTGTGCTCAGATTGCTAATATTTTTATCTATCAAATCTATACACATAGATAGATAAATAGATAGATAGGTGGATGGATGCAGGGTATTCATTTTTGATTTATCTTTATATACCAAAGTTCACTAAGTCCATTTAGTTCATAGCTGCGGGCTTTCATCCATCATAGCAGATTCGCAGGGTAGGAAAGATGGATGAAATTCATTGTGGTCTGTGCCCATGAGTAGCATGTCCATCTTGGAACAGTCTTGCTGGATGCCATTTGATGAAGCTGGCTCAGGTTTCATCGTTACTATGTTATCCTGAAAAACACTTATTGAACACTATTAGTATTATATATCAATTAACACCATATAGCTCCGAATTAAGTATCCTTACCCAGGGTCAAATTTCCTTGAGGTACACATTGAACTTCTCCACTCTTCAGCATGACCACCAAGTGCATCCAGGTCCTTGAGCAAAAACAGTCCCACAAATGTGTTTGCCTTTGCCTGAGGCAGGAAAAACCCAAACAGTTTTCTCTAACATATTCCTTTCACGCACTACAGGGACTTTGTCCCCTGTATGTAAAAGGTCTGATTGAGCTGGCATTATCAACCGCATGGCTCCAGCTTGATAAAAATCAGAAAGACGGGGAACATGAGGCAGGATTAAATCAATACCTGGTTGCACCTGCAAAGTATAAGGTAGCTTCATATGCTTGATTAGTTATATCATTTGTCCGTCTTCTCTAATAGCAGAATGCCAAGTCCCACACACAGGGCAAAAGGAAGACAGAGCAGGCCCAAACCATAATCAGCCTTGCTGGGGCAGAAGAGATGCGGGAGTCCTCCTGAGAGATGGCACACATCCATGTTGCAGTACACCAAAATGCTACAGCTTGGCCTGTATTTAAAACCAACAATAACAACCATAATTAGAAAGAAACTCAAGAGACAAAGGTAGGATATGTGAGAGCTAAGGACAGGACTTCCACAAATGAGCACCTGTCACCACAGCAAAGGTAGTTGCACGCAGCTGCTCTCAGGTTCTTCAGAACTTGGAACAGGTTGGCTCTAAGGTTAGAAATTGTGTGATTTAAGAGAGACAAAATATCTGATTCCATTGCAAAAGGGTACAAATCCCTCCACACCCAAAATACGACATTTTCCCCTAGCAAGTTCTGAGGTAAATATAGTTTTGTGCCAGTAAAATACTGTTGTCATATACTGCACTGTTTTATTACAGTTCAGCTTTTTGGGTTCAATACTATTCAAAATACTGATAAACCTGTTAAGCATTTCAGTTAATACTATAGTTAACACAATAAAATTTTAACGTGCAACTGTAAACAATAAAACTTTAGCTTTAATCCTATCCAAATGCCCTTTAGAAAATCGCAAAACTTTGAAAATGTCTGCACGCTTCTGCAGAGCAGTTGGCTCGCCAGGAACAGGATCCAAATCCTTTTTGCACATGGATCTACATGCTCCAGCTCTTTGGCAGCCATTCACAGCTGTTCTGCATGAAGTGATCCACACGCACCACTGCTGTAATGCAATGCCCTCCATACTCCAAGGTCAATGGTAATATTTGAAACAGACATGGTGCTGATCCTCACCGGGCACTAAAACCCAAACTAAGGCCTCTATATTCTCCTCCTGGCCCAGAGAGTCCTAGATAGCATGTATATGTAAGACTGAAAATGGAAGACAGCAGTAGTCTGGGGGAAGAAGGAGGAAATAAAACAAAGGAGTGGACCAGGACTGACTTGAGGCAAGGAGAAAGCAGAGATAGCTGCATAGGCAGCAATCTTCTCAAAGACATCTAAGTATTCTAAAATAAGAGCGAAATAGACAGCTGTTAACAAGCAGGGACCTGTTGTAACACAACATGCTTCCAAAACAGTCAGCCTTCACCTCCAGGTACACCCTCTTAGCTGGCCCTGCTGACCGGGTGGAAGAATCACTACACACAGGTTTGCAGCTGCTGTACATGGCACATCCTCTCCAAGCAACAAGAAATGCCACTCCTCATCCCAAAGGAGTAGGTCCTTGGCCTAGCGAAATTCAAACCACTTACCTCTGGCTGAGAAGTCGTGGGTCAAATCTAGGCTGGAAAGAATGTCAAGGTCAGAGGGAGGGAAAGGTAAAGAGCAGAGGTAAGGACAAGGGAGCATATGGAACTCTGTCCAAATATAAGCAAGACCATATGGAACCTGGTTCTGGCATTTTCTATATCACAGCTGCTTAGCTCAGCAACTTAGGCTTCTTTTTTTTTTTTTTTTTCCAGAGCTCTGTAAACATAAACTGGTCATTTCCATTCACTTTCAATTTTACCATCATATGTTTAATCAATAAAACATGTTAGAAGGAAGAACATATGCTAAGAAGACATCAAAAATAATTTAAATACATGCTGTGCAACCTGTAAGCTCTGCTCCGTACACAATCCACTAATTTACTTTTTCCTGTGAACTAGGTGAGTAGCTGCCTTCATACTATTGTGAATAAACAGAAAGCTTCACAAACCAGCACTGCCTAAATGAAGAAAGTTTCTTCCTTACCCTCAGATGATGAGACCCAGCAGTATTTCAAGTAAGTTGCCTTTGTTATCCTAATAATTATCTTTAATATTACAACAATACCTCAATTCCTACTATAACATTCACTTTCAGTGCTGTTTAATCAAGTTTTTGTGAACTGTTAAAGTGTATTTAATGGCATGGTGCTGGGCATTAACCTGAGCATTTTTATTATTTTTTTTTTTTGATCACCTAGAAGCTAACGAAGTCTCTGGTTCTAGAAGAGCTTGGGCTCTGGTGGTGGAGTTGACAGAGGCTGTCAGCAGAGATCTCAAAGTGCCTTACAATAAGTAAGATTTGCTAATACCAATAATCTTTGGTCTGTCTGCAGTATTACAGGTGGGAAGCTGAGTAGACCATGAGACTTGCCTACTACTCAGGGATTCCTTTCCTATTATAGTACTCCCCCAGACTTATTTTGTGGCCCTACTGCTGTGCCCTGACACCCTGCTGGCCCCCTTACCCATGTTCCAGCACACTGAGGGGGGGGGGGCGGTGCTGGGACTTTGTTTACTCTGCCACTCGAATGCATTTCTTGCACTGCAGCTTGCAAAATAAATGTGATTCTTCCAGGCACCGATTGTAATTCTGCAGCAGAACAATACACAGTCTTGGCAGCAGAGGGCAGAACATCTAGTTAGTGAGCAAACAGCCTTGACCCTTCTCCACATTTCTGAAATTGGCATTGGGTTCATATTTCTACACGTGTTTTCGACACGTAGTCTTTTTTTTTTTTTTCATTATTATCCCTGTCCTAGACTTTCTTTAAAGCAGCAGGGTATGTTCTACCAGCCAAGGAGCTGGTTCAACAGAGGGAGCAGCGTGAGGCACTTACCTGTGACGTGGCGAGCGTGGCTGTGCAGCACCGCTGTCGTACAAAACACTTTTCAAGAGCTTGGGCAGAGTCCTCCTAGGGCTGCTTTAGATGTACTGGGGGAAGGAATCCCCTGCTGTCAGCTGGTTGTTTGGTTTGCTGGCCTCCTCAGTACAGAACTTGACTCCTCACCATCACAATGTATTAGAGAACCTCTGTAATTCCCCATGCAAAAAAAAAAAAAAATAGGTTTGTTGTGCTTGCCTTTGCGGAAGAAAAGAGAGGCAGAGGGACATGGAGGGTATCATACATCCCCCACTGTAGGGAATGTACTGTGTAAAACAGACTGGTGAATTCAGAAGGCCAAGGGTGAAAAACAAAATTGGTTTAGGGAGCCATAGGTGAGGATAGGTGCACAATCTTTGGAACATTCTGCTGGACTTGGAAAAGGACTTTCCCATCTTTTCTGTAGGAACACGAGCCTCTCTGCCAAATCCAGAGGAAAATGCATAAAAAAATCAACAAAGTCTTGAAAACCTATTCATTTAGTGAGAAACAAAGTGCTTTCGTGCAAAATAATAAGCTACTAAGGGTCTTCCCCTCTTTTGAGGGTAAGTAGTGCTCATGTAAGGTGTATGCAGTAGATATAGCATAGTTAAAACACCTCAGATGATCAGATGTTGTCCAAACAGCAGTAAACTCAGCCGAGAAATTAAAGAATACTCAAGACTGATTGACAAAGGTGCATTTCTAGAAAAGACTAACTTAATTTCTGATTTGACAGAGCATCTCATCACTACTGTTACACCTTTAACTCGTTTTGTTAAGAGAACTAGTGAACTTTTCTAAAGTTTCTTTGAAGGAATTGATCAAGTAAGCTCCCAGTTCATTCTTCGTCTCCTGAACAGCTGCATCATAACTGCCAAAGAGGGGAGTTGAAGTCTTCACATCCTCTCTATTTGCTTGAAGTAAAATGAAGTTAAGCTCCTCTGCTACACTTTCGTATTTTTGATGATCAAATCTGCAGAGACTGGCATCATCAATCGGGTAGGTGACACCAACAGGGTAGCAGTCCTTTGGAACTGGGAACTCCACATTTTTTAGCATTGGCAACTCACAGAGAAATGTGAAAAGGTGTTTAAGTGCTTGGGATGAGAGCGGGTTTCCAAGAAACCTGAACTCCTGTAGTTTCTGACAAGGGCTTAAACTTACAATCAACATGTTGACATAAGTATCTTGGATGTTACAGTCCTCCAAAGTAAGACTCTTGAGCACCGAAGAGGAATGGCTGAGAAGCTTAAAGAATACTGATGGGTAAAGGTCAGGTATATTGTGACCACTCAGGTCCAGGACTTCTAAGTGTTTAGCATGGAAGCTATTGGCTAAATAGGCCATATCAGCATGGTTCAGTGAGCAGTTAGAAACATCCAGCATCTTCAATGGAGTCTTTAGTGGGCTGCAGAATTAAAGAGTAAAAAAAAATTACAGCATAAACCATTGAAAAGCTACATTTACAACATTTCATACAACTATCCACATTATGAATGCAGCCATCTGCCACATTGGTTATTTTTTCTAACCTCTTCTGAGAAATAGAACCATGGGCCAACAATGACAAGTATATTTTCCTCCTGAAATCAGTTCCATGAATTAGCTCCTACTTTACATGTCTCCAGCTGTGATGTTTTAATGGTGATTAATTTGGTAACATCCTATGTGTCCATTTTGTAACCAGTTATATGGTGTCAGGTGTCTATTATTTCCTGAATTAACAGCAGATCATTACTACCACAAAAGCATTGGTGGCTGTTTCTTGGAGAAAGCTGTTATTTATATAAGTTCCATTAAGGAAGGATTAATTCCAAAATGAAAGACAATCAGTATTCCAACAAGACATCTGCTTTTGATTCTAGTTTTGTTTCTACTGTTTTTTAAATGCCCAAGAGGTTTACATGTCGTATTGTTCTGGAGTTGCAAATAGACTTTCTAATGAAGAAGAAGGATAGAAGATGTGTACCTGAGATTATGTGCAAATATTCTAGTTGAATATGAAATAGTTCTGACATGAAAATCAAGAGATCCCTTTCACACTTACTAAATCTTAGTGAGACTTTTGCCACAGACCTCATCTAGATCAAGGTTAGAAACTTGTAATTTATTTCTATCATTTTAAGCAGCGTGCCATTCACAACTTTTAAATGAAATTACTTCTTTGTACAGGAGGAATTTTAGACCAAGGTGATTGGTCACATGCTTAATTTGCAGTACAGAAAAACACTGGATCTCTCTTGCCTTGAGGTTGACAGACACAACAAACAACTGAAATCAAAGTCTACTATCACCCTGGCCACCTACAAATACAGTATCTGTAGAATCTTAGAATTTACTGCCTGTTTTTTAGAGGACAAAAATTCACTAGAGACCCTGAAAAATACTTGGAATATGACTCAGGTCTTGCACCAAAGGCCAGCCTAAGCTGATTGAGATACAAGCTCTGCAAGCTCAAGATGTAGCAAATCAAAAACGCCAGGGTGTACCCCTCTCTTATGTGGTAGCCAAAAGTATATTCTCTTCATATTCATCAGATGGGCTCTGGAAGACTAATAAGAACAGTCAGTTCTTTAATAATAATAAAGGTATTAGATATTGCCTTCCAGTTCTCCCCAACAAATATTCTTCCCTAGCTTCCTGCTGCCCCTGCTCACACATACCCTGAGATATACCCCCTTCCCTTCTTCTCAGAGATTCTCAGCTTGCTAGTGGCACAAAGGGCTGTTCTTTACAGTTTGACTGAAAGCAGGATGACCACGTTACCTGAGCAGTTTCTGTATTCTTCCTGTGAGTATAGAAAACGACATACTCAGCTCGGTCAGTTGCGTCATTTCACCCATCTTTTCTCCAATGTTAGTCAGCATCTGTTCATCTGTAGCTGTGAACCTCCGCACGTTAAATGTTCGTGCTGGCAAGGTCAAGGACATCAGTAGAGGGAAGTGGATACTGTTGAAGAGCATTTCCAAGTGTTCCATTTCCAGGCGAACGTTGTGAACTACTTCCAGCTTGCGCAACAAAGAGGGATCGATGAGCTTTATGATATAGAAGAACTTCTGCAAAGCCAGGTTGTCAGATCTGAATGCCACACAGCAGATCTTCAGCGGACAATAGCATTTCTTCAAGAGGGCCTGCATTACCAGCTCATAGTTCCTCTCTGTAACAAACAAGTCAATTCGCACATCGATACTGATTTCAGAGATACCTGGATCGCACCGTCTTTGTTGGAGGTAAGCCAGCAGTTCTAAACAAAGCTTAGAGAGCAGCTGTGTCCTGGCCCACCTGCCCATTGTCTTCTTGCACTCACAAACCTGAACTTCAACATCTTTTATACCCGTCAGGTCGACCACTTTCAACCTTTTCGCGTAGGGAGAAGAACCATTCAGCACATAGTCTCTCAGCCCTGTCAGACAGCTTTCCAAGCACACGGAGCATGTTCTATGGCTCAGGTCTTCCTGGTAGTCCACGGTAGTTCCCAAAAGTTTTCCCACATTAAAGTCGACAAATGGCCAGTTCTCTACCAAGTCATGAATCACTTCCCCTTGCTCCAGTAAATAGCTGGCTTTAAAAAGAAGAGGAAAAAGATTATGGGCAACGCTGCCGAGACTCTTCCTGGCAAACTCTGCATTCGACACAAGTGCTTCAGCACTAATGAATCGGAGAGACTTCATTGTCGCTCTGGACTCCTTGCCGTCATGGAGAGCAACTTGTGTGTTTAACTGAAAATCCTAGCTGTTTATCACCTGCTATTTTTATCTGCAGCTGCTGTTGGCTGCTAACAGAAGCCTTGCTGGGAAGGCAGCATGAACAGTCACATGCTAATCCTCTGCTTTCTATTTTGGAGCTATACGGTGATTCGGCAGTAGTTAACTCTTGAGAGCTTTAGTCAGAGAGCACTTCTTCATTTAAATCCTCATATTTATAACAAAGCTAACTCAGCTAAGAACAGACCCCCTATTATAAACAGCTCCCAGAGCGAGCTGCTGCACAAAAGTGACAGTGGTCTGAGAAATTTTGAACATTCACGTAAAATAAGAAAACGACTTACAAGAAGGAGGTACATACAAGATTTCCACCAGACTAACCTTATAAGAGGTGTTACAAGAGTGATTCAAAAGCTTTCTAATATGGTTAAAGCATGCAAGCCAGCTTTAGGAAATTTACCTATGCCTGAATTTAATTGGGTATTTTAAAACTAACATAGCAGCAAGCAGAGTTTTCCTTTTTATTTTATTTTCCCTCAATCATTCTAGTACTGAAGAGAAAAAAATGTGTTGGTTATTCATTTATGCCTGTCAAACAACTGTCAGGCGATCTAATACATGAGAGGGTTTGTTCTGATGGAAAAGAGAAATCAGTTTAAAACCAACCTTACTGGTTAGTGGGAATGACTTGACCACATCAATCCATAAAAAAGTAATGTTTTTTTTGGCACGGGAATTAATCAATATAACATTCTCTTTGCTTAGGGAGCAGTTAGGAAAAGCATTTCTAAACAGTCCCCTCCTCTTAACCACAGTATTGATGGTCACTTGTGTCACACAAGGATTGTAATTAGTGTCTCAGAACAGCAATTTTCTTGATGAGGAAATTTCCCGATTTCCACAAAAGTGCACCTTTGGCAAAACAGGAGAAGCAGAGATACAGCAACATGTCAGCTGTAAAGCAGGGGCACTTTAAGTTAAACACATTAACCTCGGTATGTCTGAAAGTCAAAGCCAAGCACAGCACTAAGACCCCTCCAAACCTGCGAGACTGCTGTGAACTAACGCAGGCAACGCACGCCAAGCACAGGCTGGAACACCTGAGGGGCAGTGCTCTTGGTTTCCCAGCTGGCTGGCTAGCAGAATCAGTATGGGTTGCTGTTGATGACAGGGATGAAGAAGGATAAAGTAAAGTAGTCTCTGGGTACGGACTGTGTAGAGGAATACTTCAACAGAGTATGTGGGCCTTGGATCCATGCTGGCTAGCATGTTAGCTGTGGTCTAACCCATAATGAAGAGCTCTAGTCCCTTTTCTGCCATATATATGGAACAGATCTACATATGTTCCTAAGGAAAAACAAAAAGCAGCTGGGAATAGTAATGCTATTCTAGCTGCATATTTGACTAATAATGAGAATCTGGTTTAACTGTGCTTTCCCTATCTCCTTCTATCTCCTTACAAAATCCTATTACTGTTAGTGACAGTAATATTTCCTTCTACTTTGCCTACTTCCTGGAATGAATTTGCAGACCTCAGCCAGTCACATTTGTATACATGCAAATATATGCACCTATGCAGTGAATGCATTTCAGCTATTCTGAAATTCTAAAACTGACTCTACCAGGATTATAGTTCTTTATCCATCTGGACATGTGCACAGAAGTGCTGGTAATGCACAGCTGTATCCAACTGTAGGTAGATGTCAGATATCGATTTTGATTGTAAGTTCCTGTCCTTGCAGGATCCAGAAGTCATGTAATATCACAAAATCATGGAATAGCTCAGTGGGAAGGGACCACAAAAGATCATCCAGTCCAGCCTCTTGTGAGAAGGGAAGCCTAGATTAGAGCCTAATTTCCAATGGTAAGAACATACTACATTCCCAATATTTTAACACTGCTACAGCCACTTCAGGAACCTAACAGCTAATAATCAAAACTGTTAACTTTCCTCCAAGCATCAACCTCTTCTCTACTTATTCCAAACACAGACAAAATTTAGTTTAAACATTTATCTGGGATTTCAAAACAGCTCTTTTCACACAAGGTAGCTAAGACATTTTATTTTCATTGCTGTGCAAAAATCCCTTTACAATCCCAGCTTGCTCCCCGAATCCTAACTCCAATAAGAATATTTCACAGCATTCCTGAATGCTTTTATGTAATGAGAGGGTCAGCTACTTCGCTATATTCTCAGCTTTGGACCACTGAAAAAGCAATGAGTATCCCCTGATTTTTTTTTTGTTTGTTTGTTCAGGCCATATTTACAAGAGCTGTAATTTGTATTGCATTGTCCTGTGACTTTTACAAAAATAAGCATATCCTGACATCATACACTTCATTTATCCTCACAGAATCTTGCCAACATCAGGGGATCAAACACGATGGGGATCTTCCTGCCTCTGCTCCCCTGAGGCAACAGGGATTTTTATTACAGGTTAAATAGGCTTACACCTTGCTTTGTAATTAATGTACAAGAGAATTAAGCTTAAAGAGCTAATTGCTCTGACTGACTAGCACTCATTTAGTACCATGCGAACTTGGAGCTCCAGTTTGCGTCAGCATTACAGTGTATTGTTAAAATTACTGCTGCTTCTCACACCAAACTTGCAGTGGGTTTAGTGCCTGATTAACTGAGATTCTCTTTGTAACTCAGTGATATGCAGCCTCTGCCTCTTCTGGGCACATATCCCATCACACAGTATTCCATTTTGCTCTCTTTGGTAACCATACGTGTATTAGTGTTCAAGACAGTTTTTATTTGCATACCAAGGTTCTTTGAATGTCACATGGAGCTCTGCAGACAGCAATGCCCTGTCTCAAATTCTGGTTTCTAGGAGGAGCTGGTGTAATAGAGAATAGGCCCTGTAGTGAAGCACTCAACACCCTCATTCACATTGTTAAGTTCTAGGCATTCCAAACTGCCCCTCATATAGAGGGCCACCCCACCGCCTCTCCTTCCTTGCCTTTCCCTTCTGAAGAGCTGGGAGCCATCAGTCGCAGCACTCCAGTCGCGCCAGTCGTCCCACCACGTTTCTGTGATGGCAACTCTATCCTGGCTTTCCTGCTGCACAATGGCCTCCAGCTCCTCCTGTTTGTTGCCCACGCTGCGTGCATTGGTGGAGATGCACTTCAGCTGGGCTAATTGTCCTGCCACTTTTTGAGGGGGACAAGCCCTCATTCCCACCTGAGTGTGCGCTCAGACACTTGTGGAGTTACCCACCTATCACTACCCCTCCTGTCTTCGCTACCATGTGGATCACCATCGCCCACCTCCACTGAGGCCAAAGACTGCAAGGCCTTGCTAGCACTTTTACCCGCAAGCGCTGGCACGCTGCTCTCAGGCTCCACTTTAGTAATCCCGATTTCATCCCCATCCCCCTTCAAGCCTAGTTTACAGACCTTTTCAGGAGCCCTGCTAACTCTTGTGCCGGGATCCTTCTTCCCCTTCGCGTTAGGCTTTCCCCACCTGTTGCCAGCAGGCCAGAAGCTAAGAAGGACATCCGACTAGGAGAGTGCGCCCAGAGGAGGGTGACAGCCTGGAACAGATGTTCAGAAAGGACTGTTCATTTGATAATTCAGGGCTTCTAGCAGCACCGATGCTCTGACTGTTCATACTCTCTTATGCGTTCATGCCTTTTGCATCTGCACATTCTTTCAGAGAGCCTTCAGAACTGAAAAGTCTGTCTAAAAGAACGGAGCACATCGTTGCTATCAAACAATTTCGTTTCAGCCAGAAGATAAAGCTCTCTCAAAAGCTCTGCTGAATTGCAATCAGTATTGATATGATTTGTTCCTGTAATGCCATCACAACTGCTTAAACCAGACTTGTGAGACCAGACTCTGCCCATCCTCACGCTGGGCTTGGACTTCAGTCATGAGAAGTCTTACTGGAAAATGTGTGTCACCATTCCCAGAAAAAAAGAAGAGCAACATGGTGGAACAAGGCGAATAAAATGACTTACAGATAAATCACAGAATCTTCTAGGTTGGAAGGGACCTTAAAGATCATCTTGTCCAACCGTCAACCTAATTCTGACGAAAAATAAACACCCACAACAAAAAAAAAGCAACACCATCACTAAACCATATCTCCCAGCACCACATCAACCCGTCTTTTGAACATCTCCGGGGTGTTGGACCTCATGTCATGAATTGCACCACAAGTTAATGTGGAATACAACCTGTTTTGTTACTCAAGCAAGTCACTCAGCAAAAACCTAAGTGAGGGCAGAAATTTAAATCTGTGAATCGCTTTAAGTAAATTCAGTTAAAAAAAAAAAAAGTCATTTGGCAACAGTGTATGTTGGACTAATATTTCTAGTTTCTCTGAAACTGATTCTAAAAGATAGATTTTTAACTGTGTCAATTACAGCAGTGTAAAATAACACTGTATGGGGTAAGATGATAAAAGCCAAAGCATACCGTACTTATGCCCAGTCATGTCAACACTGCAACACAAAGCAAAACATGGCAATTTCGCCACACAAAGGAAATCAAAACACTGCGGGCAAACAGCTGATAGTTTAATTAATAACCCATCCCATGGAGAGTACTTTGACGTCCACAGGATCTGGATCTTCAAGAGATCTCAGCATTGGTTCAATATTGCCATTTTTCTAAGATGAAAAATATACGCAAAGTAAAAATTGCCTGGCTTTTTGCCAGTAACAGTATTTACAGGGGCAACATACTGCCTGTTGTCCTCTGTGATTCTTCTCAGGGAGATATGTACCGCAAGGAATATTTGGAATATAATGGAAGTGCACTTGAAACACCTTCATTCAAGAATGTCTCAACAACTCGGAACAGGCAGAAATACTAAAACCCCTCACACTTTCACCTGAAGTACACTGAGATGACTCCAAACTCTCTGTGACTTACGAACAGGAATAAAAGCACACAAAAAGTGAAATGCATTGTCCACCAGCACAAGTTCCAACAGCACAGCAGAAGAAAGTAAACACCTGGTTTCCAAAACCTTAATACCATTTTCATCCTGAACGTTAATGCCATGAAAGACAGTGCCTCCAGACCTGCAGTATCTACCTGTCTGAGAGCACGGAACCCTGAGGAGACGCTGTCATTGCAACGCCGGTGTCCAAAGAACAGCAATGACGCTGGCGACGGGTCTAGAGAACAAGTTCTATCAGGAGCAGCTGAGGAACATGGTAAGCTGGCACGTAAGGAAGTAACATTATCATAACTCATTATTTGTTATCATAACTTAGAGGGACCTGATTCGTCCTGTAGCTAAAAATCTTCACAGCACAGAAGGAAGAAAAGAAAGAGGTGCTAACATTAACAGCACATCTATACAATGTCTTTTAATGTATTTACCTCTTTCGTTTCAGTTTCAAATTTATTGTTGTTTTCTCACTGAAACTTTGTCTCTTTGTTTAGTAAATACTGTCAAAGTTACCTGCCAGCAGAACACAAAGAGAAATGGAAAAGTAAAACAGAAACTGCATTATTTTTAGGTGTTGCTGCGCTGACGTAAGTGAATCTTCTCGTACCTGTCTTCACCCTTCCTTCTGCTCCTTCAATTTACGTTTTATGTTATACCCTTCAGAAGGAAACAAGGCACAGAAAATTCTCACAAAGTAAGATGGTATATCTGCGAGATTACATTCTTGAACTTGTGGCGCTTCACAGATGGTTTTCAGTGGGGTCTGGTTAAAAAAATGTTAAAATTAAGAATAAATCTTACTTACCTTCAAAGTAACCTGGAGGAATCTAAAAAATATTTTTCAGCATTAACTTTATGGTCACTTTGAGTGTACGTGGGTACTGTAACACAGGTCACCAAAAGGTATAGAGATATTGCTTGGGTTCAATCAGGATGCACAAAAATTTCCTTGCATCTGCTTTATTGACAGACCAGAAAACCAGTCAGCTGAAGCAGTGACGACCTCTAGTGGTGACACCAGCTGCGGGGAAGACAGATGGGTCTGAAGACAGGGAGGGAACTGCTGGAGAGAGTCCGGCCAAGGCCTACCAAGATGATCAAGGGAGTGTGGCACCTCTCTTATCAGGAAAGGCTGAGAGACCTGGGTCTGTTCAGCCTAGGGAAGAGAAGACTGAGAGGGCATCTCATCAACGCTTACAAATATCTAAAAGGCAGGTGTCGAGAGGATGGGGCCACAGTCTTCTCACTAGTGCACAGTGGAGCAATGGGCACAAGCTGAAACACAGGAAATTCCATCTGAACATAAGGAAAAGCTTCTTCACTTTGAGGGTGGCAGAGCCCTGGAAGAGGCTGCCCAGAGAGGTGGTGGAGTCTCCTTCTCTGGAGACACCCCAAACCCCCCTGGACACGTTCCTGTGCAACCTGCTCTGGGTGGACCTGCTTTGGCAGGGGGGTTGGAGGAGATGATCTCCAGAAGTCCCTTCCAACCTCACCATTCTGTGGTCATTTAAAATATCTGGAATAAGCAAGTTACAATTTGTAGTGAATTTCAGTTTTAAACAACGGGACACAGGCTAACAAAAACTCAACGGCTAAAGTATAATGCAAAACTTTTATGATCACTTAAAAAACTTGGTAGGATTCTACACTTTCCCTTTCCACACGTTCCTTTCCAGGGAACTTAGGAGAGTCTTCTGTTAAGAGTTGTACAAAGGAAGGATTCTAGGATTTTACAGAGGTTTCTAAGTGATCATTCTTAAAATAACAATTAATTAAAAACCCCTAGAGAACAAGGATGATGGAACCCTGCTTGATGTGTGGTGTTTATGAGGGGATACTGTGCTGATAAGGTGAGACAACTAATATGAACTAAATATCGCCCTTGATTATTTTCACAGAATTATTTGTGCTACAGGTTTCAGTACCTTCAGAACACTTCTTAAATATTCTTCTATTCCTAAGTGAAACATTTAACTGCTATTTAACAGTTTATTTCCAGAAAGAAATTAAGTCTTCAGCTAAGGCAGTGGCTGGTTCTGGAACGCAGGCACCTTTGAGTGCACGGCTATTTACCTAAAGTGGAGTCCCTTGAGGGTAGGATGAGGACTGACAAAGACCACATCCAGGTGACCTTCACAATTACTGCATAAATATAACTTCTAGCATCTTGAAGTTTGCCGACGACACCAAGCCAGGAGTTCTTAAAATAAAGCATTTTTTGTTTTGAAAACTGAAATGTGTAAAGGGCACATACTGTGTTTGCAGTTACGAGTTTATAGCTTAATAGAACTATTTCCTAAATTCTAAAACCAATTAAAACTTAAGTCAGCCTTTTTATAGCAACGCACTCATTTAGTAAAAAGTACAAAGGCCTGATGTAGAATTAGAAAGCTGGTCCAGGAAAGTTTTAGAAACTTGTACTGTGCTAGTTTATCCGTTCTCATGAATTAAGGAAGATTTTATCAGATATCGAGGAAAACACCTCTCCCCTTACTGGCATTAGAGATCTGCTTTCAAGCTATTTGGTATTTCACATCTGTGACATTCAGAAAAACTGAAGTAAAATACACTGAAACACCACATAAGTGAACTGTTTAAGTAATAATGAAAATAAACAGTTCATTGCAACTGTGATATTTCTCTTTTAAAACAAGAAGAAAAGTTATTATTGGTGAAGAACATGAGTTTGCTGTCCGTATAATTTGAGATTATGTTTTCAACTTCCATTTATGTTCATGTTCAGTTTACAATTTGCTGTTGCAGTACTTGTTCATGTCATCTGTGAGCATGTTCCTCTTTGAGCTTCCATTCTTCTCAGCCTTTCTTCGGGCTTTTGTACTTCTCCATCAGCCATGCATCTAATTCCCTATGGACACATTGATGGTATGTCTTCTGTTGATCCCTCAGTCCAGCAGAGTCGAGGATGCTCATACAATAACTTTACAGCCATTTCTTCTGGGGGTTTGGAGTCTCGCTTCCCCTGCCCAGCAGTGCTGCAGTTCGAGGTTCCTGTTCTGAGCAGCCTGGCCGTCAGGGCTGCTGGAGTTGTCCAGCCTGTTCCACTTCTCTGTTCAGCACTTCCCGTTAACGAGCCTAAAGAGAGCCTTCAGGAGCACACCTCTTGGGGTGTTTGGATAGGTGTGGGTCTGAGGGTTTGGCACTGTACTGGCTGTCTCCATCACGGTCTCCAGGGTCAGTGCCTCCCAGTCTACGCCTTGCTCAGAGGAACACAAGCCTCCCCTAGGTCTTCCTCCTCAGAGACTGTGATCCTGGGCATAGCTCTGTACAGCACAGCTGTTTTACTTAACAGATATTTCCCAGATACTCTTACTTTGTGCGTATCTAGCCCAAAGAATCTCTGTAGATAAGGTAAAACTTGCCCAAGGCCAAGTGGCCAAGTAAAGGGCTATTACAGCGGGGAAAATAAGGGCTGATTATTCTGCTTGTTACTGCAGAGGGCATAAAGGCAGAGAACACGCAGGCAATAAAGAGGAGAGCAAGCATTCATGTGCTGCTAGGCTGAACATCCTTGCCAGCACAGTAGAGCTGGCATTAATGTGCTCATCATCACCTGCGAGGCAGCGTGATCTACCAGGATGCACGTGGCAAAGAAAGACCCAGGAATGCGATTGTGATAGTAAATGTTTTAATTCTAATCAAAGTCTATGCCTTTGTTGACTTTGGATCTGCAAGAACCCTCAACGTGGTAATAAATCTGAGGTTAAATATTTGGGATGCAGACCAACAGAACCTGCATTACAACCTTCTCTGAAGATTTATCTTTCCTAAGGAATTCTTGGCTTTCTATTCTAGGTTGACCAAAGTCTGAAGTAAAAATTGCTGGGAGGGGTGGGAAATAGTTATCCAAGAAAGAAAATTTCTTGTTGAAATAAAGGCTAATATCCTACTCTTAAAACTGAAACATTGTGCTCGCTCCTCTAATGGGTTCATTCCCAAACTCACACTTGACTCTGAAGCTCATGGCTTATGTAACAGGATTGGGAGCTGAAGCTGTGGTTTGAAAATTTGGTCACTTTCTTTGGAGCCAATGAGCAGGAAAACGTGAGCTCCCGGAGAGCTGCTATGGCACACTGGGATAACATTGTCATTTTGTTGCTTGAGGAAATTACAGTGAGTAGAAATAAGGAAGAAAAATTAATTCTGTAGGAACCTCATATCCGCCCTTTTCAAGGGAACAAACAAAATCCCGGCTCCCATTCTAGCTTCTCTTGGTGTTGACAGTAGAAGCTTTGAGAATAAACCGTGTTTCACAACACCTACAGCTAGTCTGGGATGGCCAGACTTGTAACTACATGACCAGCACCACCAGCACAACATCCTGCAGTGCTGGTTAAAGCTAAAGAAAACAAAGATTACCTACCTTTAATCCTGTCGTCAGGATCATACTCGTAGCTACAACCTCTGGGGAACAGAGGAGCAGTGTCTTTCACACAGCAGGATAAGCCAATGCTTATAGGGAAAAGGGGGGGGTGTTCAAAATCAGTGCCACGCATAGCAGCTTAATAAACCCCCCTCAATCACTCGTCCTGAGGATTAGCATATGCAAAAGGCTTTATCTGGCTGGGGAAGGGAACCCAGCCCACTCTTTTCTGGGTGAACCATACCAATACCATACCCCTCTGCAATCTGGACTCTTGGTTCCTGCATAAATCTCCAGACACCAGGGATGACAGGTTTTCTTGGGGATACCCTGATGGCCTGGCCTTCTGCCAGGAAGGCACGTTTCCTTTTGAGAAAGGAGCCTTGAGAGCTGAAAGCGTGTGTATGAAGTAGAGGCGAACCCTGCCCTTCCCCTATCATTCCAGATTCTAACCTGATTCGACTTTGGTCATTAGCTGTTAGTTAGTTAGCCCTCAGCTAGCTCCTCAGAGATTCGGTTAGATGACCTTCAAAAGTCCTTTCCAACTTAACTTCTTCTACGATTCTCTGTCTTATACATGGCAGCCAAAATGTTCGGTCATCTGTAGCCCCACAGTTCACAACCCAGCTACACAGACAGAGTCAAATTTGATTTCTTTTAATTGCATGTTGGGTCCAACACTTTTGGGATTCAAGATGACTGCATCAATATTTCAGAAAGGCAAGTAATTAAATGGTAAATGCACACAAATGAGAAGGCTCAGGTTTTGCAAATAACTATGCAGCAGCTCTAAGAGGAGCAGCATTGGATGGTTTCAGCTGGGATAGAGATAACTTTCCTACTAGCAGCTGCTGTAGTGCTGTGTCTTGGGTTTAGGATAAGAATAATGTTGATAACATTAATATTTCAGTTGTTGCTGAGCAGTCAAGGACTTTTCAGCTTCTCATACTGGCCTGCTGACAAGAAGACAGGGTGCACCCAGGACACACAGCCAGGACAACCGACCCCAGGTGACCACAGGAATATCCCATACCATATAACGTCATGCTCAGCATGTAAAGCTGGGGGAAGGACAGGGAAGGGGGTGGAACGTTCAGAGCAGTGGTGTTTGTCTTCCAAAGTAAAACTTACGTGTGATGGAGCCCTGCTTTCCTGGAGGTGGCTCAACACCTGCCTGCTGGTGGGAAGCAGTGAATGAATTCCTTGTTTCCAGGCCGACCAACTCACCTGTAATGGATGAAAGTACAGGTTCTGGGTGGGCCATCACCTAGCCAACCAATCAGAAGGACCTGTTTGGTGAGGCAGAAGTGATAGCACTCGGATCTATAACAGTATCAAACGAAACTCCTCGGAAGCCTGCTCTTTTCCAGTCTTCATTTTCCATAACTGTTGATCATCATGGGGCGTAACATTGGTAAGGAAACTTGAACCTCAGATGTGGTTAGAATGTCAGGGTGAGTGAGGATACTGATTCTAGATAAGCAAAAAGGCCATTGTTGACTGAACTTCATTTTATGTCTTGGTTTGAATATGAAATTCAGTTTGTAAAAACTGTGAAACAAAAAATTTCTTCATCCTCCTGTAAAGCACAGCATCTGGAGTGAAACCAGGGTTTCCAATCTTATCTGCTAAAAGCATGACACACACAAATAGTGGTAGAAGACTATCTTCTGACATGAGCTATGCTAGGTATGATGAAACGATAACCGTGATAGCCAATATCTTGTGTCATGGCAGGAGCTGATATGAACTGATACCAGTAGATAAAGGTAAATTTTTTAAATATACAGCTCCAGTGCTCCAAAAATATGAGCAGAAACAAATGGAATTACCATGAAAAAATGCATTCTAATTTATAAAACAAAAAAAAATGGAAAACAAACCAAAATGACAATCAAATGAAATGATGCAATAGATGCTGTGTGCCCCAACACCAAAGCTCTTTGACTTTGTCATGGTGTGAATGCCATAGCTTCCCAAAGCCATTCCCTTCTTTTCAAGTTGAGAAGTGAGTCAGATCAGTGCCAAAGTGCCACTGCATATTTCTGCTTATTTTTGTTGAAATAGCTAATAACTAGCTCTGAGCTTTTCTCTACCTCAAAATCCATGAGGTACAAATCTTAGAGGTAGAAGGCTTTGGGATGCCTCTCAGAATGTTAGGAGGGCCTCAAGCAGATGTGAAAGGGAAAAAACATAAAAGCTTTTTGTGGTGCGTTCAGGCTGTTTTAAAAAAATGAAAACCCAGCTGGGATTTGAATAGTTATAATCTCACTGTTTTTATCAGGGATTAGAGCTCATGTGGAGAATTATTTTAGAACCTCTTGGACTATTCACTCTTTACCTTGCTTGGGCCTGCTGGGCTGACCACAACTTTATATTTCTTTGTGTTTCTAAGCAATGGACGGCACGGAATTCTCTCATCCTCTGTGGGCCAGTTTTCCAGAAGTCTGTTACCTGTCTCTTTCAGTGCCATGTACCTCTTGCCTCGTTAAACTAAGAAGCCAGTAAATCTGAGCTGGCAGAAGCCTTACCAACAGATTTCAATTTTTCCAACAGAAGGGGCTGTTTGTGGCTCCTGTGTGCTTTGTGTACCGACAAAGGTGACAAGGGGTGACACTCCCACCACCATTGATTTGATGAACGGTTAAGCTGATTAGCTATTGCATGTGTGTACTGCAAAACCCGTTAGATCTAATTTTGCCATTGCAGCATCTTATTTGCTAGCATATGGTTCAGCCACCTGTGCTATCGTCTTAATTCTCTTCAAATCCATACTTAGAAAATAATATTGTTTCCTTGGTTTCTGTGTAGGAAATCAAGCTGGCTGGCATTAGTGACTACCAAATCTTCAAAAAGTATTGCACAGCAAAACAAAACCCTGAAAGACTGAATCTTTACATCAAAAGAATGATATTATAATGAGATGCTGTGTGTCATCATATATGCAAAGTTCAAATTATAGTGTTGTTATGACATTTCTGTATATCTTGACAAAATACAAACTCTTCTGTTCTAAGGATGGAAATAAAGTCAACGGGAATTCTGTCACAGATTGCAGTGGGGCTAGAACTATGTCATAGTTATCGGAGAGAGACTCAGGAGATCTTCTACAACTTCTGTTGCTGCTTTTAATGATTTGCATTTTATGAATGACATGGCTTATCAGCAGCACACTATTTGTCTGCTTTAACTTTGATTTGGGAGCAGAAATACAAACTTCTCAGAAGTCTTGTAAGGGAAGTCTTCTCTAAATGTACTAAATAAATGATTCTCTAAATCAATTGCCAAAGCAATGCGATTCCACCAAAGTGATACAATTTATTGCCAAACTTCTCATTATGATATACTATTAAAACGTTTCTATAAAGACACATTAGCAGAACAACTTGACTTGTTTAAAAATATATGCGGTAAGTTGACACCTTTTGGAAAGTACACACAAAAATCTCCAAACAGCAGCACTCCAAAGAGTGACAATTTAAGGCACGTGATTATTTCGCAACCTTCATTACATAAACCTCCGGCTAGACCGTGTATTTGTAAAATGCAATCTCACGTATTCCAGTAACTAGCTTCACAGCTCAGAGAGACAGAATTCATCTGAATACAGGCAACACTTCTTCTTTTTTTTTTTAACATTGCTAGGTCATAGTGCAGCATAATAAACGTTATTAAAAAGAACCTTATCCATGGAGCAAAATCTATAGAAAAGCCACTGAATAGCTCTGTGTTTCATCTCTTTACAACAAGGTAGGTTGTAGTTATTTGCCCAATAAATAGCGACTGTGGGACTCTCAACTTGCCTTTCTTTGACAGAGCATGTCACATAAAAAAGTTAGAAACAAAGTTTTCAGCCAGGGAAACGAGAACTGCACTGGCCTCACCAGAGGTGAACTGATTTACCAACTGATCATTTCAATTTAATTCACACCGTAAAAAAAAAAAAAAGCCAATACATACAGCCAGATCCTCAGCAGCTCTAAATCTATATTGCTGTGATGGAAATTAGTGGTGCTTTGACTGATCAAAGAGTGCTGAAGAAGCAACCAGACACTTGCACTCACGGGACGTGTACTGAGATGTGAAAGTACATAGAAAGACTATGGGGGGGCAGGGGGGCGTGGTGGTGGTGGTGGTGGTGGAAGTGAGACAGATGATGAATTTTTTTAACCTGCTTTTTGTGTATACCCCGGTAGACGTTAGGAGCAATTGCCTCGGAATAAAAAATAAGGAATTATAATCCACTATATTCTAGCTAAGAGTATGTTCTCAATATAGAAACTGGGGACATGAAGCTTTTTTGGTTTTTTCAACACATTTCAAATTGAGAAACTGCGCCAAACAAAACCTTGCTGTAGAGGCAATTATACAAGAAAACATCTTCCAGAGGCGTAAGAGCTTCAAAAATTATGCAAGCTGTTCCAGGGAAAGATCTCTGCACTACCAGAATTGTCCAATTTATCCTTCGTCTGTTCAGCTACGGTGACACAACAAATAGACAAAGTATAAGGCCTTTGAAAGTAAATGGAGAGCTAAGCCTTTTGTATATAGTGTCTTTTCCATTTCTTCTGTTGTTAAAAATGGCATAATGTTCCTCTGTGTTTTGCAAAAGCTCCTACAACCCACCGCCCTCTCAAGAAGCATGCAGGATCCTGCTGACGTTTCACAGAGACTGTTGTATTTGTAAACACTATGGTGTCTATTGATCCTCTCTTGTTTAGCATAAAAGCATACAAGAACATCAAAACCTTATATCCTGTCATTTTCAAAATTGCACACTCTTGTGTGTGCAACACTTCTCTGATGAAAACTCCCACCTGCTGCTGCTGCTGATCATTTACAAATGTTTTTTTGAGGTAGCCCGTACACAAATAGATTAAGAATGCTCTAACAAGCATGCAGAAAACAGCCCAGCAATAAGAAATGAAAAGTTTGATTTCCAAGCCAGCCCCTGATGAGCATCTTGCCAGCTTCGGTGCCGGTCCTTCAGCATTGTGCTATGAGACTGGAGGTTGGATTTTGGCACATTGCACTTTACCTAATGTTTGGGGTCAGTCCTGGCTCTGTTATGCCAGTGACTAAAAGACTTGTTGCAATTACAATACCTGGAACATTAATAAGCTCTACTTCATCAAAACAGTGTGTTTGTATGGACTCAGTTCACACAAAATTGTATTTACATTGTTGATTTATAAAATTAGCATCTCTACTGGTGGCAGCCTTATGTCTCATGACCCTCGTTAACAAGACTAGCTCTGCATGATGAAGCTTCCCCATTAAGGACACTGATTTAAATCAGTGCCCACGGTGATTGCAAACAGGCAGCTGCTTGTGGGTTGACATCAAAAGACCCAGTACTCTGGATCCAGTCTCTATAGGCATATGTTATGCTTCTGTCTGGGTTTGTATATGACACTTGGTATCACAGCTCTGCAATTTGCACCAGCCTAACAGGCAGTTTTAGCAAAGAGGATGAAGATAAAAAAGATGTGGGCACGAATTTTCACACATTGTTCTGCTCTTTTTGGGTGCCTGGGTAAATCTCAAATTTGATGTCTGACACAGAGTCACCTAGAACTGTTCAAAATCTGGGTAGGTAGAGTGAAACAACCACTAATTCCTATAGATAAAGTAAAACTTACGAAACAAAGCCTCTGTCGGATCCAGTCTGAAGCAGTTCAGATACTTCCCTGAAGGTGATTTAGCTCATTTACAAGTGGTTTACACTGATAGCAAAAAGAAATAAGGTACGCAGTAGGATCTCAGAAGCTTCTAAGCACTCATTGATGTCACAGAACCTTTGCAACTTATACCACTGAAGATTTCAAGCCAAAATTTCAGGACTGGAATCATCCAACACAAAATACAGATAGGCCAGAGGACTCTAAGCCAGCATGTAGCATTATATCTCCACAAGAGATCTCAGAGTTCTCACTTTTCAGTCTTTAGCTGAGTTGGCTTTTCCTGATGTCTCTGCCTGTCTTCAAGGTGATGTAGATCAGATTCATATGCAACAGGCATCTAGTGCAATCTTAACTACTATCATTTAACAGAAAACTGGGGACAAAAAAAATAAAGGAGGTTCCTAACACAAACAGGTGTGTACATACACAGCAGCCCAACCACCTCAGTACTTTGAACCAACAACATCCTGAGTCATTGTGGCACTTGAACCATGTGGCAAAACACAGGATAAGCATCTGAGAGACCATCGTCCTGATCAGCTAGTCAAAATGATACATAAATTAACAAGATAATCTAACAGAGTATTTGGAAGGTGTCTTCCAAAGCAGCAGCAAAAATGACAAATATTTACGCTTCTGTCTGAGTGAAGCTATTTAAAATAGAGCAGCTTAATTAAGAATGAGGAAGGAGTTGCTTGTGACCACACAAACTAAAATTCTGAGCTAATTCTGGATGTTCTTTCATTCCAGTGCTACTGAGTAGAGGAAATGAAGGTGAAGGAAGGAAATGGCCTTCCTGGCACCCTTGATTAAATTTCAAGGTGCTAGGACTTTCCTCTCCCTGGAAAGTTTTCCACCAGAGTCAATATCCCACAATTACTCAGTGATACAAATACTCAAGAGCAGGAAAATAATTTTCTTTAGCTTGCACTTATAAAAGGCACTGATCCATTTCAATCCGAGTAGACTTAGCAGGCAAGAGGCTAACCATTGGCTTCTCCTACATTCATTTCATACCTCGTAAATATTGAATTCCATTACTGAAGCAGCAAATGCAGCCTATTTCTTTAAATGTATTTGTGGCATAATGGCATAATAGACCATTTCCATGTAAAAAATCCAACAAGGATTTGCCATTTGAAAAGATTCTTGGTTTAGCCTTCCAAAAATAATGTTGAATTTTTGTAACAGTCTACACGAAAACATAACAAGGAGGCGTATTTCTCCTTTACTGTGAACCCTTTCATTATGAATGAGAACTTAAAAATCTAAGTGCAGCAGAAAAACTCCAGTGTTTCTGGTATTATGGGACCCCGTTCCCTTTCCATCTGAAACCATTCTAGAGCAGATCCCATGAACCAATAAGTTACTCTCTATTTTTACAGAAGCCCTTTGTTCAAGTTATTCTCTCTCATCTTCTCTTTTCGAATAAGTCCTGGCTTACAACTGTGTTTCCTCTTGTTCCAAAGAATGTGGAGGGACGTGGCAAGATGCTGGAAGAGATGCTAGCTTCTGAAGCTTAGGGTGTTGCAGAGGTTTTGGCCTGTGAAAAGAACGTCGGTTTTGTACACGTCTGGCTGCAGCAGATCTGTAATTTCCTTGTACATCAAGCAACATTTTCTTCTCTTGGGGCTCCTTCATATAAGAGTCTTCCAACCCTTCAAATATAAGCAGAGAATTCTCTTCTTGTGAATTCTCTGACTTGTAGCTAACTTCAGAACCATAACCTGAGTTTACTGTCTCTTTGTTATTCGTATCTGTATCTGCTTCCCAGAAGAGATCAGGTACATTTGGGTCACAAGAAGCTATATACTCAGAGACAGAAGAAAGAGATATATTCCCTCTGTTTTCCAATGAAGAATAGTTTTGTGTCCAAGGCATTTGAAGACAAGATGGAAAGAAGTGGAGGGGAGTCATTGAAACACTTTGGTTTTGGTTTAGTTGGTCATCCGAAGAGGAGTATTCTGTCATTTCAACATCATGGTCCATATCACCTAGAGTGCACAAATAAATAGAAACATTTGTAATATATACTTTCTATACCAGTATGCTGGCTATTGGGCTTTGCTTTTGGCTATTTTTATGAAAGTCTTCTGAAAATGAGTGGTTTAAGATGTTTTTTTTTTCCTAGGGAACTGTACCCTTTCCCAATTTCTATCTCGGACAACCTAAAGTGAGTTTATTAAACTTCTTGTCCTTGCTGAGTATCAGGCAAAACTTAGCTCAGTGTTTGTGATGAACCGACTGCCTGTTTCATATATTTAGGAGACGGAGCCGTCATCTGGTCATTAAGATGTATCTTTATCTTGAAACATGTAGTCCTGATGCTCAGCAAGGAAATCTTTCAGAAGCTTTTGAAGGAAACTGTACTCTTTCAACCAAATAGCACAGGGTATCACCAGGGAGTCAATTCCTTATTGGCTGGAGCCTATGGTCAGTTTTCTGCATACTTTAGACTGTGTAGAGAAACTTCACATTTCCACCCTTGGTTTCCAGTTTACATGGGTTTTTAAAGCCTTTTAATTGAAATTTCAGTATCATACTCCTATTAGGAGGATTTTCTTAAGGAGATCGTTCAGAGGAATAATTCAGAGAGTAATCAAGTTCTAAGCTTATTAGTTTGGGAAATCTAACTTCCCAAAACACTTCTTAAGGAACACAGCCGTCAAAACCCAGTGATTTTGATATATCAAAGATACTTGCACAAAAACTTATACGAACCGTTTCCTAATAATAAAGTCAATTATAAATAAGGCAGCAGAATGGAGGAAAAGAACAAGGGTTAGCAAGAAAATATTCAGCTAAGTTATATGTCACTATTTTATGGCAATGTTCATAGTGGAAAAAATAAAGAGAATTTCAATGTGGATAAGTGTCAAGGAGAAGTTTTCCTTTTGGAATGCTGCTCATTATTCAAATTTTTGATCAGGATATTGCAATTTAATTCATAGTTCTTTAATTAATCCAGTATTCCTTTTAAAGCATCATTTCAAAAATAATCGAAGCTGCATTAATAAGGAACTGAGTACTAGAACCAACCACAGGCCTACAGGACACTCCTGTAAAGAGAGTGATGTGCTTCCTGTAATTACACGTGAACCAGCACATCTTCTGCAGAGACAGAAGCCAGAACAGAAGAAAAACAGAACTTCCTGTTCCATTTCTTTTCAAAAGGTTATGAAGTTCTTCTCAAATCAAAATTACCAACCTTCACTCTTATCCCAAGGTCTTTGTCTGAACAAAGTTTCATCAGCTAACTACAGAAGTACTTTCAACTAACCATATACCTTTATTTGGTGATGCACAGAGGACACAAGGTCATACAATTGTGATCGCAGATTCCATAAAAACAAATTCATGATGAAACTGATTATTGCATTTTATTGCATAATCCCCACAGTGCCCTATGTTCTACTCAATTATGATGGCTGAACTGTGATCTGACCCACCTTGTTTACAGCACTGATTGTGTTTATTATAGAAGTGAAGGCTGTTTTTTATGGTGTGGAAAATTTCCACGAAGTGAGAATTAAAAGCCAACTAGTATAACTCATTTAAACCCAGAGTCAGTTATTATTAGGCAGTTATTTACTGCACTAATTTACTGCACTAAGATAAACTTACAGTTTGAGGATAAAGCTCTAACCCAAACTGGGATTCTGCTTTTCCGCAGTCTGGCTGTTGTGGAAGTATCTCTACCCGTGCAAGGGAACGCTGATGCTTTCTTGTAAACGTGCTACGTTTTAAAACTCTTTCTTATGTAATTTAATGATGACATCAGCAGTGTCATTCAGTACTTGTAGCAGTGGGACCATTTTCCCTTCCTGGGCACTAGATAAATAAGCTGGACAAATATTCAGAGCTGACTCAAGGCTTCTTAGCAGTAGAGTCAAAAATCATATTTTAATCATGCTAAGGATAAGAGACAGCCCGGACAGTTGCTGGTCTAGCCCTGCTGCTCTTATTGTACATCCAAATGCAATCGAGCCAGATTGGTTAAACAACTCATCCGAGCTTTTATGGGCAATATATGGGCAAAAATATCCTTTGGCATCAGCCACTGGATTGTTCTTCTGGGAATTCAGACTACTTTGCTTACGTCTGCAGACAGTGGTGACAACGTCACACGAAAAGACCTATCACTGTTTAAGGGGGTTGAATCAGAAGTACCTGATTCCTGTTAGGGAATTCGGGTACAAGTTTTATCACCTAGAACTGACTAACTAAGAAGCCTGGAGCCTCCTGAAAATGGCTGCACAATATTCTGGTATTTGGAATACTATTTTCTTGGCATTTAAAGTATTCAAGCCAAAACAAAGGGCAGGACCATTATCTGCTGTAAAGATAGCAAGTCATTGGAACCCAAATAGTTGGACAACTCTTCTGCGAAAGGAAGGTAGAAAGATGTTTTGTTATTCAAGCTGGAGAAAAATAGAAGGTATTTAGTTGCACGAAGAAGTCAGGAAGGAAAGAGATGCTCTGGGAGAAGCAAAAATTAGAAAAGTAAGTTTACTTGTCAGTAGTCAGGGTTGATAGGAAGGCTGATTAAAAATAAAGGTAATAATATTCTTTAAAATATTACATATGTGTTGATTCTGGGAGAAAAGATCTGGGTCGGTCCTCTGGGCCATCTGCTAGCAGGAAGGAATCTATTGATTTGTTGCTGAGCCGGAATGGAGTGAGGCGTCTGAAGTTGTTTGGAGAATATGGGATCTGCACTCGGGCCCTTTGCGACGGCACCACAGTATCTTCACTAGACAACCATGGCGAGAACTTCATGTAGATGCTTTGGTCATCGTCAGTTGAAAATACCGGGTTATCAATCCCTAAAAAAAGTTCACGAGTTTCAAATACGATTAATCAGAATAATTTCCTGGTAATACAGCAAGATGCTTTGTAAAAGGAGAATGGCTATAGTGGGAAAACGTAGGCTGATACATGCTGGTATAGGTGTGACGAGGCCAATACCCAGACCCTTATACACACATAGGTTGCTCTTTCTGCTTTGGCTATTGCTAGTCATTTTGGATTTCTATTAAAGAGAAAAACTGGATATTATATCCAATATGCAGTTATGTTTGGGATATCCGGAGACAAAAAAAATAAAATCAATCAAAGAAGAAATCAGTCGGCAAATTTTAGGCAAAATAAAGCACAATATAAAATAGCTGCAGAAAATTCAAGTCAAACCGGTAAAAAAGAAAAAAATTATGGAAAAAAATGCAAAGCATAAGCTGCACAACTCCATAAAGGAAGGGAACTAAGACAGGCCACAAAACAGTAAAAAGTAAGTTACAGGAGCCTTTTAACATAGATACCTAGTTTGTAGTGTTTAAACAGAACAAGAAATTTTAAAGATGAGTCTAGGTCTCATCTTGCCACCTGTTTGTTTCTGGATCAATTTCTGGATCTCTTTATACATTCTGAAACACAGAATTTGTCATGGAACAGTGAAAAGGCTCTACCAGCATGCCTGCCAAAAGAAAAACTCAAGTCTTTTTCTGCGCTATATGCAGCATGTTACATATGAAGCATGCAGTGGCACGCTGAAAATTCAAACACAAAATTGCTAAAGAGAAATACTTCAGAACTTCATAAATTTTATCATTTAATATATAGTGATACACTTTCCATCTGATATTTTGGAGCCTTTCAGGGCTGGAAATTAAATGCTCCAGGAATGCTGCAAATGTGCCTTTTTCAGTGATTTTATGAGCCTGTAAAGAACTGAGAGAACTGTGAATTTAAGAACAGAAGTCTGGCCTGAAAGAAGGAGCATGAAATTTATCACAACAAAGTGCTTCAAATGCAAGTAGGAAACAGTTCCAAAGGACTAGTGTTGACTGGTGGTGTGAAGTATAACAATTCTAAAATAACATTTGCTGCTGCTAGAAATAATTAGTGGGTTTAGGTCTGGTTTAGGCAGTCATGCTCACAGCTTCTATCAGTAGCAAATTTGATGCTCTCCATGCCTCTGATCGCCAAAACATTTTATCTGTTAGCAATAACATTAAGCCAATATATTTTCTAATAGAACACATCAAATAAAAACCAAAACAAAACCACACACACACAAGAAAAACCCAACCAGGATAAATCATTAGCTTTTCTAGTGATTTTTTAACATTTGAGAAAAAAACCAAAACCAAACACCTCTCTAGGTAATTAAGATTTTTACCATTGGGAGTATCCGTGAAATTTTGCTTCGTCACATTAGCCAGGAAATCAACTCCTTTGCCTAGATGCAAAGTTTCATAATCATTATTTTCTTCTGATTCAGAAAACTCCAAATCTGGGGAAAAAAAAAAAAAAAGAAAGTCCAATTTGATTAGGGGTTTATATCCGTTCTGATAGGAAGTGCCATTTTATGCTGGTTTGATGTTGGCTGGTTTGATGTCATGCTCTGGCTAAGCTTTTGGCTATCAGAATTGTCATCTATTCCCGGGACTGAAACAAACCATCCTATGACGTGGCACCATCGCTGCTGCTGCTGCTGTTTTGTGTCTTAAATGCTCACATGGTGACAACTGTTGTCCCTTACAATGATCAGTCATTTCATCATGTGACATGAGTATCCCGATTTCAGACCTGGTGAGGTCATTGCTGCTTCTACTGCAGTAGAATCAGTTTTATGACGGCTGCTAAACCACTTGGTAAGATTGTCTTCCAATGAAGCTTTTTTTTTTTTAAGTAGAGGATGACATCTATACACAGTGTTTTTTTAACAAGAATTACCTACTTAGAAGTATTTGGAAAGCTCTTCCCATGCAAAAGGGTTCTAAAATATCACACTTACTCAGCCAGCCTGTATGGCCCCTGCCACTCAAATAAAAATAATGCTAAGAAAATGATTGAAGGAATATACATAAAGAAAAATATCTCTGCTTGGAGCTATTGAGAAAAGATCATAGAATCATAGAATGGTTTGGGTTGGAAGGGAACTTAAAGATAATTGAGTTTCAACCCCCCTACCATGGCCAAGGACACCTCCCACCAGACCAGGTGAATCCTTCTCTATTTAAATTCAATTCCCTTTGAGATCAAAGGGTTGCATGCATAAACAGAGGAAACAATAGGGAAAAAAAAAATAAAAGAGTTAGTTCAGTGGCTTTTAAACCGCATTTCAGTTTTTAAGTGATATGTATTATTTTATAATTGCATTACAAACATATTAGCATCCATTAGGTCTTGCTATGACATCAATGACAAAAGATGGCTAAAACGTGAGACAAAAGAATTTGGGGCTTTCCATGCAAAACCAACTTGTGGTAAGGATGTTCCCTGGGCCAGTCAGCTTCAGATTACAATTCCAAGGCTTAACCATGTGTTAAATTTGTGCATGAAGGGTGAATCAGTGCTGAAACTGGCCTCTGACTATGCGTTCCTTTCAAAGCTACACTGTCCTTGTGTTCTAGTGTGCTTGCTTAGCCTCAACTCTGATTCAGACCCTTCTAAACAAATGGACCTCAACTCAGATCAGCATGTTATCTCAACTGCTTAATTTTACATGGCACGGTGTCCCAGGCAGAAATATCCTGCTGTGGTGAAAAATAAAAATGTTAGCAAAAGTTGCTCTGTGCAACTTCTCCACAAGGAATCTGAAAGTTCATCTATGTTGTAGCCACTGCATTATTTTGTTTCCAAAATTTAAATGCAATATTTTAAAAATGGGAGGAAGATGGCCAATTAAAATTTGGACTAGAAAAACAACTTCTAAATCATCAAGACCCTGCATTTATGCACGGAGCAGATCCCTGAGTTCTGAATTATGACTAGAAGTCCCATTTTAATACCAGCTTCAATGTTGCATATCACAAAATTCTTCAGTGATGCTTTCCTGACAGTGTAGCTGGTAAGATGCAGTTAATGAAACTGGCCTAAGATTCTTTTTACCTTTTTCCTTCAAAGCAAAATCTTGTAGTGGATTTTCTGAAGGTATTGTTCCATTTGGTATGACGCTGCTGTTTCGCTGAAAGAAAACAAAACCAAGTTACCAAAAGTGCTAGCATCATCAGAGAACAATGGCAGTGACATCCTTCGAAATCACGAGTTCAGCAGCATAACCCTGAAATCCACTGTAATCTTTGCTTGAAACTCAATCTGGATGTCATTAGTTTCCCCCTACGCTCATAGTCACTGCAGGAAAAGAAAGGAACTTGGGCTCTTTGTATACTGTACGTTCCCTCTTAGTTTCACACGAGTTTTGTAGAATGCTCTGTGCTTCAGTGCCACCCTGCTACATCCACCCTGCAGCATCTCCCAACAGTGTTGTAGCATGGCTCAGGATCCGTTGTTTTTCAAGTGATCAAAAAATCTCTCACCCAGAAGAAGAGTCCCAGAGCAAAGAGAAAAGCAGCATGTGAGAAGATGCCCCCTAAGTTACCTCATAGTTTAATCGCTTCTTGCTTAGTCCCTTCAAGTTCATGAAGTTCTAAAGGACAGAGATAAATACAGGACATAGGAGCCTTCAGAGTCCTCCCTGCCCTCCCCATCCCTTATTTTGGGTAATAGGTGGCTACATCTGGGTCCTCGTGAAAGTATTTTACCCTTTTTTGGCCCCGGTCTCTCTTGTGGATTTTATTGAGCTTCTTGGAATGGTTTATTCCTAGTTTGGTACTCTTGAAAGATTCTAAGCGCTTCCTCATTGTCCTATGGAAAATCTCCTTGTCTT
The DNA here is from genome assembly GCA_033628505.1 of Tringa tobata. Classification (NCBI taxonomy): domain Eukaryota; kingdom Metazoa; phylum Chordata; class Aves; order Charadriiformes; family Scolopacidae; genus Tringa; species Tringa tobata. The sequence continues at coordinate 1,362,125 of JAHREE010000207.1, forward strand.
GTTTGTCATCTTCACTGTGCATGATCTCATGTCGACTGTACAGGTGTTTGTGCTGTGGCCAGGAAGGGAAGACAATATTCATTTATTTAGAAATACAGCTGGAAGCCCTGAATCAACGCAGTCAGTGTAATGCAAATGTAAACAATTCCATAAAAAAGAATGACCCAAAGACTAGCCAGAAGGCATTAATGAAATTCCTGTTTTCCTTTCTCTTCCTTCACTATGAAACAGGTATAAGTCCAGGAATTTTAAGTATGTAAAAGTGACTGTCATTCAAAGTAAGCCTCTCCCTGTAAGTGTTTGAATCACTTCAGTTGACACACTCCATTTAATCCTGCTTCAGGATCTATACTGGTCCCAGTTCTGCATTCCACTGGCCCCAGTGAAGGCAAAGGCACTAGTTCTGTTAAAGAGACATGGTCATAGACCCTGTCTTCCTCAAGGGTGCAGATTTCGCAGATGGGTTAGAATCACAGAATGGTTAGAGTTGGAAGGGACCTTAATATCATCCAGTTCCAACCCCCCTGCCCTGGGCAGGGACACCTCCCACCAGACCAGGTTGTTCAAAGCCCCGTCCAGCCTGGCCTTGAACCCCTCCAGGGATGGGGCAGCCACAGCTTCTCTGGGCAACCTGTTCCAGTGTCTCACCACCCTCACAGCAAAGAATTTCTGGTGTCTAATCTAAATCTCCCCTCTTTCAGTTTAAAACCCTTACCCCTTGTCCTATTGCTCCACTCCCTGACAAAGGGTCCCTCCCCATCTCTCCTGTAGGCTCCCTTCAGGTACTGGAAGGCCATTATAAGGAGCCTTCTCTTCTCCAGGCTGAACAACCCCAACTTCCTCAGCCTGTCCTCACAGCAGAGGTGCTCCAGCCCCCTGGTCGCCTTTGTGGCACTCCGCTGGACTCGCTCCAACAGGTCCATGTCCTTCTTATGCTGACTCCAGAGCTGGATGCAGTACTCCAGGTTGGGTCTCACCACAGCAGAGTAGAGGGGCAGAATCACCTCACTTGAGGTTCTTTCCTTTTGAGTTTTGCTCCCAAGTTTTGATTCCTAAGGTGTCCTAGTTTTAGACTAGAAAACAGTCTAATGCTAGCCTTCTGCTCTCACCTCTTGCCTGGGTTTATACAGGTACTGCTGTAGGGTGTGATGAGCAACTGTGTCTTCTGTGTCCCGGATGCTTTTCCTCCTCTGCTCTAAAGCTTGCATGTCAAGGCAAACCGGCCCAGCTTTTTCTCTCCTGAAGAGGAATACAATATACAAACATAAAGTCAGTGATTGCTGAAGAGGAAGAAAAAAACAGGAAAATGGGGAACAAGAGGGAGAAATGAAGATGAAGTCTAAAAAAGAAAGGAAAGGTCAAAATCAGCTAGATGAAAATGAGTGAGCAAATAGCTAATGGGAAATGCAAAGAAAGTATTGACTTTTGTCTTTCAGGTTAATTCATTTCAGCATTAATTTCTCAGTTTACACGACATGGTCTGTCAGGTGAAAGAACTCATGGAAGAGTTAAGGAAGGAGAAATGTTTTTTCCTTGCCTCTCTCCTGACTTTTTCTGGAGCAGACACATAAATGGCATCTAGCCCTGTCTATAGCAGTTGATGAACAGAAGGCACATGGAACAACTCTAATGTGGATCTGACCAGCCCTTAACTGCAAAAATCTATTTGTGTGTAAAATGCACCAATATAACTGTATGTTGCAACAATATGACTATGTATACCCATTTTATGTGGGAGAAAGGAGTAACTGAAGTTCAAAATAGCAGTGATTGAAGCTCCTGCAATTTACATTTTTTGAAATTTTTAACAGTTTCCATTTCCTCACATATAACATAAGTCCCCCGGTGCCCCCCAATCAGTCCACGTTACTTACAGTAAATAAGAGACAGAGCTTTCCACAGTACTTGGTCGTGGGGTGCTGAAGTCCACGTTTACCATGTTGTCTGTGCTTGGAGAACGTATAAATGCCAAGGAACCTCTACGTTCTCCCTGGCCATGGAAAGAAACAAGACACGTTACGGCCGTAAACACCAAGGGCAAAATGTGCATCAGAAAAAGCAGACAATTTGTGAAGCTGCTGTATGCAAATGACACAGGAAGCAGGGAAGTAGTTGTATTTAGACAATGAATACAAACTATTTTTTCGTTATGGTTTCTTTACGTTGAGTGACGTTTTCCCAATGATCAAAGCTAGGAGGAAAATTATTCCACTCTTGTAAATTGATTTTGAGGAGTGATTTCTTAGGCCTTTATCTTAGGCAAACGATAACCTTGCACTTCTGCAGTCTAACTCTTTTGTCTTCACAGATCCTTCCAGGAGTGGACCTTCCACTTTGTACCACATTGCAAACAGGTACACAGGGATATCTCTGCGGATTTTTAGGACTCGACACATCATTGCACTAAGACTAGTGTTTTCCAAGATACAACACAAAGTTTTCTGTTCTCTGCCAGACTGGAGGCAGCAAATGTTAAGTGGTGCCAGAAGTCTAAGAGCCTATTTGAAAGAGGCTATAGCATGAAGAGATGAGATTTACTTTCAGTTCTAAAATTAGTGCCACAGAAGTGACACTGGAAAAGCTCAGATTGTCTTCACACTTTCCCCCACTTCTCATGTAATCTCTTGTTTAGGTGAAAGGCAGCTGTTGAGTGACATCATCATGGTTACACAGGCTGCACCCATTTCTGGTTTTGAATCACAGCAGAGAGAAATCACATAGCAGGACTCTACATTTTAAACTGTGACAAAGAATACGCCAAGAAAAAACCCCTCCCTTGCAGAATATTGAAAGTGATTTTACATTTCTCCAACTTCAACTGCATTGTGTCCCCTTTTTATACTAATAGAGCAAATAAATCAAATATTTCCTTTTGCTGTGGTAGCCCACATACACGTTACAGTAGAAAGCACTGGATCAAATCAGCGCCATTAAAAAGTACACTCTGGCCTCTCTAGGCAGGAAACTGAAGAGAAAAAAAGTAAACTCTGGGTCAATATCAGTCCATTTTCTTAAGTGCATCTGACTTTCTTTTCAATCAAATTTAATGTTTCATACATACATCATACCATATCATCAGTGGGGGAATTTTAGCTGGAAGAAGTTATTAACTGTATGTATTTTAAGTTGCTTCTATTCCCTTGCTCTGGATTATTTTCATTTTGCCTGGATTAGGCTATCCCTTCTCAACTGTTAGGAATTTATTTAGGTTCAGATTGAGCTCTCTCAAGGTCTTGTTTATTGTACAGATGCAGCTTAACAATAGAGCTGGAAAAACAAAAAATTTATAAAACAGTTTTTAAACTCCTCAGTTTCTTGCAAGTGAGAAGAGAGTGAGTAGCTGGGGGAGGCAGATCTTTATTCCTCCTAGAAGAAGTGGCTTCAATTTCAATGTCAGCTTGTAATTCACAGATATTTTGCTCAAAGATATATTTCAGAAGTGAAGGAGAATTTGTTACAACAGCGTATCATGATGCAAAACTGTTAACTTGAGAAAAGTGGAATGACTTTAGGATTCACAGCTCATAACTAATCGGGCATATTAAGATTACTAATTTCCACTGGAAGAAGCCACGTTGCAAATCTTTTGTAGAACCTGGGCAACTTTTCATTTCTTTGTCTGTTATTAGCAGCTCAGGAAACATTTGCCAATAGAATTTGTCTGCAAGACACAATATACACAATAGCATTTGGACTAAGGTAGCAGAAGTCCGTTTCTTTGTGTTATGAACTGTACTAAGGTATAATGAAAAAGGTGACTCCCCTAAAAGATTAATAATCTCACTTAATCTGACATTGCTCTATGGGATTCAAGACATTACTGGGTAAAGATTTGGAGGCTAAACCTGCATGGCTTAGTTATCTATAGAGCTCTTTGCATCTGTTAAAGAGAAAAAATACTGTAATGACTCTACTGAACAGATTCAGCTCATCAACACCAAAGTCACTGTCTAACTTTCTTCCTCTGAGTTGTAACCCAGAAAGCACCACAAGAAAGAAAAATAGCTCTGGAGCTCAAATGATCTGAAAGCTGAATGGGTAATTTACAAAATCTCAAAAGAAAGTATTTGCCTATCTTGTGAACCATTCCCCATTTTTCACACTAACATAATTTCTGAATTTCCTCTTATTTTCTGAATTCAGTCTTTGAAATTCCACGTTTCACTGGAAGAAGTCTGCCTGGCTGTAGCTCATTTTCAAAACAGGAAAAGAGATTATTATTAGTAATAGTATCAGTCATAGTAATATCAATCATAGTAATAGCGTTTATTTTAACTAAAGAAATTAACGGGTGTATCATGTAGCTGTGAAAATGAGTTCACCTGGAGATTACAGGCATAGATAGGTTATCGCTTTAAAGGTCACTGTTTAAAATATTCCATTTTAAACTAGCCTCTACACTATATGAATACTGCATATTTGTGGTCATTTGAACTAAGGTGGCCAGTTCCACACTGAAAAAGATTAAGAATTCTTAAACAAACTCTTAACATTGTTCCGGACAGAGAATGGTACATATGCAGAAGGCCAGTAACTTCCTTCCATTCTGTAACTTTGTCAGAATGAGATTATAGCGGTCCACTCCTTTGGTCATATACCCACACCATTTGGAAGTGAGCTTCTTCAAATAAGATTTGTCATCGCATGGAACCACTCTTCTGCAGGAGCCAGACGCATTTAGACAGACAGTAGTTTGTCTGGTCCCTTTGGAATTACAGGAGTTTTTTTTTTCATGCAATGAATATAGAAACAAAGTTATTCAGTGCAATCCAGCAGAAAAGCACACTGACGTAACTACAATGTGTTCATACTTGGGGATAAGGCATAAAACTGAGAACTACAGCCACTCAAACAAGTGATACTGAGACATAGTGAGACTCAAAACACATTTAGAACAAAAAGCAGAGAAGAAATGAAAGTAGTTTTCTTTTAGACATCTCCTGCAATATATCAACTTTAGGTTATATTATAAATTAAAAACAAACAAACACCAAAAAGAATCCCCCCAAACAAACCAAACCCCAAACTATGCTATAATATGTCAACAAGTGTTCATAAGTACCTCAGCCACATAGCTAATTGCATCCTTCAAGTTGAGTTCATGGAAAACATTAAGGATCTGGTCTCTTGATTTTTGAGCAGACCTTCTCATCAGTACTTTACTGAGGAATTTCCTATCAAAATTGGACCACCTGATAATTTAAACAAACTGTGTTAATGGCAACAAGCAATTTTAGTTTCACAGCATTTTTAGTTTAGCATAAATGATATTTTTGTGAGCTAAGCACTTTGAAAAAAATGGTGAACACAGCAATGTGAGGGATTTGTGTTTCGAAGCTTTTCAATTAGCATTTTAAGAAAGTTAAGGAAAAGCCTGCTACAGAGCTATGCAGCTGTCACAAAGCATTTAATAGGTTAACGTACTAAACACTACTACAACAGCAAGAGTGCTATGATTACAGTATCTCATTTCAGAGTCACTAGGACATTTTATACTCTGGGAGATCACCCTACCTTATTTTTCCACTTATGATTATGCATTGTTATATTTAATAGCTTCATTCTAAAAGTTCAATTTTCTTTCCTCCTTTGGATGGGAATCTGCTTTCCCCTACTTGTGTTGTAGGACAGCCAGCCTAGACAATCAGTTCACAACAGCAGTGACCTTCCAAAAGCACTTACAGAGGGCCTTATTGTTGCCATTTATGTGCCCTGGGGGATAGAATTGATGTATATTTTCTGTGATTTGCACTTCCAAGCTTATCTGATAGTAGGATACCTGCCGTCTGGTATTTAGGCTCCAGAAGATAAAGGCTGCTTTACTTTCATTTACCTTCCTCAATATTTTCTTGAGGCAACTTTGGAGACTGCTATTCAAAGGGATTCTATCCCTCTTGCTCAATGGCTATTTTGAGTTTATGACTTTTTATTCTGATTGTTGAAGCCTTTTTGTTGCTAAACATTATTCACAGAATTGATAACTATTCCTTTTCTCCAGAAAGAACATCTGACAATGGGGGTCTCTAATTCATGCTGTCACACCTGAGCACATCAGTGAGGATGCTAAGGGCTGCCATTTCTTTGAGGAAGCAGTACTTTCAGGTACATATAGTCCAAAAGAAGCAGACTTAAGGTGATCTCATTTAAAATACATTAGTCACCAGACCACACACTCAACCATGAATCTACATTAAGCTACTCCTTCTCTTGTTACACAGGGAGATTACTTTCTAACATCCAAGAAGTCAAACTCTAATCTGCCACTTTAAAAATATTTGGCTCCATCTTCAAGACAGTATTTCAAAACTGGGGATGTATCCCCCTGTAGCCTGCTGAAATTCATTGCCAAAAAGTAAACTGAAAATTTAGACCAAAAGAATGAGGATGTTCTATTTGGGATGAATCGCGAAAATTCTTCACTGAATAAATGAACAAAGAGCAAAAGGAAACGAAGGAGCCTGTCCCTGTAACTGGGTACAGAAAGGTGAGCAATTCTGATTGATCTCAGACACAATCTAGCTCCAGCCTGGGATTCGTATGGTTATATGAGCATAAAGCTAAACCTCAGCTAATATACTCAGCTTCTCAGCAGGGGTTAGTGGAGTGCTCTGCAGAAAGCTAATGCAACCACATGGCTTTTGGTTTGGAATTGGCGTGTTGAGTCAGCAGGACAGTAGCAGGTCAGAACTGTGACTGCACCTATGAAATGACCTAACTCCAGGGAGAGAACTGCATACCCTTAACCTTCCAAAAGATGTCCAGATTTAATGTCCTTTTTTCAAATTTATTCATCTAGATCATGGAAATTGGCCCATCGCAATGGTAACTCCTCACATGTACTCTAAAGAAAAGTGTCTGCATCTTTCAGCTGAGTAGTCTCTCAAGATGAATCAACTATAAACCATGATTTTCATTATTGGTCTTAAACTATTCAAGTCATTTCAAAACGCCCTCTGCCATCACTTTCAGAGGTGTTGAACACATCCTTTGTAGAAACAGGATAAACAACTAGCACAGCAGTAGTTGAGTTTTTTTAGTGTCTCCATACAAATGGAATGAAATGAAATGAAGCATTACAGAGAAGGACCAACATAAGCATTTTAGGTTAAATTTTGTGCAAATGGCAGTTCTCAGATCTTGAGAGACTGGTCCCTGGAGGTGAACTGAGGCATTTGCAAAGGCCTAGTCTGCACTGTGGAAGAAAAGGAAAAGATTCCAGTTGTAGGGGACAAAAATAAACTACTTTCACATTTGCTATATTTCCAGTATTTTCAGTATATAACCTTTTAAACTACATTTGACATCCTTGCTGTCCCTGGAATCACCATCTGAAAGAGTTGTAATTTACAGATAAGATTTCCTAGCAGTATTTCAACATTCCAAGTTAGTTACTACTTACTTGTCTCTCAGATAATTATGTCCTATTTGTCCAGAAATGTCTTCTATAGCAGAAAGAATGTGATCAAAGGCCTAGGAAAGTGAAAGCAGAATTAGTATCTTTGCAGAAATAAAAGGCATAATTAGAAAATGGCTCAATGTATGTCAGGTTAAACCAAGTGACTATGCAGAATAATTTCATTGCTGTTAAGCAGGGATTTTTTTCCCATTTAAAGAAATACTACTATATGTTTTTCTTCAAAGGTCCTGAGCTTTCTAACCAGTTCTTTACAAATTCACTAACTATTCTTGAACTACAAGGGTCTCAGCAAGAAGGTACATAAGCCCCCATTTTAACATTCAATTTTAAGACTCTTTTTATCCACTCATTTTACCATCTCTATTTCTGCCCTATGAAGTACATCAGCCACTAATAGTGTCAGTGATTAAATCAGTCAAAAAATTTACCTAGTGTTTCTTTTTAGATGTTTCAGGATGTCATACTTCCCTCAGAGCAGAAGTAAACACCATTCTTTTGGTATCTAGAGAAAAATCCCGTGCTCAGTATATTAGATGGCTGTTTATAACTCTTGATTCAAACCAAGGCAGCTGCAGGCAAAATTTGGTCTTTTTCTGTATACGGTTGTTAACATTGTTAACATTTAACTCTGAACATTGGAGTGATTACTGCAGAATATACAGCATGCTAGGTTTAGAACAAAACAGGTGATTTGGATCATTCCTGAATATAATATTAATTACTGCCTCAGGAGATAGCTGACATGGAAGTGGAGAATATGATATTATAAACTAATTTTTCTCCCTTGGACTCCCTGTGAGCTGACAGTGCTCCTTCTCTCTGAAGGCTACAATTTATACAGTTTTAGGAGCACTGTGCCTCTTGAAAAAATATCTGCTAGAATATTCTAGGGAGTAGTGAATCAGTACATACAACTTTACAAAATGTTAGGATTAACATTACTGCTTGGCCTGCACTACGAACTGACTTGTAAAGGTATAACCCATAAATGTAGATGGACTGCATTTCTTCACCGGGTGGAAAAATCCTGGTTTTCAAATAGTAAAATATTGGAATGGAAATTGAAATTTGAATTGCTGGATAAAAAAAGCATAACATATTTATTCAGTAGTCTGTGGGAAAATTTCTCAGAAATAAACTCTGTCCACTGTTAAGTTGTTAATTCACTTCAGGTAACCTCCAACATGAAAACAGACAAGATTAGAAGCTCATATAAGAATGCGTAAAAACACTCAATGCAGGATACCTGTGTAAATCTGAAAAGTTCATGAATTAAAGAAGGCTATGAAAGATGTCTTATAAGCTTCTCTCCTTTAACCTATATTTGTATTGAAAATGTATGTTTTCTTTTACTAAATAAAAACCTTATAAAGTTGTGTGAAAATGAATTAGAAGAGATCACATTTCAAAATATCTTAAAAGGATAAAGAAATGCAGGTGCACATACAGCATTCATACTGAACTGAAACTATCAACATTCATCTGGAATTTCATTTCCATTGGGCAGCAGACTACCTTTCTATGCAATATGTAGGCTACAAAAGCTGCTTTCACATCTTACCCATACATAAATAATATTGAATAATATTATTAATAATATTTAGAAGGAAAAATAAACTTCCACACTCTTTGCCTAGCAATCTTCAATCAAACCTCCTCCTCTTTCAGATGAAGAGAAAGAAGTATATTCCAGCCATGCTGTTTCCCCAGTACTGTCAGCCCCATTGAATTCTCAAGTGAAAGACTGGAACATTCAGTTGAGAATCCCCTCGCAGGACTCAACCCAAGGATAAATTACAGCCTACAGATAACTTCTGAAATATTTGAAGGATTACGCACTTGAAATTTGATTCCCCCTTCCTTTCAAAAAAGAAAATTTCTCCATTCTTTTTTTCCTCCAAAAGGTACCATTGTTTTGTTTAAAAATATCTTACCCTGCCATGAAGTTTCTCATTCAGTTTTGGCTCTCTGTGTTCAGTTTTCTTCACTTTCAGCCACTGTACCAGAGGCTTGATAGTCAGTCCCTAAGGATTGAAGCATGATAAGTAATAAATACTTAGGAATAGGAATTATCTTAGACTTTCCTCCAGCTGGTCATTGTTAGACAAATAGAGCATTTTTCTATGTTATATGGTGATTCTCATACTTCCTCATTTGATCTCTGTCCCCTTTAGAAGATAAAATAATGTAGTATCCTCAGTTCCTATTACAAAGGTCTGAAAAGACACCAACCAGTGGAAAAAAAATCTCCTATAAGAAAAATATAGTAGTGGAAGTGCTGAAGTGTTTCCTGTACTGTTGAATGTGGTATTTTCTGCACATATTAGGAGTTGTTGAATTAAACTTTCTATAATAAATTTGAGAAAAAAATCCAAGCTGGTATATACTGGCATATCTCTCTCTCTGGTTTAAATCAATGTTGTTTTTTTAATCCAGAAAGTGCTATTTTGTTTGGATTCTAAATACTTTCCTGTCTCACTGCTTGCTCTTACATTTTAAAACAAGGACTTAGGCTCAGGTGGATCAGTTTAATGACTGTATTTGCCCATAAAAAGGACTGCTCCCTATAGTTATTCACACGCAGTGAAGGATGTTAACCTGATATTAACTTGAGCGCTATTAATACCAAGCAGCTAAGACTGAACATTTTTTAGCACAGAGGAAATTGTGTTTTGTCCCTTGTGGTGCCCTATGAAAACATAAAATAGGATCTTTGTTACTAAAATTACAAATTCAATTATGCTTTCAGTTCAGTGAAACAATACGCAACCTTCAGCTGGGAACTGCTTTAAGCTGTCGATACTTTTGGGGGACTCCTTCTCCTTGCAAGAAGCATGCTTAAGAGGTTGACTTACCTGGAAAATCACAGTAAAAAACACAACAATGATAGTTGTGCTGACAAACAGGTTTTTCTCTTTCACTTTGTCGACATCCAGAAGCACAACCAGAGCAAAAGCAACTGCTCCACGTAGTCCACCATACGACATCACCACCTGGTCTATTATCTCCAGCTGGACCATTCTGTAGTGGTTAAGAATCCATGTCTGTATAACTACACCTATAAAAAACAAATGCCAGCATGTCTAGAAATATCCTTATGAAATGTCAATATCCCAGCCGTGTATAACAGAAACAGTACCACCAGCCTGCTTTCACAACAAGGTGTTGTGGTTCTTTACACCATCTATCTGCTTCTCCACCTGTATTGCTACACTGCCAAGGAGGGCAGGCCCACTGGGTACCTTCCTCTTTATGTTTAGCCAAAGGAATTAGATGAAGCTTCTCTGAGCCAGCAGCTCTTCTCAGAGAACTGGCCTCTAACATGAGCACTACAGGTGAAATTCTGCTCTTTCCTTGGAATTTCAGTTGAGAAATAATGGAATTTCTAGCGCCACAGTCAGTGACATGCACAGGGTCTTTTGGTAGAAAGAGAAATACATTGAACCAGTGTTGATTTAGGCAATAAGTGTTATACCCTTTACAAATCACTAAAAATAACATTTGTGTCCCTGTCTTACGAAGGGTTATGTTGCTATGCTAACACTGTCATCAGGTGAGATGGTCCCTGCTGTGGAAGACCCAAAGCTCTAGAAATCACAGTCTCCCTGAGAAGGAAAACAGCTTCACCAGTCCTGAGAGTGGTGCAGCATGTGTGTCCCTCGCAGCAGGCCAGGACTGTTAACAAGCACAAAAGACATATTTCTCTTTTTGGAGAACTTTGATTTCGTGCTAAGGGAGGAATATCTTGTGTATATCACTGTAAGCAAGGCCTCTGGTGGAAGGGACTTTGAAAATTAATTCATGCCACTGATCTGGCTCTTCCAAGGGTATGAAAGCTGCAATTATATAAGGCCCGATATCATCAGGTCTTTAGCAATTTATCAATTACTCAATTACTTTAATGGATGCGTATTGTTACTGCTGAATATTTACTATTTAGTTACTGATCACACTTGTTACAGGGTTGTTAACCACTCATTCTAGGAATACAAGAAGTGACAAAGTCAAAGTACTGAAAACTTGCTTAAACACCTCATGCACATCAATTACTGATAGGTGGCTAAATGAAAAAAGGTCACACATTATTTAGAAAGGAAGACATGAGACCAGGCCCTTCATTCAACCCAGGAATCTCTAGACAGAATAAAAATACTGAGTCTAGGAAAACTGCCAGCTAGATAGATGTGTTACCTTTTATTTGAATTTGATTCAAGACAAACAGGCAAATAAACCCATTTCATTTATTCCCAGATCTAAGTACACACACCAAAACACTATGTGTTACTCTCTAGAAGTACTTCATTCTGTGCTTTTTTTTTTTTTTTTGCTATTTTAACCCCTTTGCTATTTCACAAAACGGTGATTAAATAGTAGAACTATATAGTTGGGCAAATCGTCATTGGTATTTTGAAATGTTTGCAAACTTATATAAGCCCAGTAAATTGACAGTAGGTAATCCCTACCTGCCACAGTCTTATTTACTCAGTTTTTCACCAGCCCCTGGGAATTATTTCTTAAGCCAGAGAACCTGTGGTGTAATTATGTACGGTCTTACATCACTGTGTGTCTCAAAGCTGAAGTCAACCATAAAATTAGCTTAAGACAATCTTTTTATTACTAAATTGAAAGAGCTGAAAGAAAGATATGGCTGACAGGGCTCACATCTTTTGTTAGGCTGCAAGTTAAAAAACAAAGTCCATTTCACTGGGAGATTTTGCCAATACCATGTGCTGTGTCAACAAAGGGTAGCCACTAGGTGATCCATGTCGTCTGCTGGGCTAGTCATATCCTCACACGTCATCAAAAGTGAAATCCTACTATATTTTCAGCATGTGATAAAGCTTACCATAGAGATCTACCCTCCTAACCCCAAACCAACCATAAATTCAACTAAAATAAATGGAATATTTTAAAAGGAACAAGCCTGGAACTCTAAATATATATTTTTTTAAAAGACTATGTGATTGCATCAACAATACAACATAAGGACAGGAAGAAGATCATCCCCTTACCAATAACTCTATACACTGAGATGAAGACCAGAGTCAACAGAATAAAAGCTGAGTTCCAAGTCCAGATGTCTGGATTTACAGCTGAAATTCCCAGGAACATGAAGATAATAGTTTCTGCTCCACTGGCCAACATTTTCATGGTATATCTTACAGTTGTAGAAGATTGTTCAGAGATGTTTGCCTTGACATATTTCTGACAGCAGATGCCACAGAAAGTTATCCTAGAAAAAAAAAAAGAAGCAATTGTTCAGAAAGCATTTGTTGTAGTATTTAATATTATTTCCATCGGTCTGTCACATAGTGATAAAACCCCACCATTAATTCCTAAAAAAAATACACTTAGGAGTCATTGTGGTCATTCTAGTCTAGTCTAATCTGCAAAAAACATATCTCAAACATTCATCCTGACGTGACTCCAAGAGGTCTAAGACAGCATTTAATTAGATCATAACAAACCTTAATTCTCTTCAGATTACTGTACTGCTTTATATGCAAAATTTTAAATCTTGTTTGCATTAGACATAATCTTAAATTACTGATCTGTTTGCAGTAAAATTTTCAGATCTTGAATATACTCACTGCAGCATCTACAAACAGGGCAAGCAAAACTGAGAAGAAAGATATGTCAGGAATCATGGATACTGAAAGAAGAAAGATCACAGAGCCAAAACAGGCAAGATTCAGGCAAACCTTAACAGGTCAGTCAAGACAGCGAGAGCAGAAAATAATGGAAATTCACATAAAGCCTTAGAAAAATATTGTTTTAATTACAAATTATAGGGAAAGATGTCATTACAAATGGACGACTGTTAGTTATTGAAGTATTATTAATCACGAAGAGGAAAGAGTCGAGTCTGTATTTTGCAAAGGAAGGTCTCATGTTGCACAGCAGATTCTGGGAAATTTGCATTCCTTTTCAAGGCTGAATGACAGTATTTGCAAACTATAATCTACTGCAGTGTGAAGATCGTAATATTCAGCATAAGCTTCATGACTGTCATATTTTATAGCTGTTCTATGTAATGTACTTCTTTCTTTTAAATGTTTTTAAAAACCATATTCCTTTCTCAGCCCCTTCACAGACAGTAATAAAAAGAGACTTACGCAAGGATAGCAGAAAGAGAAAGCATCTCTGCTGTGAGGTAGGACAGGTAGGAAATGATAAACACAAATCCTGGTTCAATGATTCTCACGTGCTTGGTGAAACGACTGACCAACGAGAGCAGGAACGCAAAGAAAATGCCAACCAGTGTCCCCCCCAAGCTCACCACAAAGAACGACACTGAAAAACAAAACCAAACGCAACTTAAATGGTAGAAACATAAGGGTGTGAAGTAGTCGTCTTCTATTGCATGACCAGCAAATCAGAGAAAATTCCAGAGGACACATCAAAAATTATTTCTAAAATGCAACAAGATTAATTGCTTTGGACCACTTGGTATGTGAATGCATCATTCTGTAGAAAAAACAAGGTTACTTTCTGTAAAGCCTCACCATTTTAGGCATATTCAAAACCCACTACATTTCTTTGAACAATTTTTTTCCTACGTTCTGTAAACAAATACTTTTCCAAACCCATGTTATAGAATATGCCAAAGTCACTGGTAAAACCTTGATTCGTAAGATAATGTAGTATCATGTCATGCTTGGAATAGGAAATAGTGACTAAATTTTTAGGTAAATAACATTTTTGGATTGTCACTGACAAATGTTACTTTACGGCAGTCGGTGATAAGGAGTGAGAATGCCCATATGCAATGTCAACTTTCCTGGAATGCAGGGAAAGCATAGGCTGACACTAAGGATATGCTATAAAATACAAAGATGCAGAGCTCTCAGGTTTGGCAGTCTCAACAACTGGACTCCACATCTGTTGAGTCTCCTCAAAAGAAAAAAAATCTGGTTAAGTTTCCTGAATATTCAGAAATATTCACTTATATATATTCCTAAGATGTTCATCTCTGCCACAGGAGTTTGGGAATATAAGTGACAAGGGAAAGGGCTGAAAAATAACAGTTACTGATAGCATAATCATAATATTTTATTTAAAAGTCTGCATATATATATATATATATCAATGATGTGATACAGAATTCAATTCTACGCACCTATGCCTTTGACACATTCAATTCCCGTCACATTCTCTGGACCTATTGTAACAAAAGATTCAAACACATTGTACAGCACCTGAAAAGAAAAGTAGACTAACTTAATATTTGCTCCTGAATTAAGCCTATTAAAATAGTCTCGTTATGGGCCCCAACATTATGAGTTCTGCAATTACATGTGACTGAGGGAAATTCTATGTGGAGGAGAAGATCTTGGAGATTTTTGAATTTTTCAAATGGAAAAAATGCAGCGGAGAAACAAAAGGAGAAACAAAAATTCTTTAAAAGGCAACTGTCCATTTCTTATTTCAATATGATGTCTATAAGAAGCATTGGTATATCTTAATGTTTTTTTCTAAAGCACTTCTTACTCTAAAATCCAGGTGTTTGGCAGATTTATTTAATTGTCTGTATAAGATAAAGAAGATATTTAATAAGATGCTAATAATAAGATATTGGATTGGAATAGGTTGAACATATGTAAAATAGGTTGAACATACGTAATATAAGTTGAACACAGAAGAGAATAAGCTATAATAATTGTACTAAAGTTTTTAAAATCACTAACTAACAGTGATAGTGCTGAAACCAAAGAGTTGATCTTATTCATACCCCTGCCTAAGGAGGTCTGTATGACCATCATTCTTGACACATGCCTGTCTAACCTATTCTTAATTCCTCCAGTGATGGAGGAGAGCTTTACTATGGCTTTCTCAGCTTTCCGTGTTTCAGGTAAGCTGGTTAATTCTTACTATGTTTACCCCAGTGATGGCGTAAATTTTCCACATTTACATTTAAGGAATGCTAAGTCATCCACTTTAATTTATCCTCCAGTCTGTCTTTTTCAAGGCGAGAACTCCAGTTGTTTCAAACTTTTTCTTGGGCTCCGCTTTCTGGCTCTTGGTCACGCTTACTCTTCTCTTCTGGATTTTCTTCAACAAACAATCAAACTTTCTTTTATTTGTAGTGTGAGTGCTTATATTCATTTCACAGTAAAAAAACTCCTTTCCTTCTGAAAGCCAGCGATGTTGATCCTTGAGTTCAACGAGATTTTACTTTAATATTTGTTTCTGGTAATACCCCAAAAGTACTAATGAGACTAATATCTAATGGCAATTAGGTTTCTCCAGAGGCCCTAAAAGGTGTTTTCAAATTCATGGGAACAGTTAGGCTGCTGCCAGTGACCTTGCAGCCTTGGTTACAAAAAATCTAGTCACTGAGCCTTGTGGACACATCTTACCCTCCTTTGAAGATGTGCAGGAGCAGGAACAGATGATCCAAGAAGAGAACTGCTCTATAGCAACTCAATTACATATCATCTTTCTACCAGGATTTCCTGGTCCCTGCCCACTAGCACTGCACTAAAAAACCCCCTGACTATTCAATTCTGAGAAAAACTTTATGTGAAAAGAAAGGGTGTTTTGAGTCACAATTAAAACATCAGTAGAAATTTGGGATTGTTTTAATTCCTCTAAAGTTTATTAAGTTTTCCTTTTCTTTCTAAATGAAAAAAAAAAGAGGAAACAAAAAACCAAACCAGAAATTAACATTACCAGTAAAACCAAATGAAATTTTCTACCCACAGTTTCTCCCAAATTGTTTTTTTGTTTTATATCTGTTTGATAAACATCTGACTGAAGTAAAAGAGAGGGAACAGGCATAAGAGCTTTGGTGAGTATTCTCTCACTGTCTATATATCTGAGGTATGCATATAATCTATGGGCATACTGGAAATATGCAGAAAAGAGCAATGTGCATTAAAAAACAATAGCAAAGAACAGCTTAAAATCCCTGGAACTAATTTCAGGAAGTCATGAAAGCTGTACTTGAACAGCAAAGGCAAATAAAACATATGCACTTGAAACTTCATCTCTGGTCATGCTCATCCAACCCACTTCTGTATATTTTTATGTGATTTACGAGTTCCAAATAGCTTTTATGCTCAAACACTTAATCTTTGTTTGTAAGCAAGACAGAGAATACCATGAGCTACGCTACACTAGCCCATGAGTAGATTTGCACAGTTGATACAGTAATGCATTGTGAAAATGCATTAGTGAAAAATAGTCTTCAGAGGAAACGCTCTAGAATTAGGGTGACTTTGGGATATATTCTTTACTTACCACAGTTACAGCATCATTCAGAAGCGATTCGCCAAAAACAATGATGAATAGGACTTCATTGACATGAACTTCTTCAAACACTGCCAGAACAGCTACAGGATCCACAGCAGCAATTAAGCTGCCGAACAGGAGGAAGTCCAGCAGTCCAGTGTTCAGGTGCCCTTCAAAAGCAAAGCAAACAAAGCAGAGTCAGCTCTCTATTATCTATAGTAATGATAATCTGTGATATTACAGACAATGCAAAATCCTTTAAAATAGGGATCCTAAGACATCAACCGGAAAGCACGGCACAGAAACTACTTCACAAGTTCTGCATTGTGTCATCTTGCATCCTACGAGGTTTCTTGGG
The DNA here is from genome assembly GCA_033628505.1 of Tringa tobata. Classification (NCBI taxonomy): domain Eukaryota; kingdom Metazoa; phylum Chordata; class Aves; order Charadriiformes; family Scolopacidae; genus Tringa; species Tringa tobata. The sequence continues at coordinate 1,379,134 of JAHREE010000207.1, forward strand.
TCCAGCATGGGCTCATGCGGATCACATTTGATTCTGGGAGCAGTACCCCCCCATTCTTATGGCAAGGCACTTGAGATAAATATTTCCAGATCTAAACTGGCTTCGTATTTGTGCGTAGTACACTTTATCTAACTTGAGTAAATTATCTCAGGATAAATGAGAACTGGCAAGATGGTAAGAGGAATATCCCTGTACTCCTGAGGTAAATGTTCCAAAACACTTCATGGCACAGGCAAAATCTGACTCTTGGTCACTAAGAACTCCTACAGTGGGGCTTAACTGCACTCAGTGCAGCTAAACACCACTCGTGGCCTTCTTATTCAAGTAGACATTCATTGATAGGTGCAGTTAGGCCATTTATTCCCAAATTATGATTCATGAGGCTGCTGTTAAATTGTTCACAAGTAGACCATAAAAATAGAGGAAGGACTAAAATCACCTCAACATGTACGTGTTGTAGCACCTTAAGAATTTTGGCAATGATTTCAAAAGCTTTGGAACTACAAAATTCTGCTGGCAAAGTAACCCAGTATTTATGTAAACTTTTTAATCTTCTTTTAGTTATTAGGATTGTTTTTTTTTCATTTATGCAGACAGACTGAGACAAGCATCACTATCATTTTAAGAGTAACAGGAAAGGGAGATGGCTTTGCTCAGCTTCCTAAATATCTTGCAAAATTTACCCTCTTCATGCAATCAAGAGTGGTATTGCAGTCACTTTTTCTGAACAGATTTTTGAAAGGGTAGACAGAAAAGTTCCCTTTACATTTATTAATGGATGGAAGAGGAAGCAAGGTTCATTAAAAGGTGATGAAGCCAAACATTATATGAGGAAGAGCAAAGAAGGAATACGTTGAGAGTTCATTCATTAGAACATGGTGCCTATACCCAAAATTAATAGACATTTGTATCAGGCATGATTTCTACAGGTGAGGGAGAAATCCAACTTATTAAAAGATTTGGAAGCGTGAGTCAGCAAATGACAATCTGTAGCCATAGCCAGAGGTTCAATATTGCCAGTAAGGTACTTCCAGAACATGGCCACTCCTTTAGCAAGAACTCTTATGAGATAATTTTTCAAATCCAGAACGTTTAGTGCTTGGAAGGCAACTGAAACAGAAACTAGATTCCAAATATTTTTGATAAAAAATGGCATGGGCATGTTTACTCAGGAGAAGGACACTTAGGGACAGAAGGGGACAACACCCTGTTGTACATGACAAGAGCCAATAATCTGGGGGAGCTGCAGAAGTACATGTTCTCTTAGCTGCTGCCTGCCAACCGGAGCATCTACAATGTTCTCCATACAGTTTATAGGGACCTTGGTAAGGCCCTGAAAAGAGAAATCGATAGTTTGCACAGACATATAATTATATTTTCAAAAAGAGAAATAGTCTTGTTCACTCTTGGACCTATTGGGCTGTGAATCTATCTGGCTGAACCTATCCCGTTTAGTGTGAGAGAGGGATTGAAGCAGTGACCTGAAGTCTGTGCCAAAAATTCTGAGAACAGCCTTGAACCTGAGTCTAAATAAGGGTTCCATCAAATGTTGTCCTTCTCTGCCATGCTTAAGGAGGGAACAAGCCCAATGATAATAACTATCAGATACCAGGGTACAATAGAACATAAGCTTTTAAAATGAATTGGCTCACTGAGATTGCTTATCTTTTTTATATGTTACCAATTATAATCATTGGTACATTCTTTGAAGACTTGCAAAGCTAGTGAGCAAATATTTATGGAAAGGTTAGGACATATCCATAATTCCTACAAAGCAGTGCCAAGAGGCATGACGTTTCTAAATCAGACTTTTATAATAGACTAATAATGCAAGTTATTTCCAAGCGATACATGACCATTGCTTCTTCCAGCTCACCAGATTCTGGAGTGACTAGCTACCAGCAGTAACAGCTGAGCAAGGTAAGTTTGCTGGGACCAGTTTAAGACTTCTACACATACTCAGCCTGCTGTCGCTATGACCTAGATTGTACAGGAAAAAATTTTCTAAGCATTGGTCAGAGCCACAATTACTCCACAGAGAAGCGTCGCATGCGCTAGTTCTCAAGGAGATGGTGAACATTCAGGTGAAACCAGCCAGGAAGGTTTAGGATTAGATACTTCTTCCTATTCTGTGGAAGCAGACTGTTATTGCTGGTAGTTAATAGTTAAGGTGTTGATCTGTAAATTACACTTCTAAAGAAGGATTTCTTTGTTATTATCACCTTCGTTCTTTCTCTCCTGCAAATTATATCTATAAGGATATCGAATGCAAACAACAAGCTGGTTTTGTGTTTATTTATTAGGAAATCTGTGAAATCCACTTTGGATTATGCACTCTCATATTGATGGACAATACTACAGGCCCATTCAATAAAGTTGGTAAGTAACTTATTTTTAGTTCATCTTAATCTGTAGTGGATATACATTCCTACATATAATGACATTACTTTTAGCATTATTATTCCAATTGTAGGAAAAGTGAGGTAGAAACTGTTATATACCACAGAGCTTCAACCAGAGGCTGCTATGAGCTCTTCTAGAAATTGAGTAGCTCGGCCTTCTCCTATCTTCAGCAAGTAACAACAGCAAGGGCCTTTCACAAAGTGAGGTGCTAGATCTTGCTGACATCTTGGAGGTCAACACAATGTATTTAGCGGATTAGTAAGTATGTGTCATGTGGATATTTTAAAGTCCTACTTAGCTTTGCTGGAGAGTGACATAGTTTGAATCGGGGACAGGCTTCTCTGGCCTTTTCCATAGCTGAAATTAGAACTCTAGTAGGTTACAATATGACTTGATGGTAAATACAGATCCTCACAGTATACCAATTAGTGCTCATTCTAAACATTTAAATTCATCAGGCATGTCAGTTTATTGTTTGCCTTTGTTAACATCCCTATTTTTTGGCTTGCAGAGCTTTAGCTGTGACCTGTGGTAGGGGCTGGTTCTCCTGTTTAGCTGTAAGCTCAGAGTGCTAGTATATACTGTTGCTGAAAGATTTGCATAATGATGAAGTAAAACATGAAGCCATCAAATCCAGCATTTACAGTTAGTTAAAAATTGTTGGACAGCAAGAGGAGAGCAAGAGATAAATGAAATTTTCACTTAAAATAAAGTTTTTTTTGAAAACACTTGACTTTTCCATTTCATATGTCATCAAGAGTTCAATGCTTTTACTATAATGATTTTTATGAACATATTTTTAAAAATAATTATCATCTATTATATTTCCCAGAACAGGATGATAATAAAATATTTTTAGTCATATTCTTCACTCAGATATTGTTCCAAGCAGCTTGGATATTTAAAGAAATAAATCCTTGTCCAATCAGTTGCATTAACAATATCCTTTTGCCCCCTTTTTTGTTCCTGAAAACCTGTGTTTAACTATAAATGTGAAATTGTGGATGCAATATATTGTGCCTAGGGGCACAAAGAACATAAAACATCTTAACTTCCTATGAAAGTGAATAGTGTCTGCATCTGAGATGTCACCTTTGTATCTTCTAAAGAAAAATTGTTAGTTATATAACGTGAGTTATAGTAATTTAAGTACTTTAAGTAATTTGGGATAGAGTTAATTTTCTTACTAGCAGCTGCTCTAGTGCTGTGTCTCAGATTTAGGATGGAAATAACGTTGATAACACATTAATATTTTAGTTGTTGCTAAGCTAAATCAAGGACTTCACAGCTTCTCATCTGGCCCGCCGACAAGAAGGCGAGGGGCAGCCAGGAACCTGGGAGGGGATACAGCTGGGACACCTGACCAAAAGGATATCCCATACCACATAACAACATGTTCAGCATATAAAGCTGGGCGAAGATGGAAGAGGAGGACGTTTGGAGTGATGGTGTTTGTCTTCCCAAGTAACAGTTACGTGTGACGGAGCCCTGCTTTCCTGGAGGTGGCCGAGAACCTGCCTGTCAATGGGAAGCAGGGAATGAATTCCTTGTTTTCCTTAGTTTGCGTGTGCAGGTTTTGCTTTACTTAATAAACTGTCTTCACCTCAACCCACGAGTATTCTCACTTTTACTCTTCTGACTCTCCCCTGGGTAGTGCTCAGGCGCCAGCTGCAATTAAACCACAACAGTCCATCACAGAGGTCTCTATTACAAACACCTGCAGTTATGTAAGATGTGCCTCACATGAACAAGTCTGTGGTCTATTTCTTTCAGACTGGGATTTTCAAATAAGGTCATCACGGGTTTCCCTTAAAATGGATGGAACAGAAATCCCAATCTTACACTCAGTTTCAAAGAATCTAACCCCCGATTCTGCTCCTTCCCTGTGCTGGACAATGGGAGCAGGTTTTGAGGCTGGAAAACTCTGTTATCTCCTGTAATAATCAGCTAATTACTTTCATTCTTCATCACAAAAAATGTCCTCTGCAATATCTGCAACTTCTGACATTTGAGGCACTTTTTTTACCTGGACTGAAAAGGAGGCCCGTGGTAAATTTCTCAGTCACTTTTGCGCCGGTGTGGTTAGAGAACGGGCCCGTGACTAGCTGTTGCATCCTGTATGAAGGACAGGATGGGATGGAAGGAACACAGCACTCATACCCCTTGCAGTCTTGGAGTCACTCGGGCAATCCAAAGTGACACCAGTCACCAAGAGGACATGGGCAGAGGGCACAGCACGCCGTACCTGTGCTGCCCTCAGCAGCACTCCCAGGTGTGCCCTGTAAGGACTTTTCTAGAACTCACTAACCTAAGACGGTTTTGCCCCAGAAGTGCTCATGAGCTCCTTCAGTACAGACACTGGAAAAAAAACCAGAGCTAGGATGTCTGTTTCAAAATACATGCAGTCCACATACAGTGTGAATTACTGTTCTTCGGGTGGCAGTACGTCTCTCGTGTGCGTGCCGTGCCGGCTGAGGAGATTAAGAATGGCTGTTTTGTGTCTCTTCTAGCAGCCCCATGCCCTTATTTTGTAGTATAACTAAGACAGAGCACATCTTAAATGTGCTACTTGGCTCCCTAAGTCTTCAGTTACAATTTCCAGCCTCAGGAGATAAAATAGAGATGTGTCAGGCCTACATACCCACTCAGCAACCATTACCTACTGAATATTAAAGCTGATGGAAGGAAGGCAGTTCCATTTCACAATAACCTTGAAGATTTCTATCACAGTAGAAAGAAACAACCCCTTCAGAGTGTGTTTTTGGCCGGATGTCTGTTAGCAAAATGAATCCTGAGTTTTATCCTGAGAACATATGCAAACATTTAGAGCAGGGAAATATAAGACACTGGTTCAATTCCCTTTTGTGCTCGCTTCAGAGAAGATTTCTCAGATCATTCTTAAATTTGGTAATAGTATGACAAATTGTTGCCATTAAAATAGGATTTTTCTGCTGAAAAGAGTTGTTAAATTGTAAAGTATCGCCCATTTAACAGCCGGGATACAGTAGCATTCACAATTGTGCCTTCACAGATCAAACTTACCCATTATTCCTGTCTGATAGACACCGTAGAGGGATAAACCAGTCGTGGCAGCATTCCAGACTGTCCCAATGACAGCATACAAAAGGATGGAACCAAGATTTCCAAAGAACAATCTATTTGGCATGAAATATCCAGCATCCAAAACGATGGGGGGCAGCAGATAGAAGAAAAACACAGTCGGTGTAAGGGCGAAGGAGGCAATGTGGTCTGCTGCCCATACAATGCCACCAAGGAGGAGACCAAGAACAATCAGTAGAGCACTCTCTGGAACCACCCGAGTGACTTTGTTGGACAAGTGGAAAACTGCAAGGAAAGAGGAAAACAATTTGTCAGAATTGGAATGGAGAAACAATTTGAGCAACAACTGTTGTTAGCTTTTTGACTTCATGCAAACTTCCTGCTTTCATTGTTATTAGACCCAAAAGCATGCATGTAATGCACAGGATACATACAGTATCAGAACCCAGTCACTTATAAAATAAAATTAAACTAACAGGTTGATTTTCAGATTTTATCCAGTGTATTTCAGTTTATATGAAACCAATATTCCATGACATTTCTTTCCGTTATTGGAGTATCTTCTCCATACTTTTTAGGGAAAGATGGCATTCCGTGTAAAGCAGTAAGTGCAAGACTGAAAAGAAATGGTAGAAGTGCTGGAAACGTGTGACTTTATGGCTTATTTCTGTATCTAACTCTCAACATTTGACTTTAAGAATGATCAGTGTACTAGCAGGTTTATTGGAGGATGGGAGAAGAATGCTCAAAGAAGAACAAGTTTCAAGATAACTCTTTTTAAATTCATGAAGAATATTGTACGATAATGTAGCCTGCAGCAGGAGTAGATTGATAGTACACCCCTTTGGGGCCTTTTCCTCAAAATCTTCCTGGTAAGCATTTCAGTTAATTCAGAGGCTTTCTGGAGGAACGGGGGCTTCAGTGGTGCCTTTTTCATATATAGATATATTCATGGGAAATGGCCCAGCAACAGGCTACTTTCTTTTGTAAAAACAGTGTCATGCAATCTGTATCTTACAGAAGTATGTCAAATCTATTGAAAAAGTTGAATGGTGGGTGGTATCTATTAAAGAAAAGCTTGTAATGGTGTGATGTGGTGTGGTAAGACTATTAAACTAGCCAATAATTAGAGGGAGAGAAAATTACAGAGTGCCATGAGTGACTCTAAAGAGACAGGAAGATGGCAAGACCAAGACAGAAAAAATAGATTGTTCAAGATGACAGAAAGGTAAGTAAGACTGCAAATATAAGTGGCAACATATATTTATAGTGCACTTGTTAGGTATGAGAAAAAAAGGAAAAAAAAAAGCCAACAGAGAGCAGGGCAGCGGGAAGCAAAGTCTACAAAGAAAGTTGGAACAAGAAAATGAGGAGGTGGCAAGGGTGTTTGATAATAAGCGCAGGTGTGCTAATCGACTTTCTTGGGATTTCTGTGAGCTTTTCCTTCAGTTTATCTTAAATATCGATGTACCTCGGATGGTCTGAACCCTGGCACTTTGTGATGATGACCCAATAAATGGAATTTTACTCATGTAGCTTGGTGTTGAAATCGTGACTTTAACTTTAGGAAGAAAATTCCACTAAAAGCCACTGAGTTTCTCCTGTTCGAGCATCAGCCTATTACTCTGTTGAAATTTTTATAATGCTAATGGAAGTTAGCTCAAAACTAGTTTGGACAAGAAGCCATCATTAAGAATTTCAGCCTTCTGAGGTCCAGTGCAAGAATCTTTCCCATGACTGCGCAGATATCTTAGACTAGGTTACTTCACTGAAAGACCATTGTTTTTCCTCCTGGCCAAGTATTTGTCCTAGTCAAACATTTACTAGTTACATTTTAGAGTGTTTTAAGGGCCCTGTTCCTCAACTGTCTGTCTTCGTCTTGGCTGCATCTACACAAGCAACGTTAGAAGCATCACCCATCATTATAGTAGCACCACAATAAGATAGCTCCTACTAGTTGTATAACCTCCATGGCCTCACCACAGTAGAAAACATGAGAGGAAAAATGACAACAGCCTGCCTGTAAGAACAATGAGCATGAATGTAGATGTTCCTAAGTGTTTGTAGATAAGATTTGAAAACTAAGCCATGCTAGAACATAGCTTCAGAGTGAGATTAATACAATAGCAATCACACATGCAAGCAAACTGCATTCAGTGAAGCTGGCTAAACCATGCCAGTTCTCTATATCATCTGTGTCATGCAATCAGTAGCTGAATAACACTTCACAGACACCAACACTGTGGTTTTTCCCAATTAGTTTCCTCTCTTTATAATAAAATCCACTGGGGTTGCATTAATAAAAAAAAAAAAAGTTAAGAAAAACAAACTAGCTACTATTTCGTGTGCATAAATTGTAGCGTTTAACTTCTCAAAAGGCTTTCCTACTGATCATTCTTAATTCCTTGAATTTCCAGTCAGTGAATTATCAACTAATTTATCACCTCACAAAGTAGGCATTATCTCCTTACCCCTGAAAATGAATGTTGCTGAGCTAGTCTTAGTAACCCAAGTCTGTTTTTCCTACTCTTATGTTTGCAGATAAGCTACGACTACAAGAAGTTAAAGTTAAAAATTTAAAATAAACCTATGAAGACTTCTCAGAACCAAACATCTGGAAAAAAACTGTTGTCCAACTAAAAATTCAAATTCTGTACAATTCTTACCTTTACAACCAAACCCAATTTCCCCCAGTGAGTCTTCAGAAGCCAGCCTGCTTTTGACTATAACAATGTCTCCCTCCTAGAAGTCACATGTTCCCAGTGAATCAGCTGTGTCATATTTATCTGTGCTCCCTTTAAATCAAATTCACTGATTATCTGTACCAGATTTTAATACTATCAGCAACAAATTCTTCTACTCTGTTAGTCTAGGAATGCAGATTGCAGACAGGAAAGTTATTGCATAAATGGGGCTCTAGAGAAATCTCTTGTCTGTTTTTGCATTTGGCCCAAACAAAATCTGAAGACCAGACCGTATTTGTTTTAAGGCAACAGCCTAGCTAACTCTGCAGGCAGATAGTATATAATGCAATTAGCAGAATCTTAGTGTTTGTAAACATAGAAATATGTAAAAGAAAAATACCACAACTGATGAAATTCAATGAAATAGCTTTAGACCAAGATGTAATTGGAACTTAGATTGATCTTTTAGTTCATATTTGCACTTACTGTGATTGATTTTTTTTTTTCCTGGCTATATACATAAAATATATTCAATCAAGATTGTACATTATGTGTAGTTATTACATTCATAGAATTTGATAGAGATAGATTAATTCCAAATTCACTCCTTAATGTTTTCTTTTTTTCCAATTCATTATCCTGAAGTTATATCCCTAATACATTCTGTGTTACAAAGTGATATATGATAGTCCATTCATTTCATAAAGTTTGCCTTTACTTGCTTAGGAGAGATCCAGAAATAGTCCCTCAAAATGAATTATGTCTCTCTGACAAAGTAGAACTGGAAGTCTTAATTACATCTAAATGTCTGGTATACCTAGGTATTTCACATGCCAGGAGTAAAATACAATCCAGCAATAATGGACAAGGAGTTCAGTGTGATTCTGTTGTGAAAGAAATTACAAATAGCAGGAAGGGTAGCATGTAGTGCTGCTCAGATAAATTACTCTGTGAGGGACCCAGAGATGAAATTAAGTCTGTTTTCACTGCTGTTAATAATGCAAAGTACATGAACGTATTTTAATGAGGGAAAGAACAAAGAAAAATTGTAGCCAGTCCATGGCATAAAAGAAATAACTGCACAGGGAAATCTTGTGATCTATAAATTTTAACATTTATAATTTAGAATTCATCTATGTATGTCCAGGTACATAGATGTACCTTTTTTTTAGTGAAAAAGTTAAACATAGGCCTTCCATCCAGTACACACTAAACCTGGCTTTAAAGTGGGTTGGACTGACTGGTTAGTAAACTGTGTTTAAATTCAAGCTGAGCATCACTGAATGCGAAGATTTCTACAAAGTTAAGAAACAATTACATAGTATAAACTTCCTGTGATTTTTTTTCTGACACTTCCTTTGAGATCCAAGAAAAGGGCCTGTGACTTTAAACATAGCTGATGAGAAAGACAAAACAAATTAGCAATCTATGATGTTATGGCTCAAAAAACGAAATATTCTTTTAGAAGTTGGGGTTTTTTTATCAATTTTTAAAAACACAGTAACTTAGATTAAATCCTGCAGTGGAATTTACACCATTCAGTGAATTGTTACTTTCTAAGGCCATCTGAGATAGCTTTGCAAGAAGTGATTCAGCAGAATAACCTTTTTCTCATTCAATAAATGAGACAGAAAGGACTGGTTAAATAGCAAGAATAATAAATAGCAAGAATAATAAAGAAGAGATAACGTACAATTCATGCTCAAGTCACTTAATATATGTAGGCATACAAAAAAATAGTTTTCTGAAGTGGGGTTTTCCCATATTTCTTTCCAAATTATGTCTAACAACAGCTGTTTTTTGCTTATCAAGAAAAACATTTCAATGAACTTAGTTCTATAATTTCACGCATTGTTTTCAGCTGAAATGAACAATTCAAGATATATTTTCCACCTTTTGAAAATACAACACTGCAAAGATAGAAATTTGAAACTGCCTGTTTAATGTACTATTAAATTTCAGGATTTATATGGTAATTTCAACACCATCTCAAGTGACTTTAGCTTTGTTAATTTCCATTAAATTTGTTAGCACAAAATCAAGGCCCTGAAAACACTGAAATATTTTTTTCAGATAATATCACTGTCCCAGTAAATCACAAAACCTACTGCACATTCACAGTATGCAACATGTCATCAGAAATATCAAGAGCTGACTTATAATAATGCTAATAATTCTCTGCTGAAGCTTCTTTTCCATGTATCGTTGGATAAAATTCAAGGAATTACAAAATAATTTAGATTTATTAAAAGACTTTCAACCTCTTTTTTCATACTTATCATTTCCATAGTTCCCATGAAAACATAGATACGAATTTGCAAACATTTCTCAGCTCCTCCTACGAATGCCTGTCACAGGTGTTGGGTCTACCATATGCATTTTTGCTGGTAGGTTGAATATGCACTGATAATGTGCTATTAGTCTATTTTTCAGTCTTGACTTTTTATTTTCATTTATAAACATGAAGTTACCGTAATAAATCAAGCCATGAGTGCTTTTAATTTGAGATCCAAACCTTGATTCTCTATAAATGGCGAGAACCCTTGCCATTGACCAAAGTGAGAGCAAAATGCTGCAAAATGCTACGGGATTCTTTACATTTACTTTACAGAGATGCAAATAGTATCTCCAAGGCAGTATATAATCAGGTTCCTGTAATGGCATAACATAGAAGCTACTTAAGAGAAGGCATAAATAAATTCCACAAAAGGATAATCTGCCCAAATGGAAAATCTTTCTTCTAAACATCTTCCAGCAGTTGGACTCTGACTAGCAAGTATGAAATTTTCGTTTCTTATCTTATCTACCTGTTCATGTTCTCCTTAGCATTTTAGAGGGCGAATTCTGTTTAAAAACTGTTTATTTTCACCCTTTCTGCAGGTTTGGTTTTTTTTTGTCAGTTGTGTCTTCTGGAGACCTATGTTATTACTGTAAAAAAAAAAAAAAATCATAAATCTGAAATATAATCCAATAGCACACATTAAAAAATCTGCTGCACCATGCCTGTATTATAGCTGAAAGTATAATGAAATACCAGTTTGTGAACTAATTAATTGAGTGCAGTTGGGCAGTAATGCAGTTCCAAAAAGCCTCTGGAAATTCTGATTATGCTGATCTACCTGACTAGGGAATGGCCACGTTGCCTAAAACAATATTGAGCGTACGTTTTCAAGAAGGGATCATTTTGCCTCCACCATCCCTGAAAGGAAAGCATCCCTGGCCACTCTCTTGCTCCATATCTCCATGTGTTAGTTGTGGCCAGTTAGTGGATCACAGCTCGGACTAACCAGCTGCATCTGCCGTACCAGGAAAGCAGCAGCAGTGCTGCAGAAATGCATGATACAGCCTGTGCATGCCCCTGGGCAGAGATTGCAGCATTCATGGTGTAGGAATTGTGTGTAGATGCTGGGGTAGAGAGAATCATGTATTTTCCATCCTTTTTTCCTTGCCTTTTTTTTTTTTTAATCCGCAAACTCCTTTAAAAGGTTATTTTTGGTTCTTAGTGTTAGACAATTTTTTTTCCTCATTAAGCTGTATACATAGGAGATCCAGATACCCTGACCTCCCCAACAACGAAAAGAAAGCTGGACAACCACTTTTTTAAAATTACTTCTAACTCTTGGTTTACTAACATTCTCATATAGACGCTGATCTTTATCTGCTGCCCCCTCCTGATACCGAGGGCAGTATATGTTGGTCTCATTCTGCACATCACCTACTCCAGACTAATAGTGAATGTTTCCTAAACAGTACAAACTCCTTAGGAAACTTCACTGTTGTAATTGTTTAGAAAATTACTTAACAATGATGACTCTTAGTGTTTCCCTCTTTACTTTTTTCTCTCTTTTTCTTTTTTTTTTCCTTTAAGGAAGGGTGGCTCTCTTCCATTCTTCAGTCCCCATGTCTTCTGTGTGATAGGAAACTTACTTTATACTTCTACAGCTGTAATCACAAATTTCTCCAGAGATTTTGCTACTTGTCCTGAAGTATTTGATGTTAATTGCTATCTATTTAATCTATTTGTCCGAGAGCATGGTCTTCTGATAAGTCCACTTTCTACTTACTCCACTGTTCTACTACGAGAAGGTTTTTGATGCAATTTCCTGTGTAATGAAATTTTCCATATTTATTTTTCTCTTATCTTTTGTTATGGCTCCCTTTACTTTTCAACAGTCCTGCCCACCTACTAGTTTTCTAATAAGCTTCCTGCACTTCCTATTCTTGATTTTTTTATACTCCTATGTCTTTCATTTTCTGCTCCATCCTTGTAACTCTTATTATTTTCACATCGTGCCAGTTTTGCCTCCCTGTGCATTGACCTCAGTTGTGCTCGATCTCTTTTATAAGATCTCCTTCATGACTTGATTACGTAAGTTTTCTACCCTTGCCACATTACCAAACAGAGCATTTCTTGACTGCATTGCCATAGGCATACCTTCCAACTAATTACAGTTGCTTATGTAGCCTGCACAGGGGATCTAGGAATTTTAATTAGGACCATAAGAAATTGAAGAGCTATTTGGTTGTGTAGCTAGACCCGCCCCCCCATCACACCACAACATTTAATGATCCTCATTTCAGAGGATTTTTGCTGTGGCGAAGCCTATGTGAAGACACACCAGCAGCTCTCATCACGTAGTTGGGGATTTCATTCTGATTTCTAGCCTGAACTGGTTTATATCCATTTTCCTTCGTGACAGTGATATCAATTTTCTCAAATAGTTCTTTTTCCCCCATGTTGAATCCTTCATTTCCTATTATATAAGCGCAGAGAGAAACATACTCTCTTTCTGTTGCTTGTCTTTGGTTTGCAAAACTAAGCCACTTATTTTCAGCCTTCACTTCAGCACTCTCTATTTCAACCTGGGTTCACCTTTGTGGACTCGGAGACGTCGGAAATACAGACTGCATTCTGCATGAGTCACAGTAGAAGCAGGTCCAACAGCATTAATAATTTCCTATCACAATCTATAGTCCGGCTACAACCTTGGTTTCGTTATCACATTGGTGACTTACAGTCCTCCTGCGCTCACTTCACCCAGACGTGAACCTCTCTTCTCCTTCTCATTCACAGCCTCACGTAGAAATCCCTGTCGTTGTTCCCTGAGTGAAACTGCCCTTGGTGTTGCTGTATGTCGTCCCTTCCCCTAGTCCTCAAGATTATATGTTTTCTTCTAGTACAATAGCTAGATTTACACGAATACTGAAATGTAGTCCTAGGGAAACGTGTCGTCGGAAATCTTCAGTGAGATACCTCCCCTCTTTTTGCAGTGGCCATTTAAAACAGACAAATAAAACAAACAAGCAAAACCCTGCATGAGACCAGTCCAAAAAAAATTAAACTCTAGTGAATTCCACAAATAACTTTCTTATAGTTTCCCCACTATATTTTGTCCTTTCCTTACCCACACGGTAACTGTTCTACCCTTCGTCTTATTAATAGATGAACTTAGGACTAAACCAAGGGAAAAAAAAAGAAGTCTTCCATTGTGTTCTCAGAGCAGTTTGGTTGAAGCGAGGATTCAAAGCGTCAGGGAACTGCTTTTCTAGTCTGTCCAGGAAGTGTTTGAGCAGACTCAACATGGCTGAAGCTGATCATTATTTCTTGTATTTACCTTTCTAATCTTTATCAACAAAGTTCACTCCGGGATTTTTTTTTTTTCTGGTCTGGAGACTGATAGCGTATTTTATAGTCCCTTAGATTCTGTTCCGTGGACCTTGCAACAAGGGTATTCTGCAAGTCTTACGAGCTCGTTTTGCTATTTTGAATTGTTTATATACAAGTGGTGGAAAACCCTGAAGGAAAAAGCTTTTACTAATTTCTTCTAAGCAATATCACTTAGCTAAATCTTAGATTATTTTATTAATTAGTACCTTATGCTTCTATCAAATCTAGCAAAAATATAAAGATTTTTTGGAAAAAATCAGAAATATAAAATATACTTAATCTTGGACATACTTTTCTAGGCAAGGCAGAAAGTCCTTCATATTTAACTCGTTTAGATGAACTGGTTTGAGTTTGGTTTTATCCAGCTCAAGAAAGCTTTCTTTATTTGTCACGTATGTAATGATCACCATTCACAAAGCATACAGCATTGTAATGAGCTCATTAAACAGGAGATTTTAGGTCGCTGTTCTTTGTAGGTGAACAATTAACAAAATATGTTAGCAATTAAAAATGCAACCAACATACAGGTCAAGGTTCCCAGCTGATAGGTCATAACATAACAAGATAGCCCCAAGTCAAATTTAAAGAAGTGTGTGAGTAAGCAACTATTACCTCTATAAGCACTTAGAACATAATGAAGTTTAAAGAGTCAGGTACAGTTTATCATAATTATGCCAAATAGCTCTTTTTTGAAGGAGCAGTCCCACTGCACTGCAAGTGTGGTGGCATTTGGGCCTTATGGACCTGAACGGCACTGAAAGAAAAATGGGAACAGTCAAAAATAATGTTTCAAAATGAGAGCAAAGTACACATTAGAAACTCCTTGAAGTACAGTAGAGGATATAAAACAGGACAGCAAAAGTATCATAAACCTGCCTCATTTCCTATGCAAAAGTATTAGAAATAAGTTTGAAAGACAGTCTTCTTGCTCAAATTAATATTCCTCACAGATTGAACTCAGTTAAGGGTTATTATGAGGTTTTTTGCATTTGGAATGCTGTAAGTACTTGAGAATCCACACTGAATGTAAATATAGAGAACCACAGCTGAAGGGCATTTCATATTAGAGCTACTCTGTATACAAAAGAATAACAGTAGTATGGTTTCGGTCATAACCTCTTCCAATTCAATGTTAATGACTCAGCAATCAGTATAAGTAGAATTAGCAGTAATTTTCTCATCACTAAGGTAGTTTTGACTAAAATGATCGCCCGAGGTCTAAAAATCCAGCTGATTTTACAAGATAAATTAAAAAATAATTTGGACGCATGAAAATAAGGTAGAATTTACTTTCTATTAATGGTATGCACTACAACTGGTCCAGCTTTAAAATTATCTTCAAAAATTCTCTGAAATTTATTGACAGATAATGAAAGCAATTTTTTATTTTTAAAATATCAAACTATTTTCCAGTAACATAGGGAGAGCTGAGTTAAATAAAGAAATGCCAAGAAATGCTGAGTTAACTCATTTCACACTGAATTTTAGATTTTTTTTTTCCTTTTGACCTTCACTTTAATATGATAAATGAATCGAAACAAAGCTCTCCCTTTGGAATGTTTTGGCTTTTGCTCATACAGCTTAAGAACCGCAAAGAAATGGACTACCAGTAATATATGGAAACAGTTGTTCGGGAGTTGTGATAAATTGCATAAAAAAATTACCAAAGCCTGAACACAAAACAGAACTAGTTCTTCTCCTTGGTTCAGGTCCACTGTACAAAGAAGAAAAAGAAGATGAAGAGGAAAGTATAAAATGGATCCCAATAGTAGGCTGAAACTCTGAAAGTTGCCTTCTACGATAGGGACATCCTGTTCTTCTGCAGTACTGCTTCTTACAGGGCACAGTAGGGATTGCTGCCTCTTAGAAGGGGCACGAGGGACATAATTAAAGCCTAAGGGCTAGGGCAAATGGTTATGAAGTCTGCTCCAAGTCATGGGGTAGGAAAGCCCTTTTTTAAAAGCCTTAGTAGACGGCCTTGCTTCCTGCCCCCTACATTCCACCTTGGCAGGACTTTAATTAGTACAACCGGAATAGCACGGAATTACAGTGGACGCATTCCTGATTACAGCAGTAAATAAAGTAAGCATTAGGGTATTCATATTTAGGGTATTCATATTTAGCATTGATGACCACAGAGGCAAAACCAACCCCAAATCACAAACATCAAGTAACTCTTGCTTAAAACTGAAAACGAATCTCATTTGAGAGAAATTAAGAAAACACACCTCACTAGTTTCCACTGAAAGCAAATACTACTGTGCACCCTGCAAGGCTTTAAATTTTGCCAGTGTTTTGTTGGAGGAAAGGCTCCAGCAGCTCAATAAGAGAAGAGTTTCATGATGGATTACAACTCCTGTACATAATTTCAGAAACTCAAGTATGTTGTTTACATTTTGTAGGAATTTGATAATCTCAGATTTTCTAGATGAGATTATTTTTCACTGAAAAGTTAGAAACACTTCTAAGATAAACATTCCCTATTGCCAAAGGTGTCCAGAATGACAACAGATAAAGGATAGAGTCTTTTCCTAAGATTTTTACAGGGCTGTGGAAGCTCCTCAGTGAAGGATTTGGGATTCCAAAGCTTTTTCAGGAAATAAAGAAGCAAGTAGAAACTTTTTTCTATATGACTGCTGCTGAAATCACTTGTCATTCACCTGTTTCTCCATACACAATTCCCTTTGTGGAGTTCTAGTTAACGACAGAATGGCTCTTTTGATATCAGTAGTGCTAGTCGGGAAGAACATGGTAAGGAGCTGAGCAAGGTGATATGCAGGAAAGAAACAGGCAAGGATTCTCGTGTTACAATATTTGTGCACTACTCAATCTATTTGTTCCAGAAAAGGTTAAGAAAGCACCGTTTTCACCAGTCAAGCCCGGGAGTTTCTGGCTTAAGCAATAGAGAGGATAAGACATTACATACTTCTTTACTGAATGGTCTCATTCTTACCCATAAAGGAAGTAGTTTTGCTCAGAAATTCAGGTACATGAATTTTTTCCACAGAATTAAAAGCCAGATGGAGCTTAATTTTTACCATCCTAATCTTTTCTTGCAAATGTGTCTGAGATACTGCTGTCATTCAATGGGCTTTAATGTGGCTCTTGATTTTTGTCCTTACAGCGTTTCTGATTAAGTAATACGTTAACTCTCATACCTTCATTATCTCATTTGAGAGATGAAGTACACAATGATAACAGGAGGAAGAGCAGTGGTTTAACTAACATCCTTATACCAGAAAATGTAGAACATAGAAAATAGGTTTGATGTTTCAAAATGGGTTGGAAAGATGATGATGAGACGGCTGGTTTTTAAGTTTTGCCTTTGTATTTTGAAGTGCATACACAAGGAAAATGGGAAAGGTTAGCATGCAAGAGGAATTTCAAAGGAGATCAGTCTAAACTGATTTTCCACAGTGAAGAAAGGAAAAGGAAGGGGAAAAAACCAACTGACTAAAGCTGCATGTGAAGTAGCTCACAACTCAGGCCTTTTAATTACTGAAGATGACTGGTTGTTTCAACAAAAAAGGAGGGTAGACACCAGACACAAATCTCTTCTTAACTAAAAAACAACATCCCACAATGTCACACACATAGACTAAGCATGATACACAGTACAAAGTCGCATCAATACAGGATTCTTTGCTTTATACAGGAAAATGTCCTTTATATAGTCAGATCCCTTCTGACGTGGGATAAAGATTTCACATGCTTTCCTAAAAAGATCTGTGCAAAAATTCATTTTTAGAGAGTAGTAAGAATTTAGTATGAATCAAATGTTACAGTAGTGCCTCTTTTGGTGCTCTACTGCCACGTATATATGAGTTAAAGTCCAGAAAAATCATAGAACAGTTTGGGTTAGAATGGACCTTTAAAAGTCACCTGGTCCAACCCCCTGCAATGAGCAGGGATATGTTCAACTAGATCAGGTTCCTCAGAGACCCATCCAACCTGACCTTGAATGTTTCCAGGGACCAGGCACCTACCACCTCTCTGGGCAACCTATGCCAGTATTTCACCACCCTCATCATAAAAAATTTCTTCCTTAAGTCTAGTCTAAATCTATGCTCTTTTAGTTTAAAACCGTTACCCCTTGTCCAATTGCTACATGCCCTATTAAAAAGTCTGTTCCCATCTTTCTTATAAGGCCCTTTTAAGTATTAAAAGCCACAATATTTTCTGCCCAGAGCCTTCTCTTCTCCAGCCTGAGTACACCCAACTTTCTCAGCCTTTCCTTATTGGAGAGGTGCTCCAGCCCTCTGATCATCTTCATGGCCCTCCTCTTGACCCGCTCCAACAGGTCCATGTCCTATCTGAGCTGAGGGCCCCAGATCTGGATGCAGTACTCCAGGTGGGGTCTCACCAGCATGGAACAGAGGGGTGGAATCACCTCCCTCGACCTTCACAAGCCATGCTTCTTGTGATGCAGCCCAGGATGGGGTTGGCTTTCTGGGCTGTGAGCACACATTGTCTGCTCATGGCCAGTAAAGGGAGTTAAATGAGAGTGAAAATGAAAGTTAAGTGAGAGAAAGCTTATAACTGAAAAAACCCTATATATGTGGACTTAACTCTAAAAGGATTAGTGTAGCATCTTCATACACATGTAAATGCCAGGATAGGGTCTAGAAAAAAAAAATGCTGGAGTGGAAAAGCATCAACCTGACAGAAAGATCTAGCTGAACTGACACTGGTTTATACCAACTATAGATTAAAAAATGCAGGTAGGTAAGTCCCGCTTTTGTTCTAAACCAAAAAGTGCTAACACCCAAACTTCATAATTTTTTGTTAGCATTGTTTTTTTCCATTAATCTCTTGAAATCCCATAGCTGAATATATTGCTAGTCCTGATAGGGAGGAAAACAACAGATGAACAAATGTCAAGGCAAAAGCCAAGTTTCAGCTGAATTTTCCTTAAATCTATGGATTCTCCACTTCCTGCCATGTTCATTAGCATCAAAATAACCATGTGATATACAGGATATATTTTACTATTTTCATTTCAGTTATGAGTGTTTAGTTTGTCAGCAACTGAATCTGCTTGATGATTTGTCTGTAAATCCATCATATTCTCAATTGACAAGCAGTTCCCAAAGTATGAGGTTCTTCACCTCAGATGCTGTGTTGTAGGCACTACAGCATGAACACTTCTGCTGGCTGCAGTACTAATTCACTTGACTATAATCATAAAACATTCATTAGATGAGGGCATATTGACCAGATGCTGACTTTCAACGCTTTGGGATCCTCCATTATGTGACAGAGAACATGTGCTACACCAGGCAGTAAGAGGAAAATATAGCTACAGGCCATTCATCCTTACTTTTGGGTAGGTCTTTCCTGACATAGGAGCTTCAATACCCATACACAAGCTGAGTTTCTACTACAGTGGCAGGTTTATCTTGGACTGGTTTTAATCTTTACTTCTAAATCACAATAAACAGAAGGAAACTTCATACTTCCTCCTGCTGATTTTACATCCTCATACTTTCAAACACCAAGCAGCGTTATTCCAGTGAACATGCCTTGAAAACTATGTTTTTTAGTAAAGTCAACTATGTTGCATTTCTTAGGAAAGACTGAAGAACTAAGATGCTGTTTTGAGAGCTTAAAAAGAATGTTTTTTCTCAAAGCAAAAAGCTTAGCTTTTCACTTAATTACCATTTTCTTCAGTACAAGTACTCAAGATATGAAAACAAGATGTGCTTTTGGTTACTGAAATGCTAGGGAACATAAGGTTGCAAGTAAGATTAATGTATTCTGTACTAATGAATTACTGCTCCCCTTAACTCCATGATACATGTGGCAGGCCTTTTTAGAGACTCATATGAAGTGTAATAACCTCATCTCCAGATCAGAGAATGCCTGAAAATTTACTGAATTAACTTGGGGCGGGGGGGGAGATGGAAGGTGAATTACAAAGCATTTCTCTTTCACTGACTCCAATGCCATATCTATGACACTGTGAAGGAAAAAAAAGGAAATGTCATTTCTGAACTTGCTACATTCTTTATTTCTAATAAAAATTTTGGAAGAGTGCACTCTTTTTTTTTCTAAATATTATCAAGAAAAAGTGACAAGACCAGTCCTCTCTTTCCAAACACTTTTACTGCATAAGCAATGTCAGTTTTTACCACCACAGAATACACATTTCAGGCTCTGTTATGGGTGCTACACAACCACTCAGACAACTGGCCTGAATGAGCCACCACCTTCCTTGTTTTACAACCTATCTTTTGTTCTTGTCTTGAATGATAAGACTTTGCTACATGAGAGACTGTAGAACACAAAAGTAAAAAGAAAAAAAAAAAAAGGCATATACTAACATAAAAAAGCACTTCAAACTCTGCAACTGTGGATAGCTGCATCATACAGCTTTTTTTAAACTTGTTAGGTATAATCATGTACAGATCAGCAACTGGCAGGTATATAATCCACCGTTAAAAATCCCAGATAAAATGAAGGTTTTTAGGATTATGGGGAGCAGATAGAAAGGTGGCTCCCTGATTTGAAGGAATACTTAGCATAACACTGAAGAGAACAAAGTGATGCTGACTATTCATCTTGTCTAGGAAATGCCTCGTTAGTGGGGAAAAAACTAAGCCTAAAACTATGCATGTTCTTTTCACATCTCTGAACCATAACGTTCTCTAAAATACACTGTACTCCACAGGACAACATGCAGAGTCACTGGATGAGTCCCCCTGAGGACAGATTGCCCAGGAGAAAAAGCTGCCCCTCTTGAAGCTCTCTAGACCAAAGTCTACAAAACCTTACATTGTTAAGTCATGGTAAGAGATTATGACCAATGGATATATTGATAGAATCTGCCAAGCAGTAGTTTATGACAATATCCTTTCAAGGAATGGAAAATATGTTAATAGAAAACCTCTGACGATAGCCAAATATTTATCTTCTTTATGCTAATAAAAGAAAAGGAATTAAGAAAATGAAAAATGAATTAATACATTCATTTATTAGACACCGAATGTAAATATGTGCATACTTTCTGCTTTTTCCCTCACAACCTAATTACATCATTTTTGTGCAACACACATAATAGCACTCTCATAGCTTCCATCCCGCCCTTTCTCTCATAGTACTTTCTATCCTACTTTTTTTTCATTATTGGTGGGTGCACTGATAAACACAAAACTGTTCACTTTTTTTTAAATGTAGCCTTACTCAGCTTGTTACACTAGAAAGATTGCGCATGCAACTTAAATCCATTTTTTCCCTATAACAATATCTATGATTGCTTTTCCACATCGAATCTATGGTAGCAAGTATCAAAGAAACATGAGAATAAACACAGTATTTATGCAATATTTCTACTTAAAAAAAGCATACGTTATCCTCCACTAAAGATTACTCATGGCAACTAATCTAAACAGATAACCAGGCTTAAAATGTCTTCATCTACAGTCCAGTAATGTACCTTGACAAAATATCAGTTCAACAGTCAAAACGACCTCCTATCCAGAGTTAGAGCTTGCACAGTTTTTTGTGAAATGAAATGAAGATAGGAGACAAATGAGTACCACATAAGGAAGCGACAGGAGACCACCATGGCCATAGCTACCATGGACTTGGAAATTTCCTGGTCCTTCCTGTAGGAAAGAACTGTCATGGCGGACTATCCACCCACATAGTTTTGCCTGAGTTTCTTTTATTTGCTTGCTTGCTTGGTTTGAATTTTTACCTTTTTGGTTTTGTTTGGAGGTTCTTTTTTTTAGGCGAACAAAGGCAGCCTTCTTGAGAAAATTCCCACTAGAATTGGGGAAACTGAGATAGAATTCCAAAGTACCAGTGCTGAAATTAAGGTAAGTGGAAGACCCAGAAGTAATACGTACCTAGTATGGAGGACAACTACAGAAGTGTTCTTTCTGGTATATATTTGTGGGCAGAAGCGAGCTTTGTAGGAAGCAGATCTGTCATCCTGTTCCAGAAGGAACACTACAACCACCACCTCCAGGTTTACACATCTTATTGCTGAATCAGCTAGCCACTGCTTGAGCTTGGTACTACCAGTTAATAGATCTCACTGCATATTCCCAACAAGTAATATATTTCATTAGAATATCAGCTCATTCTGGAGAATGTTTGTTTAAAATAATAGATGGAACTCATACTGTATCAGCTAAGAGAAGGCATAAGAGTGGGAAACATACAAGTGAAAGCCATTTGGATCAGAAAATTGAAACCACTCTTATCGGAAAGCACCCAGGTTAGAGGAGAGCTGAACTTTACATTAGAACCTTGTCATTCTTTTCTTTAATTCATGATGGGATGACCATCATGGCCACCATGGATTCTCCTCTGTATATTAGTATGCAATTTTGCTCCAGTTAATCAAAACAGCATGCAGAAGTGTTGCTTTCTTTGACCAAGTAAGACATGGATAAAGCTGCATCCATGTACAAACACTGTTGATCCAAAGACCAGGATCTGCAGGACCAACTGACAGAACAACTAATTCTAGAAACCATCTCCAGGCTCAGGAAGGACAATAAACTCCTCAGGAGCAGTCAGCGTGGCTTCATGAAGAGGAAGTCATGCTTGACCCACATGGTAAACTTACATGATTAAAGGGCAAGCCTGGTAGATGAGAGAAGAGCAGTGGCTAGTGTCTACTGGGCCTTCAGTAAGGCCTTTGACACTGTCTCCCAGAAGAGCTTCATAGCCCCTCAAGCTGTTGCCATAAGGGCTGGATGAGCAGACAGAAAGGTGGATTGAAAACTGGCTGAATGGCCAGGCTCTGAGGGTGATGATCAAAGCTGCAAAGTCTAATTAGAGGCTGCTAACTAGTGGTGTACGCCAGAGATTTTCCAATGACACAAAGTTGGGAGAAGTGGCTGATAGGCCAGAGGGTCATGCTGCCATCCATAGGAAACTCAGCAGGCTGGAGAAATGGGCTGACAGGAACCTCAGGAAGTTCAGCAAGAAGTGCAAACTCCTGCACCTGGCAAGGAACACCACGCTGCGGGCCACCCAGCTGGGCAGCAGCTTGGCAGAAAAGGGCCTGGGGGTCCCAGTAGACCCCGAGTTGAACAGGAGCTAATGATGGTGTCCTTGCAGCAAAGAAGGCTACTGGTATCCTGGGCTGCATTAGGCAAAGTATTGCCAAGGAGGCTGCAGGAAGTGCTCCTACCCCTCTACTCAGCACTGGTGAGGTCAGACCTGGAGTATTGCGTCCAGTTCTGGGTTCCTCCATACCGGAGAGACACGGACATGCCGGACAGAGTCCAGAGAAGGGCCAGGAAGATGATTAAGGGACTGAAGCATCTCACATATGACATCTGGGACTGTTTAACCTGGAAAATAGAAGGCTCTGGAGGGAATCTCATCAATGTATAAAAATATCTGATGGGAGGGTGCAAAGAGGACAGAACCAAGCTCTTTTCAGTGGTGCCCAGTGACGGGACCAGAGGCAACGGTCGTAAACTGAAACACAAGAGGTTCTCTCTGAATATCAGGAAACACTTTTTCACTGTGAAGGTGGCCGAGCGTTGGCAGGGGTGGCATATAAGTGTTGTGGAGTCCCCATCCTTGGAGATATTCAAAAGCTGTCTGGACATGATCCTAGGCTCTAGGTGGCCCTCGTTGAGCTGGCATGTTGGACCAGATAACCTCCAGAAGTCACTTCTAAGCTCAACCATTCTGTGATTCTATGACTCTGTGAAATCTATAGGAGACCCAGTGTCCAGCAAAATATCAAACTTATGCCTGTGTTACAGGAGATTAGGTGTGTATTCTTGTGTTCTTTCTCCCTAGCCATCAGCTAGTTACACCACAGAAGCGGTGTATCACTGACTTGAGCCTTAAACGCAGTCACTTACCACTGACTGACCTGATTTGATAGATCACTTTTCCCCAGTTCACTACTGTCCCAAAGTCATCCCTAGAACTAAGTAGGATGGAATAGCTGAGGATGAGAGCTATTTCAGAGGAAAATTTTGCAATTTAATTCAAACCAAGTCCTATAGCATTTTAAACTCTAGGCTACGCATCAGAACAGAAAAGCAAGCATTCAAACACTGTTTCATTCACTCTGGAATGAATATTGTAACCACTTAAACCACCAAATAACATCTATTAAATTAATTTGTTAAGCATATGTTTAAGCTGTTATGAGCTGAAACCCTACATCCAGATATTTATCAGTACTGCTATTCCACTGGAGTAGGAGGATTGTAGTAACTCCATACTACAACTATATTTAATTTACGTATGATCACATAACTATACCTCTGGTACAACTGTTAGTAATGCTGTACTTACATTGACATAAAGCCATTTTATATCAACCTATGTCACCTAGTGCCTGGAATACTATTATACCATCAAATCAATTTAACAGTATTCATTTTAATAAAGGAGTTAGAATGTTTTAACTATGACAAAATAGTTACCATAAAGTCAGTTTTGTGTTTAAACAGGTCCTTCCATCAGTTTACAACCTGTTTGCACCTGGGAGATTTTAATTATGAAATCTTACTAGCTCAAGACCTTTACAGGTTTCTGAATATTTAATATTTTCCTCAAAACCCAATTTTTAGAAGTGAATGAATCCATAAAACTTTCACTTTCCGCTTTTAAAAAAAAATGTAATTGAAACAGAGAAAATCATAAACAAATGTTTTTGAAAATCAGTATACAATCTACTTGGAGATTTTCTTTCTTGGTTTCTGACTGCTGCTACTTTAACTTTTGGGGCTGACAAAAGGCTGAGGCGTTTTTTTCTTTCCATAGATAAAAGCAGAACTCCTCATGTAGGTACATATTAGTGAATCCAGAATGACTTCTTCTGCTTTCAGTTATTGGAAGGAGAAAACTCTCCAGATCCATCTACTTAAAAACCCTGCTTTTGCATAGGCCTTACAGAATATCTTCCAGTTTTCTTCTTCCATGAATAAACATTAAATATTTGTGTCTTAATTAAAAGTGTTTCCACTTGACGTCTTGCATTCCGTCTCAGTCGACACTTCCTTGTCAGCCTGTAGTTTCAGTATTTATGACTTTACAGTCAGCCAATTGGGTATCAAGTCACTTCTTTCACAGGAGTCAATATTCTGTAGGCTGTTACACAAAAGGAACCAAAATATTACAACACAGGCAATCAGCCATGCTCTGCAGTTTACCAAGACTGTTTTAATGGTCAGCAGTTTTAAATGGGTGCCACTTATTAGCAAGTTGAAGAATAATTAAAGGCCCTAGTTCTTTGGGACCTTAGTTTAACTGCACTACTGCAGAGAGACAAGAAAAATCAGAGACAATTTCCTGAAAGAGCAAAAAGAATATTCAGATAAGAAATATTCTCCTACGGCTTCGGACTCAACACTTCGGAATAGAACAAGCAATACAGAAGGTACAGAAGAACTGAATAATCCATTACCCTATTACTTCAGAGCAATTAAAGGGTGGTGAATAGAGGGGGAAAGAAGTCCTGTGGTTGAATTAAAAAAAAAAATTCTTTAAGCAAATTGGTGATGAAACTGATTTTTGATAGCCCCTTCTGGTGGTATGAGTCAAAACAACAGTAAGAAAGTAAGTCGGAGTAACAACTCAGGATTTCCGATACCAGCTTTCCTGCTCAGCATCTCTGACACGCAAAGCTCCACTAAAACAAAGGGGACCTCACAAGGGCTTTCCCTTGAACAACCTGTGTACACCTGGAAAGGTTTTGCTGCTTGCACTTACTCCTTGCAGGCCTGTGGTCGGCTGCATTTACCACATGAGAGAATTACAGTCACTTTGGGGGTTTGTAGATCACTCTTACTAACAAGTGGCTTTCGCTCTGAGGACAGTAAATCAATGGTTTCAACAACCCTAAGAGTACAGTATTAAAAGGATTCCATTGTTCTGCAGAGAACGCTGAGCACTTTGCGCACAGGTGCCTGAAAGTAATTGATGGCAGAGATCCTTTCTTAGGTATGCATGCCTGAACTGTATTCAATTCAGGGCCATTCTCAAAATGCCATTGTTTTCTTATGTAATTCACACAACTTGCCATTGTACATTTGCTATTCGTCAAGGGATGTAATCTGAATCTTGTCGAATTACTCTGTCCTGGTATCTTCTTCCCTACTCTAAATAATTAAGACTCGAGACTTGCAAGACTTGGAGGGGGATGGGGAGAGAGGGGAAGAGATGTATGTTTCAGAGAGGCAGGAAGGATGGGAAAAGGATGAGCAAGGTACAAGAGTAAAATGGAAATAAATTGCGGAAATAGGCACCCATTTACAGCGCGTAAATTTAACAAAGACATGCCTTACGCGGTTGTTCCTAGGACTGGAAACGCTAAGCTGTTATTCTATGTTGGAAATGTTCTCATCGGCTGCCTAAAATGTTGTATACAAAAGGTAATTCCTTAGAAGGCAGAGATTTTACAGTCCTTGCCATTCCGAGCTCACAGGGACTCGAAACAGCACTTTGCAAGAGGAAATACAGATTCTTAATAAAATGAAGACACCCCAGTTATATAACATAGTTGTCAGCACAAATTTGTAGCATTTCTATGTAGCTGTTTTCGAGACAGATAATGAAAGTCTATACCCAGTAAGGAAATGCATATGCCTCTCCTATAAGTATGCCAACCTGTTTCAGCTTCTACTGAGTTCACAATAAAAGTAAAAGATACATTTTTTCCTCGTTGTCTTATTCAGGATATTGGAGAAGGTAGCCAAGTCCAGACTTCCTAGTCAGAACGCAAAGTCCTTTTTCATATAATCACTTGCTAATGAAAACAGCTTTTAAAAAGCACTACAGTCCTGACAAGGCTGGTAGTTCAAGCTTTGCAGGGTCTGAGCAGTATCCTCACCGTTTGAGTCTCTGACTCCATTTTCAGTTAAATACTCCCAATCAAGTTCTGCTAAACAGCCTTCAACATTTCCTCCTAAAGATGTTATTTACTGAAGAATTGCCAACAGAAGAGCTATTCTCACATTTTCTGCTTTTATTAAAACAATACACTAAATCACTTTCTCTAGGTAGTTGACACTTTTCACTAGAGCAAAAATGCCAGGAGGAGAAACTTGGGAGTCAAATGGGCTTTTGTTTTGACAGTTTGCTTTGGAGGGAGGGGTATTGATTTCTTCAAAGAAAATATTGCCCCAGGAGTCTAAATTGGATGGGTTGTTAGACCTGCATTTCACAGTTCCTTCCCTAGCCCATCCCTAACATGCTTAAAATTCTCCACAGCAATTGTTTGTGTTAACAAAATACTCTGAAGAGCTCCTTTCTCAGAGTAGTTTGAGACAGTACGAAGGGGGCATGGGCATGCAGAAACTAGAGCATTTGTAGGAACCCATATCTCTGTAAGCTTAGAGATAGAGTGTGATTTACAGCTCAGGTCCTCCTGGGGTCTCAGGAGCTGAGGGACTCAACAAGACCATCTGACACAGTATCTTTTTGAGATATCACTAGTCCAGCCTTCTCCTGAGTGTTTGTTCCTTGTTATTGAATAGCTTCTTCCCCCTCCTCCAGAGCATTGTGGCATTGCTGAAGACGGATTTACCAACTGCCCTGGATTCAAATTTCACTCCCACTTTTAAATTTCTAATATAAAAGCCTTTAGAATTTGTGTGCAACTACACAGACATTAAAAAAAAAAAAAAAGGCTTTTGTGACATTCTTAGGCTCAGCATAAACTATACCAACAAAAACAGTTGGCAAGAGGTTTGACTCAGATAATGAAAAGGCTATGTACCCTTCCTGTACCCTTCCTCATTCCTGTTCAGAGCCACTCACTCTCCCACCGCTTCTTACAGTTGTTTATCTGCTCCACATCGAACACGTTCAGGGGGCTAAACAGACAGAAAGACTGCTTTGTAGGATTTGGGGTTGTTTTGGGTTTTTTTCCACTTTTACTTTGGGACAAGCCACTAACTATCATTCTGAAAAACGTTATAGTACACAAAAGGATTTAAACCACTAGTAGGAATTTTACAAGTCCCCCAACAGCCAATTAAAATATAAACATACTATATATATATATATCTCTCCTATGATTTTGAAGAAGTATAGAAGCATGCAGTGGATGTCCTCCAAGTAAAAAGCATACTTTTTTTTTTCCCAATAGATGAAATATCAGAAATATCCTCAAAAACTTGTATATGATATTTAGAGTTAAAACTATTTCTTTCTTGTCCATTTTTAGCTCCTGAGCTGATTACTCCTTTCCTTCTACTTGTTTCCAAAGTTGTTTTCTGGTTTCCCTCCTACTTCTGGCTTTTTCTGTAGCACACTTCCCTGCAGCAGACTTTCCTGCCACTGTTTGTTATCTTCTACAGGTCTGTTTATTAAAAGGTTATTGTCAAGATGCGGTGTATTAAAAACATATAACGAAGAAGGAGAGCACATGACGAAATGAACCTAGAAAGCATGTGCAAGGCTGGTCAGTGTGCACGTGTCTTTAATCTTGAATTAGATCTATACTGTGCAAGTATGCTGATTAAAAATGTTACATCCTTTATCAACGTAGTTTCTATAGGAAATGCCCTAGTCTATAACTATAACTATATATACCCACGTCTATGTACGTTTGGGTTTTTTTCATTGGTATTGCTTGCTTTATCTGGAGAACTGAGGTACCAGGAAGTGGGCACCTGAAGTCCACCTCATGTACCTTCTTCATGTAGATAAGGTGTTTTCTGGCTTAGCTTTACAAATGTAAGTAGTTTATTGGCCTTATCCCATAAGGATACTTGTTTGTAGTGATAAGAGACCCTATCAAAAGAGGAAATAAAGATCGTTACCCAAAGTGATAGACTGTGTACTTTAGAATGAAGAGTTGCAACATTTCAAATGAAGAGGATCAAATCAAATCCATTACAGTATGTAAAACCGTACACCGAGATGCATCTGAAGTTTCATACTAGACACAAACAAATTTATTTCCTATAGTGCATGAAAGCTAACTGTAAGAAGACTCTTCCACAGTTTCTCTTGAAGCAATACTTGGCCTTCAAAGAGATATAAGTATTCTTCACACACAAAAAAAAATTAAAATAAAATACCAGCTTCCTCCCCACAAAGCCCAAAAGACTAGGCACTTCTTCATGTATTAGGGATGCTTATGAGATTTCACATACAGTAATCCATGTTGCAGAATACTTTGTCAGCACCAATTTATATTCTGAATGTACACAACATGAACATCGTCCCAGAAAATCCACAAGAATCTCCTACTAAATACACATTTTCCCAAGCCATATAACATCACAAACTGAAACTTTTTTTAAAAAAACCACAAAACCACAACAAAAAGAACTCCAACAAACCAAACAAACCCCCCAAAAACCACAAAACACCACAAAAGCCTAAGGTTATTCTAATGCAAAAGAAGGCAAAGTATTCTCATACACTTTTCATCACCAGCTACCAACTGCAATTCCCAGAACACCCTTTGCTAACCCAATTGCTTATCATCCATCAGTAAAATAGCTCTCTCAACCTCTGTAACCATGGAGAAGTGAGCTTGCATGTATAAGAGCAGCTCCTCCCCTGCCAAAAAAACCCACAGCAAAACCAGCATTTTGACTCCACTACCTTTGTCCTTCTTCAGGTAGTAAAGCAAGAGATGCAAGGGCAGATGTTCTATATTTTCTTCTTCAGTTCTTTTATGTCTACTTTTTGAATGTACAAAACTTCTTTGACCTAGCGTAACATTTTTGCCATTCAAAACCTTCTGATAGATTCTGGCCTACTTTCTGGAACCCTTGACACACCAAGGCAGATAGAAGGATGAGAAGCTGGGTTTTTTTGGTTTTTGTTTTTGTTTTTTTTTTTTTTTCAGTTCCCTTTCTCATTGACTTACACGAACACCTTCATGCTTTCTTCATTAATAAACTGTTGAACAGTGAGTGTACACTTCTGCTTGTCTGTATTTTATTTGTGACTGGTAGGGAAAGCAGGAGCATTCATAGGCTCTCAGTGGAATGCAGCAGTTGCCCATTGCTTCTTCAGAGACAACTGGAGTTGTACAGGGTGGCAATTACAGATGTGAAGAGAGAAAAGAACAAAGCTTGAGAGTTTGGGGGAAGAAAAATGATGGAGTTGATGATAGATACTATCTACTGACAAGTGACATGCTCTGTGCAGCTGTGAAAGAAGTGCAAAGAATTTAAAAACACAACCAGTAACATTCAGCTCCCAAACTCCAACAACAATTAGTGCTTTATCAAGAATTTATACTGAGGACTCCATAGTAAAATGACTCATCTTAATCCAGGCCATTGCAATCTAAAGATAAGACAATCTAACTGTCCTGTTAACTTCATTGGTTTTCTGACACAGCACTGATATGACTGTGCAGCACTAATATTAGTCTGTACAAGTGTGGCACATGTACAAAATTAAGCAAAAGCTTAATAATACAAAGGGCAAATACTTATTTAGAAGAGTATCTCAAAAAGAAGGTTCAAATGAGCACCCTGTGTATTAGCGCAATGTTATAGGGACTCAACACTGTCACTGTTTTTTCCTGTATCTTGTTTCCCCAGCTTTCTACTTGATATAATCCACCAACAAGAGTCAATTAAAACAAAGCTGTATTTCTATGTCATCTAGGTAATGCAGCAATCATCTGAACACAAATTGTATTCAAGGTATAGTCCAATAGCGATTCAGATAAAGATATTTAGTTATACATCTATGGTTAAGCAAATGAAACACAAGATGCATGCATCACTGAAAAATGCCTTACAATATCACCTGTACATAAGCAAATAAAATGCATTTAAAAAAAAAAAAGTGGCTCTTCTATTCAAACACTGTTATTCATATAAAATCGCTTTTGACAAAGTCGCAAAGTTCAGAGCACAAGAGTTAGAGCATTTGTGTAAGTTCACTTAAACTACACCGAAGATAGACTAAGTCCTTGCTTTTCATTGATTCCAATGTCCTGAAGAAAATTCCGTGTGCTCTAAAGCTTGTACTTTTTCAGCCGCATCAGATGGTCTGATAATACACATTACCTTTCTCTATAAACCATGCTTTTCACTCATTCAGCAACGCGCTGCAAAGCAGAGAATGCTAAGGTCATAGCTGTAGTTGACAGCGTTTATTTCTGGTGGGGCTATCTCATCTAGCAACTACTCAAAATCAGGACATTAGC
>JAHREE010000207.1:1410308-1421855 GCA_033628505.1 Tringa tobata
GGGGGGGGAACGAGTCTGGGGCGCTCCCGCGGGCATGTCCAAGGTGGAGCCCGGGATCCGCGCTCCGATGGGAACCGGGTGGGCCAGGAGATCCACAGGTCTCCCTTCGGGAGCTTTGGATGCGCAGCCCAACGGCTCAGCCTCCTCTCCCTCCCTCCAACCCGCCAGCCGAGCCGGCGGCGGCAGGGGAAACGCGCTCTTTTCTGCTTTTCACCTCTAAATCGCCCCGGGAGGCAGCTCGCCGAAGAGACGGCAGATTTCTCAAACCAGCTTTCCCTTCTGTCCACCAGAGAGCACCTCTTCCCACGGTGCCCGGGGAAATGACACCGACACGCGTTTTTGGCTTTCCACTTAGATCTGCTTGCAACTTTTTAAGATGTGCTGTAAGAAATATTAGAAACGCTACCTGCTTTCTCTCCCCCCCCCCCCCCCTTTTTTTTTTTTCTTTAAATATGATTACAACGTGAAACCTTTTAGAAGGTTCTCACTTTCCCCCTGAAGCCTTCTTTCTTGCTGATAAACATTTGCCTGCTCTCCTGGACAGACCACAACCTGGAGGGTTGCGTGTTGCAGGTAGGTGGGCCCACGATAATCGTCGTCCTGCAGTAAAAAAAAGGCAGCAAAACAGCATGTTTCCAGCAAACAGACCTGAGTGCGCCTTTTTACACACCACAGCAGCAGCAAGCAGCAGCTCCTCTCCTCTGCTGAGTGCTCTGAAGCAATCCAGCTGGCCACATTTTTTCCATTTCTGTGGAAAAATAAGTTGGTTTACTTACACAACGGTTGGTTTCATCAAGAGTTCAAGAAGGAATATGATATAGCTCGCCTTTAAAGTTATTGGAAGATTAAGAAGTTATATGGATTATTCACTTGGGAGAAAAGTTAAGTACTTCTTCAAAGTCTAAGTGACCTGCACAGACACTCTATAAATCAATTAACAGGGCAATTAAAACAATAAATTTGCACAGAATGCCATTGTTATAAAGGGTGTCTGTCATTATCACATAATAATCTTATTTAGCTAAGAAACTCTAGGAGCAAAGTTCTCTTGAGTTAATGCACTGAAGATTCAGTTGTTATTACCTCAAAGCAAGTGCAGGCCCTGCACTGGAACCTCTTCTCTTCAAACAATGAAATATCTTGGATTTTTTTTATTTCCCCTGCTTCCTCATTACTTAAGGGAAAGGAAATAATGTAGGAATTTTTTAAACTAGGAGCCAATCTGAAGATGGAATCGGCAACCCTTTCTTGGGAAGCATGACACACAGCAAAGCATTTTCTTTACATTTAGGGAATGCTGTAGACAAAGACATGAAGAATATTTCGGTGTCTTAACAACTGAAACCCTATCAATATTATTTTTATCTTTTTCTGGAGTGTAACTTAGGCACCCAAGCGTCCTTTAGAATTTGCTCCCAAGCTTTTAATGGTTCTACAAACGGCTCTGCCCAATGGGAGAGTAACGTTTTTGTGCATCTCTGTCCATTACAGAGAGAACTACAGTCAGAAGCAAGTAGCTGTTGATCACCTGGGTAAACTGTGCATAGCAGGAGTTCCTAGTTGTTAATGTCAGTTCCATTTGCTGATATATTAGGAGAAAACGAACTTTAGTAGAGACAAGCTGTCTCTACTATTGTCACTATTTTGGTTTTATTATCACTATTTATTCCAAGTAACATCACAATTAAACATTTCAGCTGCAGCTGATAAAAGGGCACCACAACTGCCACCGTGTCTCATCTTATGTACATGATTCTTCCCAAATCTAGTTCCACAAAATGATAACTGGGTTAGAAAGAAACCTTACTATTGCAAGTGTTGAAGTGAACCATGTCGTTAAGGCAAACGTGTCATACGTCAAGAATATCTACAGCTCTCCTAGAGAAATGAGACAGCCATCTCCAGTGGATCTCTTCTATAGGTAAGCAAAGGCTTACACTTCACTTGGGGGAGCTGCAGCCAAGATCATGCCTCTGATTGCCCTTAGGTAATGTTCTACTCATGACAATAGTGACCACAGCAACCCAGTTACATGACAATTCTTAGTTTGCAGGTGAAGGTAAACCAGTATCAGCAAGCAAAAAAGTTGAAGTACCATCTTAGCACAGTCAAGCTAATGTTAATATGCTCCTCAGTTGAAAGGGTAATGCCCAGGAACCTACCTTAAAAGGATGTTGTGAGAATTTTAGAATTTGTAATGATTTTTAAGGCCTCGGTCCAAACTGCTATGAAAGTATATAATTTTGCTCGTCACAAAATCTCAAAACAAGGTTTGCAACACTGCTAAAATGTTAACACTGTGTTTTTAACAATAACAAGTTAATGGTTCAAAATGTATCTGTGACATTTCATCCCACCATCTGAGACTGTGTAGAGATTATTTTTTTTAAGTAGGCTGGATGGCAAATGACTGTACATATCAGGAATTCTTGTGTAAGTCATTAATATGGTAGAATGACACAGAGAGAACAGAGGAAGGAACTGGCAACCATGAGTCTGCAGCCAGGTACATGAATACATGCTAAACCAACAGTCCGCTCAGTATCCATGAACTCTTGTACAGAATATATAGTTGTACAAGAACACATTTTCATTTATGTATTTATATAGATTCAGTTTTCTTGAAGGTTCTTTATGGAAGCCCTTATGTAGTTTCCTATGGCCTCATTCTGTATCAGTAACAAAAAGCATTACCTTGAGTACTATGTTTCCAATAAAGACATTATATCACACAAAAGAATATATAACAGTTTCCTGACTCTCCAAAGAGATCGCACAAGGAAGATTTCTACCTACTGTAAAATAATGGCTTTATGTCCCGAGTGATTTTTATTTTTCTTTCTCAACTGAAAGAACTCCAACATTTTAGCTTCTGGATATGTGTAAATAATTGTTTTAAAAAAAGAATTAGTAGCATCTTATACACCCTTCACATGATCTGTGTCTTGTAAAGATTACTTCTTGGGGATTTTCTGAAAGCTGAGGTAAAAGATTATTTCAGTTGGGAAAAAAAAACCCCAACAGATAAACTGAAGTCTTTAAAATCTTTTTTTTTTTTCTAGAAAGTACACACAGCATTTCAGTTGTACTAACTTCGAGGTAGAAGTTACAATTAACTTTCAATATTAGCGTTTACAACAAATGCAAAATATTTATAGCTGAGGTGAAATTAAGAAGCAGATTCCTGTAGAACCCAGAACTTTCATAAAGGAAAATAAATAAATCCAAGTAGTGATGAATTGGCAAATGAACTGTGAAAAATCTCCTGATGCAACATAAACCATAATAAATCACTTATTATTATTCCTGTCTTTCCTCAGGGAAATGAACTCTTTTTATACTAACATCTATTAAATGCATAAGCAGGTTAAGGTAAGATTTTGAAAGGAATATAATTCCAGCATATGTTTTTATACCATAAATCCAAATGTATATATAGTTAAATAGAACAGTAACGTTGCAGAGCATCATGTCCAGCGTGATGAATATGAACCTCTGAAATTGTTTTGAGCAGCAGTGTATTGATTCAGCCCACACACATTACTACCAGGTTAAGCGAGCAAAATGGAGACTAGGGTGAGGGTGAATGAATCAGAGAGGTAGGTGAAAATGGATTTGGTGGGGAAGTAGCACTTCGGAGGAAATCAGCTGGATTTTTCACGACTCATTTCAAGACATGACTGAATTTAAGGACAGAAAGTGGAGGGTTTTTTTTACCACATCACTCATTTTTAGCCTCATATCTTTTTGAAAATGGCAGACATTTCAGGCAGATAGTGAGATTTTTCTTGTTTTCTTGTTGTTGTTGCCACTATTGTTTTTAGTGAACCCCCACATTTGTATTAGATTAGCAGGCAATCTACCAGGAGTGGGAGGGTACAAGTGACAAACATTAACCCCACCAGCTAAGGATGGCCCTCTCCATAAGGGATTATATCTGTGTGAGCTCTCAGTGTAATGAGCAGTGAAAAGGGAAGGGGACAGGGAAAGAAGTTGTTACATAGCAGCAGATACCTAATACATTTTCTCCTACTATGTTCAGAAAAAAAGATGTACTTTTAAAAGTCCTCCTTCTCCGAGTTCTAATTTCAATGAAAATTATTCTACTGTGTGTTTGGACTCTGCTGGTCTTGTTACTAGTCAAAGATGACT
This sequence comes from Tringa tobata, assembly GCA_033628505.1. Taxonomy (NCBI): domain Eukaryota; kingdom Metazoa; phylum Chordata; class Aves; order Charadriiformes; family Scolopacidae; genus Tringa; species Tringa tobata. The sequence goes on from JAHREE010000207.1 coordinate 1,414,461, forward strand.
GCAGAGATTTTCCTGCATCTTCCACACTTTCCCTCTTTTACTGATCACATTCCTATGTTTCTGGCATCCTGCTCCTATTTTATTTCTCTGTACTCCTGGTCTCTGCACTCCTTCCTTTTCACGCACCTCCTCTGTCGACACTCACCAAAAATCCCAAATACTGAGACCTAAGGAACACTCAAAATGCTATTTGTGCATGAGGATTCACCTCAGTGCTTAAGCTCCCACATGATTCTCTCTCTCTCTCACTCTTCAAATTTATCTTTATCCTTTTTCACCACATATCCTTCAGGTACTCACACCATCCTGACCAACACAAATGCATATACGAGACTTAGGGCACATCACTACTAGTTTTCCTACAGGGAGCCTACAGGAGAGCCAGAGAGGGTCTCTTTGCCAGGAAGAGCAGTGACAGGACAAGGGGCAATGGTTTTAAATGGGAAGAGAAGAGATTTAGATTAGATACCAGAAAGAAATTCTTTCCTGTGAGGGTGGTGAGACACTGGAATAGGTTGCCCAGAGAAGCTGTGGCTGCCCCATCCCTGGAGGGGTTCAAGGCCAGGCTGGATGGGGCTTTGAGCAACTTGGTCTGGTGGGAGGTGTCCCTGCCCAGGGCAGGAGGCTTGGAACTCAATGATCTTTAAGGTCCCTTCCAACTCTGACCATTCTATGATTCTATGGTTCCTAGTCTTAAGGGAAATCACATTTGATGATCTTTAAAAATCCATTGTCATTTGGCTGTATGTTAAAAAGACTGGGGGAGACTGCCTCGGAAACCATAACTACAGATTTCAGAGATCAAATTAGGTAAAAAACAAAAAAAGGAAATAAAATTACATCCCTCTGAACTGTTTCCGTGTACAGGTTAAGCTTTCTGCAGCTTAACCTGAGAGGGAAAGCAAAACAAACAGCTGAATTGCTTAGGGGAAAAACAAATGACCCTTAGGTAACAAAGGCAGCTAAGTAGAATAGTTTCAGTTTCTAGCACAATAATTGTACGTTTATTTCTCGGCTTTGTATCTAGGCTCAGATGCTTCTTGATGCTTTGGGCTGACCTATGGAGAGAGAATCTTTCCTGATTCTGCACATACCGTGCCTTTCTCAAATCCATGGTTCATGCCTCCCCTGCCTAGCTTAATATCACAGAATCACAGAATCTTCTAGGTTGGAAGGGACCTTAAAGATCATCTTGTCCAACCATCAACCTAATTCTGACAAAAAATAAACACCCACAACAAACAAAAAGCAACACCAACACTAAACCATATCTCCCAGCACCACATCAACCCGTCTTTTGAACACCTCTAGGGATGGTGCCTCAACCACCTGCCTGGGCAGCCCATTCCAATGTCTGATAACCCTTTTGGTGAAAAACTTTTTCCTAATATCCAGCCTGAACCTCCCCTGGCGCAACTTGAGGCCATTTCCTCTGGTCCTGTCATTATTCCCTTGGGAGAAGAGGCCAACACCCAGTTCTCTATAACCTCCTTTCAGGTAGTTGTAGAGAGCAATGAGGTCTCCCCTCAGCCTCCTCTTCTCCAGGCTGAATAACTCCAGCTCCCTCAGCCTCTCCTCATAAAACTTGTGCTCCAGACCCCTCATCAGTTTTGTTGCTCTTCTCTGGACCCGGTCCAGCACCTTGATGTCTTTTTTGTGGTAAGGGGCCCAAAACTGGACACAGCCCTCGAGGTGAGGCCTCACCAGTGCGAGTACAGGGGGATGATCACCTCTCGGGTTCCACTCACCACACTGTTCCTGATACAGGCCAGGATGCTGTTGGCCTTCTTGGCCACCTGGGCACACTGCTGGCTCATGTTCAGCCGACAGTCGACCAACACCCCCAGGTCCTTTTCTGCCGGGCAGCTCCAGCCACTCTGCCCCAAGCCTGTAGTGCTGCCTGGGGTTGTGGAGGGTGGAGGACCCTGCACTTGGCCCTGTTAAACCTCATCCTGTTGGTCTCGGCCCATCGATCCAGCCTGTCCAGATCTCTCTGCAGAGCTTTTCTACCCTCCAGCAGGTCGACACTGCCACCCAGCTTGGTGTCATCTGTGAACTTACTGAGGGTGCACTCAATACCCTCGTCCAGATCATTGATAAAGATGTTAAGGAGAACTGGCCCCAGTACTGATCCCTGTGGAACACCACTTGTGACTGGACGCCAACTGGATTTAACTCCATTCACCACCAAAATATGTGCATGGTCACACTAAAGAGTCCATTTGGCTTCACCTAGGTTAGCTACTAGAGTAGAATTCAAGACACCATCCCCAGAGATCCTTTTTTGGCACAGGACTTGTTCAAAAGCATCCGTGATATCTGCCGGTGGACACGCCCCCCATCCCCTCAAACTGAACAAGAGCATCTCCTGTTCTCCTTGCCCTTCAGAAATTCCACACTGAGGTCTGTAGAGCTGGCAGCAGCCACTGTTCCATAGCAATTCATGCTTGTTTCTAGTGGTAGGCCATGGGGTGGACAAAGATGGTTTAACCAACATGTGAAAACCCAGCAAGGTGAGTAAATTTACTTACCTGTTGGAATCCGAAGCTTATTCCAGCAGAAGGAGCGACCCTGCAGTCTGCCCAGCTTGGAGGGCACCCAGTAATCTGTGAGGATGGGCCTTCCTGGAGCTTCTTGGATCTGACGGTTCTTCAAAACTGCTCCTACCTTCAGGATGCGTTGTTTCGTCAAAAAGTCCAATCTAAGCCTCTCCTCTGTCATTACACATAAAGGAGGTTTCATCTGAAATATTTTTAGAAGACAGTTGAGATTTTGTGAGGGTAAAATTTTACCTTTTTTTTTTTGCTTTTTTTTTTGTCTAAATTGCGATAAAGAAAACAGTGAACCTTGGCTGATGTGCAACAATAATTATGTAATAATTAGCAGTTACTTTAAACTTAAAGCAAGCAAACCAAAGAGTAAAATAATCAAATTAATTACGATACAAACAAAATCTGCCAACACACTTTACAGCTTAAGAAACTGAATATGGCAATTTGATCAACAAGAAAGACATATATTCCAGTCAGTGCTTCCATGTAGCTGATAAAAAGTTTAAAGCCTGCAGATATTTAAGAATGATGCATTAGAAGTGGTGGGGAAATTCGTTGGATAATTCCAGTTTATTAAAATCAAAACATTTAACCAAAACATACATATTTTTATGAATCATTCTTTAGGAAGTTTTCACTTGATCAGAATGGTAATCCCGGTCAAAGACACGGAGGAAGGAAAACTTCAGAGCCAATAATAATATCAATAATCTGCCTAATTCAGTGCAAAGACATAATCTTGAATCTCTTATATTTCAGGTGAATGCTGTGATATTGATCATGACCCAGAGAAAATTTAGATGGTCCTGGTTTAATTTTGGTCTGCACTGAAGCAAAAAACAATTGTCAAAACTTCAATTTTTGAGGAAAAAATTAAAAACTGAAAAATTTGAAAAACAGTTATTATTTTAGTACACAAATCTTTCCCTAACTGTGCTAGACGTTACAATCAATTTGACGAATTTTGCATGTGGTATTTCAAATGTCAGTTTAAATGCATGTTGTGTCATCAATTGGGCAGTGGTGGAGTGGAATGGGAAGAGGGATCGTCCTTTGCTGCTGGTGTAAAAAGTGACAGAGATTCTTTGAAGTGGAAGGGTTCTCTACTTAGAATTGAGGGAATCTGAACTGAATTGCTGTTTATCTCACTGAAGTTCCAAAGGCCACAAGGTGCAGCATATACATGGCATGCACTTCCACATTACCAAAACAGCAGCCATAAACTAACTGACTAAGATTAGTAAATGAATGTGTAAACAGGAAGAGGGATATTTCCTAAAGCTGCAAAATAATTTTACACTATTGCATATAATAGTTAACTAAATTAATCTGCTTTGACAAACTTCTGGGATCTGGAAGCCTTGGTTAGAGTTATTATTACTGAATTTTCAGTAATTCTATTTAGAATCAAATAGCATATTGAAAAAAGTAACTTTATCATCATAGCTTTGAAGGGAAAACAAGAAAAAACGATTAGAACATTACATTCATGAAACTGTGCTAATAAAATTGGGCTGTGGATCCAGGTTTTGTCAGACTAATATATTTTAGCCTGCCATTTCCTATGAAGTCACACTTTTGAAAATACAGAAGTACTCTGGACAGTTGCAGAGAAAAGTTATTAATTTTACCTGCTACATGAAATTAGGAATCCACACAAGCAATTTGTAAAACCTTCCTAAATTTTAACTGCTGTAGCCACCTTGAAGGAACTGCTCAACATGATGACACACCACATCATTGAGAGCTGCTGGAGAATTCGTGTCTGGGACTAAGGATTCAGTCATATCACTTGCCCCCCAGCTGCACATTCTTCCTGTTTTCCCTCTATTTCCTTGCTGGACCTTTTGATAAGCCATTTCTGCTTTCAGTCCACTCCAGTCCCGGAGTGAGGTGATGTTAAAATCAGAGGCACTTGTTCTGAAAGGTCCTCACCAGCCTAATCTCAGTTCAGGACATCATCAAGCTTTATGTACTGTACCTTAGTCTTAAAAAGTGAAGAAAAAGGCATGGAAATGCAGATAATACTGAAGAGAGATGGGAAGACGAGTCTATGGAGGCTGCCCTGGTCACTAAATCCAGTGTCCTGGGATTACAGGCATCACATTGTGCATTTCCTGCATAGATTTTCCACACATTGTCTTGAAAGTGTTATCTCAAATACATTCTGCTGGTTAGGAATATTCATATAATTTCTAGCCTAAATTTCATCAGAAAATTCACAATGTGTTTATCCTTGTGTGAGCATTGTCTTTTACCGTTGTTTTTTCTTCTGATCTTTTTTTACCCTATAAAAGTAATCATATTCTCTTTGAGCATTTCTTTTAACCTAAACTAGGTTAACCTAAGCTAGTCTGCATTTAAATGACAGGCTCTCCTTTCCCTAACCACCTGAGCAGTCCTTTCTAATGAAGCTTGAATCATTCCTTGTCGAACAAAGCTCACCAGGACACACGCAAGTGAGGTTTTACTAAGCCTCTTAGGCTGGCAAAAATACTTCCTCATCACCTCTGAAACATACGGCCTGAAAAACACCAGAACAGCATTTGTTTTTAATGGCTATGTCCCAGATCTGCTCACAATACTTATCCTGAAATCAAGTCATATACTCAAGTCCTACCTTTTTCCACTGGTTTCCAATGAATGAACTTCTAGCTTACTAAAGATTGGCTTTTTGCTACTCCATGATCTTTTATTTCACAGAATCACAGGATCATCATGGTTGGAAAGGACCTCATAAAGCTTGAGTTTTTAAATCAAATCATAGTTTATGACAGTTTAGGCAAACCCCACAGTCAGCAAAAGTCGTTATGATCAGGTTGAAGAACTGTGACCAGGCTGAAGCACCGTGATTTCCTATAAAATTTTCCCATATGTGAGAAAGTTTGGGGTTGGACTTGAGAACAGGCATCGAAGCTTTGTTTTGCTTCTTCAGTGAACTAAGCCTGCAGTTTCAAGTGATGTGGTGAACTTATCTAGCATCTCATCATTGAGAACTCAGCTAATGTTAAGGGACTGGATCATCTCATCTGTGAGGGAGAGCTGGGACTGTTTGGCCTGGAGAAGGCTCAAGGGGGAATTTCATCCAGATGTAAAATATGGATGGGGAAGGTGTAAGTAGATAGGGCCAGCCTCTTTTCAGTGGTGCCCAGTGACGGTACAAGAGGAAGAGGGCACTCTCTGAAACACAGAAGGTTCCCTCTGAACATCAGGAAACACGTTTTCACTGTGAGGGTGGACAAGCATTTGCACAGGTTGCATAAAAGGGTTGGGAGTTTCCATCCTTGGAGATATTATAAAATTGTCTGGACATGATCACAGACAGTTGTAGGTAACCCTAGTTGAGCAGGGGAGTTGGACCAGGTGACCTTCAGAGGTCTCTTCCAATCTCAGTCATCTGTGAGCCTGTGATCTCATCATCAGAATGGGAGGGCCTCACAGCTTGTATCTCAATATCAATATTAATACAGGGTAGGAAACAGTGCATAATTAAGCTTTTTTGTTTTACTTCTGCTTATTATTTATAATTCATTTAACTTTTACTGGGAAAAGAGGAATCACTGCGAAGTACAGCTAATACTTTCCTTATTGAGATTCGGTAAAGTAATTTTTAATACTTTCTGAAAACGTTTTAAACTATCATCTCAACATTCCACATGCTTTAATTTTTTCTCCTCTTAAACAAATGGAAAACTTCCTTAATCTACTTTTACATCTCTGTTTTTACCTTTTTTTAATAAATGTCGCCTACATTTTATTCTAGAGAGAGAGAGAGACAGAGAGAATATTACTTCAACAGTGCAGTATTCTGTATCTGAAAGAAACCATGCAAACTATGATTTATCACTTCCCTATTACCTGTACACTAACTATGACAGTCCTTATAATGGGCCAGGCAATAAACTCTTGGTTTCTCCTAAATCAGTTTGCACCACCTTGTCTCATCATGGCCTGCACTGCTGACCTTGCAGAAGCTGCACTTATCCCACTCCTCCATGGCAGAGCAGGGGTGAAAATAACCATGCCCGTGTTGAAGTCACAAGTACCTTCTAGAGCAAGCAAGCAAGCAAGCATACCAGACATAAGCTATATAATCCACTACAAAGTGGTGTCCACTACAGATGTGAATACAAACTACATATTGCAGTTCCCATTCTTCAGTTAAATCAGAGATCTTCTTGAGGCTTAAAGATGATGTATTTATGATTCAAAGAAAAGAATCTGACCTTCTGGCCCTACTCACGCAGAGCTCTCAAATGGCTAAGAGGAAGTATAAAGTCACAATGTGTACATTGTGTCACTTTGCAAGAGTCATTATATATAACCATAGTGGCATTAAAAAGCAGATATCAAAATGGAAACAGTGTGAGATAAAAACATATCTGGTTTTATCTAATTGCATTAATTAATTAGTATCTACTTCATAAGGGTGCTGCATCCTTGAGTACTCTAGGCTGATCACTATTTAAAGATTAATCAAATTGCTTGTCATATCATTTCCTTTATACATATATTTATAATCTTTAGATAAGATATCTTCAGATACAATTGAATACTCTTAATTATCAATGGTGATAGATCTACAGGAAATATTAGTAAACATCTCAGTTTCTCATTTTTTTCTCTTGAGAAAATGCCTTTCTTTCTCCCCCATAATAAATAATGGCCGATTAAATTTTGCTCTCTTTACATGTAAATAGTTGTATCATAATTTAGCTGATGATATGATACGCTATACACAAATCATATTTACTTTTCAGTTATATCAATGGGAGTACGTTTATAATGGTTTATAAGCTGTGGGAGAGAGGAAAGAGCCCAAAAGTATTTCAGTGGAAGTCAG
>JAHREE010000207.1:1441709-1531567 GCA_033628505.1 Tringa tobata
GCACTTGGCCTTGTTGAACCTCATCCCATTGGCCTTGGCCCATTGATCCAACCTGTCCAGCTCCCTCTGTATAGTCTTCTGACCCTCAAGCAGATCAACACTCCTACCTAGTTTGGTGTCATCTGCAAACTTACTGAGGGTGCACTCAATCCCCTTATCTAGATCATCAATAAAAGTATTAAATGAGACTGGCCCCAGAACTGAGCCCTGAGGGACACCTCTGGTGGCTGGCTGCCAACTGGATTTCACTCCATTAATCACAACTCTCTGGGCACGGCCATCCAGCCAGATTTTTACCCAGTGAAGATTACACTTGTCTATGCCACGATTTGCCAACTTCTCCAGGAGAACGCTGTGGGGCACGGTGTCAAAGGCCTTACCAAAGTCCAAGTAGATAATGTCCACAGCCTTCCCTGCATCGAGAGAAAATGTGTATGAGAGAGTCTTTCTTCCCCAATTCCTTTTGTAAGTGCCTAGTCCAGGTAAGTCACCAGAGAACAGAACTTCCAACTGAATTTGTGTAGAAATTCTGACCTCCACGAGACCTGGCACTTTTGGTGCTTAGTTCACCTTTTGCATATGATTTATATTTACTGCTTCTTTCTAATTCTCTTTTTTTTTACCTAGTTGAAGTCAAAGGAATAGAAAGCAGCATTTACTGATGGAAAAGGGTGACCAAACAAGGACTGGAGGGAAGAGAAACATTCTGTTTGGTTTCATTATTTCATACAAATAACCTTAAAAGCAAGACTTTATATGCTGGATTTTATTTTAATTCTATATAAAAATAGTTAAAATAGTTTGTAAAATCCTAGGAAAAGACAATTATTGAAAAACAACAGAGAAGGGTTATAAAAGGTTGCAGACTCCACTAGAACATATAAAATAGTTTGAATCCTAAAAGTCTTGCTTTGGATTTTTTTGTCCAACCTCAGCCAGACATACAATCTATAAACTTGTTTTCCCTATAGTTTTTATTTGATTCCTTGCTTGATTTTCACTTTGAAGGCAACCAACACATAACAATTATCCCAGGCAAAGAATGAAATTAAGAAAAAGTTGCTTCAATTTTACCCAAAAAGGCAGTATTTGTGCTTCACAGTCTTTTTCTATTAAACCTGAAATACTTTGCCTTCATGGTATTTTTTAAACTTGCAATAGTCCACATACATTGCTATCTTGAAGGTGAAGGATTAAACTTATTTGAAGGACTGAAAGCAGAAGTAGGATTTCTATTCTTTTTGGTGCTCCTGGACCAGATTGAATCATTTTTATTTTTTTTTACAGGTAAACAATATTTCCCATTTCCTTGGGAAAAAAAAGCTGGCTTTACGCTCCCTCTCTATCACATTCTTGCTGATTGACAGCATCAAACTAAGCTAAAGAACTGGTTTCTCTGGCTTGTTCCTGCTACAGCAAGTTTTGTTGGAACTCAACATCTGCCACTAGTTTCAGACTTTCTTGCTTTCCTCAACTGCCCTCTATACTAATTCTGATCTTAGCTCCTTTGCAGATTGTAGAGTGTTTTCCTGGGGAAAATCTGGCCCACGTGAAACAGGATCCAAAATTTTCATCGCTTTTAGGCTTTACTTCAGCACAGGTTATATTTAAGGAACATGTTTAAACCTCATATTTAAATGAGTTTCTGAAATTTTTGAATACTGGTTTTGTCCCATTTAGGTGTACCTCCCTTCAAGATGCAAGATTTTGACTCATTATTACAATTGTACATAGCCTTATTCTTTTTACTGATCCTTTCTGGTTTTTTTTTCTTATCTTACAAGGTCCTTTGATGCTTGAAAATAGCTGATGAGCTAAATAATAAAGTGTGGGCATGAAATCTAAAGTACAATGTGGCAGGATGTATTAAAGCTTTGACCTAACAAGACATGGAAAAATACATGGTCTGATATTGTAATTTAATTTCCTTCTAAATCTGTAAAAGGAATACCAGAAAGGAACTAACTGGTAGGAATAAAAGCTGGTGGTGTTTTGTTTTACATATATGTGTGTATGTATGTATATATTTGTATCAATTAGGTAGTTTACAACCTTTTGCTTATTGTTTTGTTTTTCTGTGGACTGTTGATCTCCATTGCCAAAACCTGAGAAAAGACACCTTTTGTTATTTATTTTCAAGAGTTTGCCAACACAGCTGGAGTGGGAGAACTTGTGAGCCTGGGCATTCCCAGGGCAGGACCATTCTTGACAAATGCACGTTGAGTTGAACCAGTTCTGAAACTTTAATTTCTAAATTAAAACACGGGGACATGACCCCTTTCTGAATGGCAAATGTATGAATACATTATTACTGTTATTCATGTGTAATATCTTAATTATGCTTTTACCAGTGACCTGAAAAAGTGCAAAGCACTCTGTATTTTGGTTTCAAATTCCCTTCAGGTATAAATCCAGCTATCAAAAGCACAGCTGGATGAATGGGGTGTCGTTCCATTTTAAGTCTTTTCCTATAAGCCTTTTTCCTTTAAGTCTTTTTCCTATAAGTTCCTATAAATTCTTTCCTCATATCAGACCTGGTGCATAAGAGGGAGTAACGTATTAAACTTTGCCTGACCTAACAACACACAATGGACTGGTAACCTTAAAACCAAGATTATGCCATTAGGCAAGTCATCAGATCACTGTTCACACTCCAAAATTCACAATTTGAAGACAGCAATTCCTTTACTGATTGGCCATCTGAAGACCAACAGACATCAAAATCTAACCTATTATTGTGCTGCTTTAATGCTTCTCTCTTGTAGAGATGTATAATAAGACTATAATCACTCTACTTTTTTTTTTTAAGTTTAGATACCTGGAGTATATACTTTTGAATAATAAGTAAAATTCAACATTGAGTGTTCTGAATTGACAGAATTTAGTGCTTTGGGAAAGCACGTATAGATAAACTGTAAAAATGGTTTTGATTAGAAGAGGTTAGGACAGAGAGAAAAATATCTGAATAAATTTATAAATATCAGTTTGCATTTTTTGCTGAACATACATATTAGGTTGTCTGCAACAATTAACACACTGTACTATTGATAGTTGTCACACTGCAGGCAAGTTTGATGCTTTCCATGCTTGAGAAGCAATGGGATGGCGAGTCAAAGCAGTAACAAAGGAAGCAATGTCTTGCAGGCGAGAGAGCTTTGCCTAATCTAAGCTACTGAGAATCTGAGCTCAGACAGAAAGTAAAAGCAGACACACACACACAAAAAAAATGAGGTGCATCTCTTAAATCTAAGTGTTTTAAAGATAAGATGAGTTAAAAAAATTCTTTGCTAAATTTCTATTTCTGACTTTCCAGACATGTTGTCCCTAAAGCGATTGACCTAGAAGCTTGGGAATTTGACCTGTAATTCCACTGATGGAAACAGCAGCGCTCTATATGGTGCTGTCTAGCTTTCTGTCCTATCAGTATCACACCAGCATTCAGTGGGATTTGGTCAGGCTCGAACAGACCTGTCCAGCACGTTTCAAAATAAATTTACAACCTCTGTGACATCTGTCTCCTCTTCCTCATTTGCTACTGATTTTTCTAAAGTGAGCCCAGATTTCCCAGTGCTCTTCTTTGTTCTGTCTGTTTTGTTCTGTCTGTTTGAATCTCTCAAATGTACGGAACAGTGTTTTAAATAAATGAAACTTTATTTTATGAGCTCGTTAGGAAAGAAAACTAACAAACGTGACAAACAAGGGCTCAATCCCCTTTGTACAGACTAGTCTAACACACAAATTCACTAATTCATCACTGAATTCGTGAGGTTTCTAACTCACAGGTTCTCCAACTTATAACTTAAGGGTCATCGTTTGTAACTTGTGCGCCTATGAATAAAACAGCTGCCTGGCTGATGGTGAGAGTGCTCATCATTTCTCCCCTGTCATGGTGCGGGCACCCCCTGTATCCCACCAGGAAGCATGAAAGCCTCCAGAGTCCAGCTGCTGCTGGGTCCACCTCAAAAACTTTTTGGGTAAGCCGACGTATTTATAGCTTCCAGCTTGGAAGCATGGTCTATTTTTATCCATTCTTAGCAGATTCTGAAGGGACTGCCAGACAACTGGGAGGATTATGGCTGCAGGAGACCACAAGCTGCAGGTGATGGTGGCTGCATAATGATCTTTAGCCACTTCTGGCAAACATACCCTGCCTACGTGTTGCCCTCACTTTGAGCTAAAGGCACTGCTCCCGGCATACCTCAGGCCTCGGCGTGAGCTGGCTTAGCCAAAATCTGAGCAGGAGTTGAGTGACCAGGCACAGTCATCCTAGACAAAATTTTCTGATCATTATTCTGCTGGTAATGGTAGGGCTACTCAAAGAAAGGTCTACATGCTTCTCTACTTCATGCTTCTCTACCTGCAAACGGTACAAAATAATAAAAAAACAGTTCTGAAGATCATTTTTAGAAACAGAACTTCAGCAGATCTTCTTCTTTTCTGACAGACCGTATTTACTGTTCAGCGTATTCAAATATATTCTAAATGAGCTTGACTGATTTTTGAACGGAAATTGTCTGAGAGCAAAGAATTTGTCACGTAAAATTTGTCTCACAATTTTGACACTTAAGTGTCAAAAACATAGTTTAAAACACGTTTAAACCATCTTTATAAACATAGTTTATTACTATGTAGCCTAATGAGTCATTTAATTCATACTTTTTTTCATTACCAATTGGTGTTTGTCAACGTAATACTTAAATTGCTCTATATATTAGATGTAGATGATAGCACAGGTTTTTAACCAAAATACTTCAACAGTTACATGTAACTTCCAACCAGAGGAAGAGCTATGTTCAAACTGTGCCTGTTTTTATTAATGACTGAAAGCCGTTCTGCAAATGGCTATTTTATAACTTCTCAAGCACACAAGTTAAAGAAATGAGAAATGTGAACTAGAACATGCTCTTTATTGATATAATCTTTACTTCTGCAGAGCAATCACTGTATGTGCACTCTACTTGTACAGTTAAATACAGTTTTATGTTACAGTAAACCAAGTTAATAGTTTTTCACCACTCAAGGGGTGAGATCCCACTTCCTTTTTCCTCCATCATCCTTTCCTAACCAAACACTATTTTCACCTTCTGTTAACTCTGGCCCTTATCTGCTTGTGCTGAGAGCTTAGTCAAGGTAACCACACGTGCTTTTTTTCTTGGTTAGCTTGCCATTTGACCAAAGGGGTATTGGCAAAATCTGGGGAGGGAACTACACAATTGAGAGCAGAGAGACAGAGGTTGCAGCTCCAAAGTGACACCAATTTCCACACACACACTCTCTCTCCACGAAAACTTGTTATTACTGAACTTATTACTGCAGGAAAAAGCTTATTCCTGGAGCAAGGCACCGTGTTGTTAGTCATTTTACTATTACATATTATGGTTATGTAATATTTGCACCAAAAAAAAAAGCAATTTGGAATAGCATAAACTTTGCGTAGTTTTCTTTTACAACGAATGCTCATAGTATGCAAGTCAATCCTTGGCAGTTTATTTTGTAATGTACTTCAGGTAATCCAGGACTGTATTGCTAATATTTTCCTTAAAAATGGAAAAAAAACCCAAAACCACATTGCAATTTTCTGTGCTCATTATAAAGAGCTTAAGTGGGGAAAACGAGAGGGAAAGAGGTTTTATTGTTAATGAGAGATCACTGTCAAAATAAATATTCAATATAGAGAACCACAGTTAAACAGAACCATCAAAGCACCCATTGTCTCCATTGGCTTTTTAAATAAACACACACACAAAATACGACAGCTAGAAAGATACTCAGTAAGTGTGTCTCCTCAAGCATTGCTAATAAATTTTCAGAAAGAAGCAAATGGGCTAAAACACCTCTGTTGCCTTCCATCAGGTGACTCTTTAAAACTTAAGTAGATGTAAAGGCTTGAGGTCAACCCTTGATATCTCTTAAGTGCTATATATAGTCTGAGTATAGCACAACTAAGGCACTGTTCTCAGGGCAAAGAGCAGAGGACAGACTTGTTCTGAACACTGAGAAGATAGCAGGTTGCAGCCTTCATAAAATTAAGCTGGGATCTGCCCTTTTCAGGGTTGTGAGACCTGACTTGGTGTCGTTTGTGGGGGAAAAGAATTATTACTAATTTGACAGCAGTGAAATGAAGGAGCATGTTTCTTCCCAGATGCATTCCAGGAAACATTTGAATTCAAGTCTGAAATTACAAGCAGACTTGGATTAGTTGGGAAAGTTTTACCCTTTTGTTCCATATCTGGGCAGTTCAAGAAGCAGAGGACTGCCAAGATGATTAGGGACCTAGAACATCCCTCTTACAAGGAAAGGCTGAGGGACTTGGGTCTTTTTAATCTGGAGAAGACTGAGGGGGTATCTGATCAATGCCTATAAATACTTAAAGGGTGGGTGTCAGGAGGATGGGGCCAGTCTTTTTTCAGTGGTGCCCAGGGATGGGACAAGAGGGAACAGGCACAAACTTGAATATAAGAAGTTCCACCTAAACATGAGGAGGAACTTCTTTACCTTGAGGGTGGCAGAGCCCTGGAAGAGGCTGCCCAGAGAGGTGGTGGAGTCTCCTTCTCTGGAGACACTCAAAATCCACCTGGGCACATTCCTGTGCAACCTGCTCTGGGTGGACCTGCTTTGACAGGCGGGGTTGGACTAGATGATCTCCAGAGGTCCCTTCAAACCCCCTCTCATTCCGTGGTTCTGTGATATCCAACTGCCAGATATGCTCAGCAAAACAAGGTGATACATCAGCGTTGCAGTATAGAATACCTCTGTGCAGCATAGGGCACAGACTTATCACAGATACTTATGCTAACTCAAAACTAACTAGCTAGGTGGTTAGCATTGTGGCCACCTCAGTGTAGCACTCTGTTGCTGCGTGATTATTCTTCCTGGGAGGCACAATACGTTCTCGAGCGTGGAGTCTGAGCTGATATAAGTATATTGCTTTGGAAATGAAGGCTGGTGGAGTTGTATGGCACTGAGCTGCCCTCTGTAGACGTACCAGCTTAATCAGAACTAGCTCCAGCTCTGCTACGTAAAGCTGCACTCTGTGATGGAGGCACATTCAGAGTTTCAGGCTTTGGACAGAAGGACATGCTTGCCAGTCAAAGCAAGATTCCACTGCATTCCTCCATTGTCTGGGTGAGTCTACCCAAAGTAACGAGCCATTTATCAAGTACACCATAGAGAGCACCATGTGGCAAGTTCATCTCTGCTTGCTGTTTTAAGCAGTATAACCTGAACACTTAAAACAGGCTTGAAGGAGTCAGAGACTCGTTAGATGTAAGAGAGGTCAGGTTGCACACATGTGTGGGGAATATCCAATTATTCAGTTACAGCACTTGAATTCTCACAGTCCACTAACTCAGCACATTACTTGATTTTGATGAAATACGTGAACCATCAGCCCAAAGGAAATATGAGAAATAGAGACTATAATCAAGAAAGTGACAAAAAGAATAGCAAAAGGACAAACTCAGGTCAGAGCAGTGATTTTAGAACAGCCTCCCTACCATTAAACTGACAGAACTGTTGAGTAAAATCTGAGAGAGGGGCCCTTTCTGCTCACAGAAAGAAACCTGGAACCTTTGACAGAATATCTAGCCAAGGATATTTCACTGAGCGCGACTGGAGAGAAATCTTGATAATCCCTGCGGCCCAAAAAGCCTTCTCCTGCATGATGCAAAAGCATCATGGGCAGCATGCAAAGCTCACAGAAAATTGAAAATAGAGATACACTTACTCTTTTTACTGCATATTAAATGTATTAGCAGACATTCACACTAAGGATATTGAAAGACGTATGCACAGAACAGTCAGCTAACCCCAACGCCTACTGTATTTCTTTTCTGAAGGCATTGTCCTGCAAAGACCTACAGCATCGACTTTTAGCTCTATGGAAATCCAGTTTGGCCATCAATATCATCCTGTTCAGATGCCTGAAGTGACCTATAGGGTTTTAAACACCAGATAACAGAATATTTCCATGTGAAATCACTAGTTTGATACAGGACTACATCTCTTCACTACTGTTTGTCACTGCAGCAGATTTGGTAATGAAGAACTGAACAGAGAGCAGAAACACCAGCAGAGTACATATGTGCAAAACCACACAAGACCTAGATTTTTTGGTCCATCGACCACGCTTATGAAGTGCTACAAACAAGCAAAAATAACCTGGCAGAAATAGCAGACCAGATTCAAAATCAATTAAGACATACTTAAACCCCCATCATATCACATCTGAAGGGAAAAGCATCAACAAAAGAAGGTTCCCCAGCCACTACCACGCAAACGAAGACATAACTCAATAGGTAGCACATCAGGTTTAAGAAAGTCACCAGAACCATTTACTAAGTTATTTTTTTATGCAGGAAAAAAAAAGCATATTGTGTTCATTATGTTGTATTATATTTTAAATAACATATCTCTCAGAAGCATGCTTTTATCTCAGAATTAAACTCAACTAAAAGCAAAAGACACAGGTCAACCTTACGCTACTTCTTTGGATTTTGCTAGAAAGCACATGAGTTACCTTCTACTAAAGTACTAATGGTTTAAAAAGTCTTTAAGATAACTTTTTATTTTCCTAGACAAATTGCATAGTACTACTCACCAACACCTGAATGAAAAAGAATTTAAAGTTCTGTTTCATGAGCTAGATTCTAGCACTATACATATGACTACTCGCAATAAGTAATTTTTTAAAAATTGAACAAACTTTTTCTTGCAAGGTTATATGTATAACATGACTTGTAAACATTCTTTTTATCAACGTTAAGCTCTTCTGAAGAGAAACATTTTTCCATTCATCATCCGTACGCATCACATCATCAACTTTTAGCCAAATTCACATTATAATACATTGGAGTTTACAATCCAACTAAAAATCAGAATGAAAAAAAAAAAAAAGTGATCTATGAAGAATCTGGGTGGCTGAGTGATGTACTTCTGTCTCTACTTATGGCTCTATCTTGTTTAACATGAACTACAAAGTCGCTGGGATAAAGAGTGGCTGCGATTGCCAGATCAGATGAGCACACTTGGGTGAACGATACTCTTAATCACCTCTCACATCGAATTTTTTAACGAGCTACAGGAAGAGGCCTGAATCGTTAGTTACCACGTGAAAATTAAGATACAGTGAGGTAAAAGCTGATTGCCTAAACTCACCGAACAAACTCAAACACTTTGCTGAGCCCAGCCCGGTCCCGGTCCCAGGGGAGATACAGGGGCCAAGGAGGGATGGCTGTCACAGGGGTGCTCCCGCCACCCTCGAAAGGGTGCCCCCTTGATGCAGAAGCATTTAACTTAATGAGGGGCACGTGACAGGAGGCGGGGCACGTGACAGGAGGCGGAGCACGTGGCAGGATGCAGAGCGTGGGACCAGGTGCGAGGGCTGAAAACCCCATCCCTCTGCCATCGCTGTGCGGGGCGGGAAAGGCAGCTGAAGCGTCCGGGTAAAGTTATGGCAGGTGAAAAGCTGTGTCTGAAAAAGGAAATTTACCTTTCCTGAAAAGCTGCAGCACTTCAGCCGGCTTAAAAAACTAGACGCCTTTGAAGCCTAAGTATCAAAGCCCCCCCCAGTTACACTACGCACAACTGGGAAAAGCTAAACTATCTGCTAAGTGACCTAGTGACAGCAGAGCTGTGGGACCTCTAACAACTCCAAAAGATAAAAAGCACTGGGGGTTGGGAAAAATACAAAAAAAAAGCCGCCATTGTTCTCGGTTGGCATGAAGTAAACACAAAAGCAAAAGGTCTGTAAACACTGAGAGAGAGAGGATTTCCCCCCTAGTTAGGTGGGGTATTCAAAGCTTGTAACTGAAACAAATGGAGCCAAAAAGGCAAGAATTCTAGAGACGTTTAAACTCTCATACAAGGGGATGTGTCTGTGTCTGCCTGTGTGTGCACATGTGAGTAAAACCATAAGTATTTCCTACCTCTTAATTACTGCAGAGGATATAGCAGTGTTTGCCTAGCAGCGGTTTCCCGTTGCTGATATTTATGTGTTTTCTTTATGTAACTATTAAACTCTGCAGCAGGGAAAGTCCTGGTTTTACTGCCTGAATCACTAAATGTGCTACCGATTGTCTCACTAGACATCAGCAAATTATATTCCTGAGACTGGAATGTAAGAACACGGCCATTTAATATCTTAATCAACAGATACTGTTGTCTCAAGACTACACGCCGTAACAACTCATACAGCTTGCCCTCTGCAGACGTAGCAATGATGACATGTAGTCCATAAGAACGTTTAAAAATGTATTATTTTTGTTTAAGCTTGTTAAACACACCACTTAAAATGGAACTAATATGTCTGTTTTAGGAGGCCTTTTAATATAAGGGAATGAGAGCTTCCTGAAGTACATGATTTTGTGAGAAGACAGCCCGTAGTAGTAAGCAACCTTATTTAGCAAAGGTGGTTTATACCAAACTTACTACTTCCCCCCTCCCCAAACCTCGTGCCTTCTAGGTGCAGCTGGCTGACAAATTTCCAGCCCTGTGATTCATCAAGTCCCATTGTGGGTGCAATGTTTCTATTAGGACCCCAACTTTCTACTAGGAGAGCTGTCTGGGCTGCTGGATCTCATCTGCTTAGAAAGTACCAAATCAAGGAGTTCTGACTCAAAAGGAGACATTTTACGCAGAGAAATGCTGCAAAGTCTTTGCCTTGTGTTGAAGGGTGGAAGAATGAAGTTCAAAACCTCAAAAGTTCTCATGAAAAAAAAACACCTGATGCCAGGTTTGGTCAGTCTTCTTTAAGCTTGTATAGTTTTTGGAATTATGATCTTGCTTATAATTAAACAAAATTCAAAATCATTCACACTTCACATAGAGATGTAGAGAGACTAAATCTTTAATCTGGGTTGCACCATTGTGATACGTCAGACTTACAATTAAAGAAAAGCATCTGTTTATTGATCTGTTGGTGACCAAAAGAAACAGGAAATCTCCCTACTCCTGAAGGGATACAAGTTAGAGACTTGTCTTCATACCTGCCAAATCTATTCTTTTTAGGAGTCAGCATTTGTCTGAAAGCTCAGCTCTATCTTTGCTAACAAAAGACCATGCCCTCACAACTATATCAGCTGATTAATGAAATATCTTGTTCTACTGAGGCAAAAGCTACTTCATTCCACCTGCCGTTTGACTAGGTCTGCAACTGTTATCAGTCAAGCTGTTGTCACTCGTATAATGCCTGCTGAATGTGCATTCAGACTGAACGGCGCAGTCCTGGAAGCCAGTGTTGATCTATGAACTATCCCAAGTGAATTCTCTGTGGTCAAGGAAAAACTGGGATTAGGCAGGCTCTGGTTCCACTTGCAAAGACTATAGGAACAAGACAACTGCAAAGAAAAAAACAAACCAGAATGAATTCTTCAAATTACTCTCTAAGGAAATGCTTTTATGGCTTTTTTTGCATTTATAAGATTCCTGCACTACAGCAGGATTTTTAATTCTGATTCATAGAATCATAGAAGAGCTGGAGTTGAAAGGGACCTTAAAGATCATCCAGTTCCAACCCCCCTGCCCTGGGCAGGGACACCTCCCACCAGACCAGGTTGCTCCAAGCCCCATCCAGCCTGGCCTTGAACCCCTCCAGGGATGGGGCAGCCACAGCTTCTCTGGGCAACCTTGTTCCAGTGTCTCACCACCCTCACAGGGAAGAATTTCTTCTAAAAACAATTACTTCTTCTTCTTTAATCTAAATCTCCCCTCTTTCAGTTTAAAACCATTACCCCTCACCCTATCACTACGCTCCTCTCTCCACCTTTTCTGTAGGCTCCTTTTAAGTAAGTACTGAGGGACTGCTTTAAGGTCTCCCCGGAGCCTTCTCTTCTCCAGACTGAACAACCCCAACTCTCTCAGCCTGTCTTTATCTTTGTGGCCCTCCTCTGCTCTCGGTCCAACAAGTCCATGTCCTTCCTGTGCTGAGGACTCCAGAGCTGGACACAGTACTTCAGGTGGGGTCTCACCAGAGCAGAGTAAAGGGGTGGAATCACCTCCCTCAACCTGCTGGCCATGCTTCTTTTGATGCAGCCCAGGATGTGGTTGGCTTTATGGGCTGTGAGTGGACTTTGCCAGCTGATGTTGACCTTCTCATCCATCAATAGGCTCAGGTCCCTCTCCTCAGGGCTACTCTCAATCTCTTCTCCACCCAGCCTGTATTTGTGCTTGGGTTTGCCCCGACCCACGTGCACTTGTAGTGAGTTAGTTCAAACTAAGTCATGTTTATCAGACACCCAATCTTTGGAATACAAGGAACTCTGTCTTTCCTGGAGCAGTGTGTTTGTTCACATGCTCTATATGGAGTGTGAGGCTCATAGATAAACAAACTCAGATGGCATCAGGATAAAAATTATGAATGATAGGTGCTGCTCAGCCAGCTCATTTCACCAAAAAAAGGCGAAGGAGTGCTCATACAAACAGCTCTGTAAACAGGTTTTAGAGGCTGCAACGAGGCACAAGAGCTAGCTGGCTTCTAGGAGCCAATTACTCCCACCTGGGATTAGTTACCTACTTGATTGTCTCGTCAGCTAAGTGATTTACACAAAATGCATGGATTTATACACCTAGGTAACCATTACACTCTCCGGGACAAGCAGTGCACTCCAACAAAGTTTGCGTGTATTCTAAAGATTCTTGCCAGGAAATCAAGCTGTGCATGCACATACGATAAACACTTACATGGGCTAGGAAAGGTCACGCTGTTGTGGTGGTGGACAACTGCTCAGTGCCTTCCAGTGTTTACGTTCTCTGTGTTTTCCAGAAGCTTGACAGTAGCAGACATACCCAGCCGTATAGAAGGTCAGACATACCCAACCGTATAGAATTTGTGTGAACAGGCTAGTCTAGAAGCCAAAGGCATTTCATATTTTCAGTCCCACAACACCTTGAAAGATGGAGTGTTCACTGGAAATGTCATTGACGGTGCAATATTCACTCAGTTTGGCAAGCTGCACTGCACCCAGCACTGAGTTGTAGCAGAGCAGGGTCACAGCAAATCATTTTGGCATCTTGGGCAGCTTGCCACCTCTTGCCTAAGGAGCATTTTTGCATTCCATGGGCCTGTCTTGAGAAGGTACCCAGTTTGAGGTGAGGCCAGCACAACCTTTCTACCTCCTCTCTCTCCCTCCACCTCAGAGAAGCAAATCCTCAGCACTGTGCCTGGAACAATAGGAGTGCTCCCTGTCTGCTGGAGATGTGGAAGGTGACGATGTCAGAGTGGGGAAGCTGATCACCATCCAGGAGTCAAAGTTATCTGACTTTTTGTCTTTACAACTGCAGCCTCCACACGGAAATACCTATTACGGGATGTCGCTCACCGGTAACCCACCTTCCTTCTGTCATCCTTATCAGCTGTGGACAGCACAGGACACTGTGTGTACATCTGTGACCATTGGCACTGGATTCCACTCATTTTTTGATGTCTGACTTGGAGCAGTTGTACAAAGCTTGTTGTGTCCACTCCCACTGCCCAGTGGGCCTGACCAGCCGTGCTTATGTTGCAATTTTATTCAGCCTTAAAGCTCCTCTGTCATTATCAAAGTTTCTCTTTTGTTGGTCCTATTACCATCAGCCCTATTTATTTTTCAAAGTGAAGGCAGGTAGTCAGGAGCAAACTGAGAGGAACACAGGTAGTTTTTGTCAACGTATACAAAGTGGAGAATGACCTGAATGAATGATCACCTGCACAGGAAAGCAGTGGCTTTGGGCTCAATCTCCTACTCACCGGTGGGCCAAAAGACAGGCGTAACATCGCAGCAGAACTGTAGGACCTCAAATGTGCTTTCTTAAAACTCCCTACTTAGTCTGTCCTGTAGCTGTAGATATTACCTCCCATACACAAGAACAGCCTCAAGACAGAAAAGCATGTGGCAATGGTTATTTTACCACCCCGGCGATCGCTAATCAATTTGGCATATAAGTAGCTCAAATGTTAGGGCTGTCAAAGTAGAGACAAGTGAGTCTATCCAAGAATAGCATGACAACACAAGCTGTATCTTTTATCTGTATTGATACAAATGGTTTTACATAGCTGGCATTCTCTAAATCAGAGGCTATTGATCATACAAGTGTTTGGGTTTTTTTTTACTCTATACCCTGAGGTTCATGAATAGAGAACAGTGTTTCTCCATTGTATGTCAGTGTTTGGTCTGCGTATGGAAAGTCCACGTACAGTAATGAGATATATAGAAAAGACTAAGACATAATACAGTGACACATCTAAAACAAAGAAAGACAGAGATTCCAGAGAGAAAAAAAAAAAGGTGTTCCTTTTGATTGCTGCTTGATGTGTTTTGCAGAAGCTCAGGAGAGCAAGTAAGAGAGGGAGAATCTTGCACAAGGGAGTAGGAGAAAAGCAAGCTTGGTAAGTCAGAAAGGTGGACTCAGTGGAATGATACAAATTCAAAAAATGAGGGATGTATTGTACTCATACACTGATACTAATTTCAGTTTTTCATCAGTATACATCTTTTTCATAGAGGATGTCTTAGGAATGCTCCGTGTCTTCTTGGCTCAGTGTACTGATGTCTCAGTTAAGTCAGATTTGGTGTTATTACATTTAGTATTATTTTTGCTGGATATTCATGCATAGTCTGTAATACAGTTCTTGTAACAAGGTTAAGTTTCCATGCTATGTCAGAGTCTTTGAGTGTGTTACGATTAATGCTATTCTTATAAAATTCTTGGCCTAGGCTTTCATAATGATATGTACATTCAAAAGACTACCTTGCTACGTATTTCCAGAAAGCTGTTTGCCTTTGCAACTTCATTCACTATCCTTTCCCTCTTCCCACCCGTTATTTTACATAGGATTAGAGCTATAAGGCAAAAAGCAGAGAAAGTTAGCTTCCTCGTGTGTGTTGCTACTCCCCAGGTGTGATACCAAGCATCATTGCAAAAACTGGCTGACCTGCAAACCTGGAGAAATGAATGACCACTGACAAGCTGGCTCTTCCTAGGAATATTGTAAGGCCACATAATGAGAGTGTTATTACTGAAAAGCTGAGAGTTATGTGTGCCCTTTCATGCTTTCCAAGATCGCACTGAGTCTCTCTTTCCTGTATGTGTTTCTTTAAAACAGTCATCTGGATTCCCTTTCTGGGGAATTAAGAGTCAACTAGGCAGAAGTGGGACACTGGTTCTGTTTGTATGTACTCCCAGAAGTAGGGAAGTGGTAACAGGTGATGTGCAGCACAGCTGAATAGCAGTCAGGGTGCAGGCAAGGTGGTAGGAAAGGTACTTAATCTACGAAACAAAGAAAGTCTGGAAAAACGTGTTAGTGCCATTATGTTATTTAAACCTCACTACACACCTATGCTGATGTTACACCATAGAATCATAGAGTTGCTGGTGTTGGAAGGGACCCGTCAGATCATCTAGTCCAACTGTCAACCTAACTCTGACAAAAACCATCACCAAAACATATGGTGTCCCCTGGAGCACCTTGAGGCCATTCCCTCTTGTCCCATCGCCTGGGACTTGGGCGATCAACCCCCACCTCTCTACACCCTCCTTTCAGGGAGTTGGAGAGAGCGAGAAGGTCTCCCCTGAGCCTCCTTTTCTCCAGGCTGAACACCCCCAGCTCCCTCAGCCTCTCCTCATGAGACTTGTTCTCCAAACCCCTCACCAGCCTTGTTGCCCTTCTCTGGACCCGCTCCAGCCCCTCAGTGTTGTTTTTGTAGTCCACTGTATCAATTTCTTTTTACTGGATTTGCCCCCGTGTACAGGTTTTGTCCTCTGCTCGTGGTTCAGGTTAATTCTTCAGTATTTTTCAGGGTATTCTAGTTCTACATGTCTCTGTCAGGGTTTATGAGGTCCAATGTGCCTGACATTCTCCTGTATATGTTACTGAGGCTGTTATAGCCCATTTAGCAAGACACTATCAAACTTTTCGTAGAAATAGTAGAGCATGGTAATTCTCATCCAAAATCTACTTATAAGGTATTCAGCAAAAGCAGAATTCATCCCACGTATTCCTTCATCTGCGTAATGGTGGCTGCTTGTATATCTGCAGATCAGTTCAAGTAATGCAGATCATTCCAGTGAAAAAAAGTCTCCCTTCCAAGCTTCTCAGTTTATGACCCCAGTAACATCATATATAGCAGAGGAAGCACCAGGAGCTCTGGTTTGTGAACTCCTTATGAAGTAGGAGTCTTTATGTGTAAAAGCTTTCAGATAAATGCTTAACGAGCACAATCTCCCTACCGTGACTCCGGAACAGAAGCAGCACCGTGGATGAACAGAAAGCCCAGAAGCAGCACAACACGGTAGAAAAACAGGGGCAGGTTCTGAGAGTCTTGCAACATGACCTGTTCGACACGCTCACGCTGCCGTGCCCCGCACCAGATCCATACTGGTTTTGGTGCAAGTCAGCTTGCAATATAATTTAAGTAAAATGCCAATCACAAAAGCACAGTTTAACGCCAGATAATTTACAATGAAGCACTCTAATCTGCGTGTAAGGCATTGTAACGGGCACAAGCTGGAACATAGGAGGTTCCACTCAAATATGAGGAAAAACTTATTCATGGTGAGGGTGCCAGAGCCCTGGAAGAGGCTGCCCAGGGAGGTCGTGGAGTCCCCTTCTCTGGAGATCTTCAAGCCCCGCCTGGATGCCGTCCTGAGTAACATGCTCTAGCTCTGGGCAATCCTGCTTCAGCAGGGGAGTTGGACTAGGTGATCTCTATAGTCCCTTCCAACTCTAAAAATTCAGTGAAATTCAGTGAATTCAGTAAGATGAACCAAGCCCGAAGTATCCCACAACAGATTTCAAATGTAGACAAACCCTAAGAACCTCAGAACTAAGCACTCTCTGACGTATACTTGTCCTTAAACTTTAGTAGCCCTATAATGCTTTTACTAGTTTTATACTCTCACATAATTCTGAGCAAACCAACAGACTCAAAAGGGAAATACTCAGGAAGGAGCTCATGTTTAAATGTGGAAAACAGGTGACACACTTGTAACATACCTAATTACACATCAGTTATGTGTTAAGTATCTATATATGAAAATGCTCGGTTTTCACTGCTTTATGTTTATATAGTGTACTATGAACAGGTTAATTGATCAGCCAATAAGCAGCTACTGCCATCTATTGGATAAATTATTAAAATACAGAAATTACATCCTACTGCCAGCAAGGCATATAGATAGATTACAGGTAAGGAAGCATAAATGAAATGAATTTGGGTCGGCTCCATGTCAGAACTGTAGTTAAAGTAACAATTAAGTAGTTGTAAGAAGTTCCATGCCCGTACTCTGCCTCGCCCAGCCGTGCTGACTGCTGCCGTCACGCCTGTCCTCCCTACCCTTCCAGCTGACCTGTGGCAGCTCTGTACAACAGCAGCACCTGCTGCAGGTACCTTTTAACATCATACAGCTCTGCTTTGTGTCGTATGCTATTACCATCGAAGCTTGTTCCCGGGGAGAACACTAATTGAACAAGAAACTTAGAGCAGCCAGACCCAGAAATTGCCCTTCTTGGCGATGCAGGCTAGAGCATCAGCCGAGGCCGAAGGCACGGACTCGTGACCTCCAGCTGCTGAGGTACCAGATCACGTAGCCAGCGACCACTCACCAGCTAACCTGTGGTAACTGAAGATGTGTGTGCTCTTAGCCTTCCCTGCAACACATTTTGAAAGAAAATGTTACCTCAAATCCTACTCTAAGACGTGTCGAAAGCCAGGAAAATAAGATTGGCCTCTCTTAATTTTCGAGCTAACATGAATACTCTATTCGCCTACAAGATCCCCTTGTAAACCATAGAGAGAAAGTAATTAAAAAGGTTATTCTTACAACTTGTCTTAGACATCTGTCTTACAAGATGAATTATCATGTGGGGAGGTCTGTCTTCACAGTACGAAGAGAGTTTAGATTTGAAGATCCAGCTTTGAGATGCCTCAGAATAAGATACAGTAACGTGATGCGCCCTGCTCCCAAGAAGAGAATTTCTGCTCCTTTCTGCCTACAACCTCACTCATTTTCCTGTCTCCAGCACGTCCCATGTCTTCTGCTGTCCGTGGTGGGTTTTGGACCAGGTCTGCACAAAGGAAGGGACAGTAGCAAGTCACCCGGAACAAGGGAGGACAGAGTAAAGCAGAGCAAGAGAAAAAGACCACGTGTAAGACGTGCCAACTTCAGGAGCAAGAAAACATCTGATCAGCTCCGCCAACTGTAAAACTAGGGAGCCCAAACAACGAGTCCAACATCCAATGATAAAAAAAAATCAATGAGGTATCTTAATACGTTAGTACCTATCTTTTGCACTGTAAACATGCTCACATGGCTAAACATCAGTTCCTAAACACCAGCCAACACATTGGCTTAGTTTGCAAAATTCCATTTATTTGCAAATTTTGTTTTAAGTCCGTACTGTACAGATGTAACAATTCTAAGTTGGACACTATTTCACTTCAAAAGTTGAATCCAAATGTATCAATTAAGGGACCTGTAGAGAAATTAGAAAAGACTACAGACAGACTGTTTTTAATATCATGCCCCGTAAGTCAATGAGACTATCGTCAGAAATTGGAAGACTACACTCAGAATGTAAATTCATACACAAATGTTGCAGTATCTCAAATGTGCAGTATCTCAAATGTGCAGTATCCCAAGGAAATTGAGTACTTAATTTACTAGCTGTGTGACACTCACAAATGGGTTTCTTTTTTGGCTATGAGTGGAAAGGTTTCATGTGTCAACTTTACATATGAGAATCTGATTATTATTATTATTTTTCCAGATACACTTTCCATTTGCTGATCAGGTTTAACCAGGACCTTGGCTTTGTTTGAGAAAAAAATGCGTCCCACTGGCACTGAAAGAAAATAGCACCATCTGCTGAGTAACCATCACCCCTTGCTAGAACATTTAAGGATATTTGGAGATTTCCTCGCAACTCCATTATTCTGATAAACACCAGAAACACCATAATGTAAAAGACAGTGGTATGAAATTATTTCATGTAATTGGATTTGCAAAACCAAAGCCACTGAATGCAGCATGCCCCTCGGTGCTCAGATTACAGATTTAATGCTAGTTTATTTATATTTTTTATGACTACCAATTCAAATGACATTCTAGTAAAAAGCAAATCAGTTATTACTTTTCCCCCTTTTTGTTTAGTAAGTATGAAAAAAGTGGAGTGTACTTTCTTATGTTTTCAAACAAGGTTGAAAATTAGCACATTCACAAGTAATCATTTTAAGGCAGAACTATTATGTGATAAATACTAACAAGTAACTTCAAGGAAAAGTCAA
This sequence comes from Tringa tobata, assembly GCA_033628505.1. Classification (NCBI taxonomy): domain Eukaryota; kingdom Metazoa; phylum Chordata; class Aves; order Charadriiformes; family Scolopacidae; genus Tringa; species Tringa tobata. The sequence goes on from JAHREE010000207.1 coordinate 1,460,969, forward strand.
TTACTATACAAAAATTAATAATGTTACAGCTGAGAGTCGAGTTATACCATTTTACATGAACAAGTTTTAAAATGTATTCTGTTTCTTGTATATAGATATATACACAGCAGTATACCACACCTATGCTTAACTGCTTTGCTTATCAGCACTTTCTATAAAGGATAAACAACAGTAAAAAAAAAAAAATCAAATTAGCTATTTGAAAGTCAGTTTCAGTACTGACTTTCCAGACTGTATCAAAATATCAAAATACTGCACCTCAACTTTGACTTTGGAAGCATACTACGGAAGACGCTCTAAAAAAATAAGTTGTATTTTATTTTTCGTTTATTTTAATAGCTAATTCTGTGAACATCGTCTTCGATTCTCTCAGCAGAAAGATCAGAGAGAAGGCTTCTTCCTTTACGTGTGAGAGGGTTTACTTCCCTGAGCGGTGCCGGCAGAAACTGTTCCCTGCTGCTTCTTCTAAACAAAAGAAGAGGAGGAAGAAGGGGAGGAGGAAGGAGCATTCAACCCAGCTTTGGTTTTGTCGCACCACAGGTAACGCGGTTCTCTCCAAATATTTAATCATAAGCAGTGGTCTGTGTTTTGCCTGTAAATGCAGCTGGTAAGTGCTACTCTCCAGCAGAAGAAAATGCAGATACTCTTCTGTTGGTCCAGACTTACCAGAAAAAACCCCAACCACGTCACAAGAACACGCTGCCTTATTTTTATCCGCTGTGTACACCGCGCACTAGAATAGCTACAGTTTGCTGACGGGTTCCACCTCTTGTCATCTTGCACTTCAGGTAGTAGTTTATTTGTGTACTCAAGGGATGTAAGTCTCTACAATATCAGAATGTGTAACTCATTGTTCAGATGTACGTCCGTTCCGTAGAGCTAAGCAAGAGAGAGACAGCCTCTTAAATAAGCGATTTCTTAATATCCTTAAGATTAATTAATAGATAGTTGGTGTGCTGGGATGTCTTGTCTTCATTTTCATAATTCCTTACTGCTCTTCTTTCTTGTTTCCTCACCCCCAGTGCTGTATCTTCCTACTCTGCACCATCCCTGGCATTCATCAGCTCATGCAGTACACCCATTCAACTTGCTGACCCAGCAAAAAGCTATTGCATAATTCGGGTTTTATTGTCCATTATCCCATGAAAGTTGATTAAATCACTGCCAGAGTCAATGCAGAATAAAGCAACAGGAGGACAGAGCTGAAAGGAAGGCGAACGTGGGAGGACCAGGACTTAAAGTTTCTTAACGTTAGGGTATGGAAAAAAAACCCTCAAGTTGTCTTATCTTTCTCCCCTAAGTAAGCCAGAAGGCCTGGAATTCCTGCATAGGAATTTCCATTGTTTCCCATCCCTTTTTCATCTGTTCCCAGATAATAATGAAGCGCCAGCAGCTCTTATCCTTTCTGATTTGGCTGAGCTGACATTTGTAACCGTTTTTTCCTCTATTAGTAGATTGTGGATGCTGAGAGATTAGAAGAAAAATAGATAAAGAAGTTGTTAACCAGTCCTGTGTTTAACTAACTATTGCGTAACTATGTAATGGTAAACCCAAGCTAAAATGCAGTTTATTAGCTTTTGGGCATCTAATGCGATGACCTAAATAGGAAACATCTGGACAGGTACAGAAGAATTGTTAACTAGACCTGGACAGGGTTCTGAGTTTTTTAAGCTTTTCAGTCCTCTGTGATTGAGAGGAGAGGGATTTTCCCCCTCTTGGACAAAAGTCTGTGGCTGATATTTGACAGCGTATTGTCTGACAAATGTAGTTTTCTCATTCATGGCAATTTGTTTTCTTAAAGCCATTTGAAATTACTGACATTCTTAATTTGGGAAGGGAAGCAGTAATTTGGCATGTGTTCAGTACTTGTCCCAGTAAGCGCTAACTTAATTTATGTGTTGATGTAGTGTAGTGTTTAAATATGTTCTGTTTAATTGTTTCTTGAACTTTGAGTAACATGAAATGCAAAGTGTTTTTTATAATTCAGTGCCTGAAGATCTAAAGTTTTTGAAAAGTATGTAATCCTCAAAGGTACCCCAAGGTACTTGGGAACAGCATCACTAGATATGCAAACTAAGGCCATTAAGGCTTATAGGTCTTCACAAAAGAAGATGTTACATGTTGAGTTAAATCATGGAAGGGGTATAGGGATTGGTGGGTACACAGAGAGAGAGTAGGAGTTCCCAATTTAGAAATACATACTTTGTTTCTGTGTGCTGGATAGATCCTGCCCTGGATGCCTCCTGCACTGTATTAAGTACCTTTTCTTAGTTACTTATAATTGTGCCTACACAAATAATGCCATGGAGTTCAGCAGATAGGCCCAAGGCTACAAGAGAAGGCACAACCCATTTTCTCCTTCATATATTACCTTTAAAATAAATTTAAAAGAGTACTGCAGGCTCATCAAGACAAATCTAGAAGGTTGTTTGTAGTCAAAGCACTCATATATTGAGAAACTGAGTTTTTATTGTTCCATAGCTTCTTTCCTAAGGAAGTTAATACACAAGTCTGTGTAGGTGAGGTGTGTTCTCCCTGTAGATAAGATGATAGTGATTTAATTTGCATAATATACACCTGCTGTAAATACTTGCTTTCAAGGAAAAGTTGGAAGCGTAGAGGTTATTTTGTCCTGGAGAGTGAATATGCAGGGTTTTGAGCAGGTGTTGGATGATGTTAAGTGACATTTGAAAGATGTAATACTTCTTTCCAGCATCCTTTTGCACTGGTTACCTATTACTATTGCTATGGTTATTATTACTAGTTCTACCATAAAAACCCCAAAACCAAACAATAACCCCCATGGAGCAGGCAGGCTTTGTTCACCAAATACCTTCATGTGGACAAGAGATATCCAGTCATGTCGGTTTCTATTCTCCTCACCCCCTAAAGAAACAACACCCCCACACACACCCTGAAGCCATTTTATGTGAAGATCTAAACCTTGTATGGAAGGAAGATTGAACATGTTGGTTCTTCTAATATAGCCTCGTAGGTGACAGAGATTTTGTTTATAGGCTTTGCAAGAGGAGATTTATCTCAGTATGTCCATCAGAACATGGACAATATTAGCATTCACTTTACCTAGAAGATGCTGCTGACTCAAGCCATGCAGCAAAAACTTTCAATTTCTGGCTTCCTGGTTTATTGAAGTCATGTACAATTGTTAACTTAGGGGTGTTTTTTTCTGGGTATTAAGAGCATATTCAGCATCTATGTTCTTTAGAAAACTCAGTCTCTACTGCAACCACATTTCATTTCTATCAGAAATGTTTGGACTTCATAGCTTGCTGCACTCCAAGGTCTGGACCTGCATTTGAATGAACATGTGAAAAAATATGATTATTGCCTTTTCATAGTGCTCATGCTTCCAAGCTTTTGACAAGGCTGTTATTAAGGGCATTGTCATAGAATCATAGAATAGTTAAAGTTGAAGAGACCTTAAAGATCATCGAGTTCCAACCCCCCTGCCCTGGACAGGGACACCTCCCACCAGACCAGGTTGCTCAAAGCCCCATCCAGCCTGGCCTTGAACACTCCCAGGGATGGAGCATCCTCAACTTTTCTGGGCAGCCTGTTCCAGTGTCTCGCCACCCTCACAGTAAAGAATTTCTTTCTGGTATCTAATCTAAATCTACCCTTTTCCAGTTTGAAGCCATTATCCCTTATCCTATCACTACATGCCCTTGTAAAAAGTCCCTCTCCAGCTTTCTTGTAGGTCCCCTTCAGGTACTGGAAGGCTGCTTTATGGTCTTCCTGGGGCCTTCTCTTCTTGAGGCTGAACAACCCCAGCTCTCTCAGCCTGTCTTCACAGGAGAGGTGCTCCAGCCCTCTGAGCATCTTTGCAGCCCTCCTCTGGACCCACTCCAAAAGGTCCACGTCAAGCTCAGCAAAGACAAACGAGAAGTCCTGTTCTTTGGGTAGAATAACCCCCTGCAACCAGTACAGAATCTGACTGGTGAAGTACCAACTCTGCAGAAAATCTGGGCTCTTGCTGGATAATGAGCTGAACACGAGTGCAATGCATGTTGGGCTTCATTAACAAGAGAGGATGGAGAGAAGTAATTATTCCCTGCTACTCAACAATTATGAGATAGCATCTGGAAAACTTGTGTTCAATTTCAGGATTGCCCAGTAAAAAAAACTGGAGAGAGTCTGTGAGGGCCTCTGTGTTTGTGTGGGGCTGCAACATGTGGCATCAAGGAATAGGCTGAGAGATCTGTTTTTGTTTACCCTGCAGAAGAGATGTTGGAAGGGAGAGGAAGGCGATCTAACTGCTGTCTTCCAGTACTTAACGGGGGCATAGAGAGAAGATGAAGTCAGACTTTTCATAAATATGCGCAGTAAAAGGAGAAGAGGCTGCTAGCGTGTCCATGGCAACAAAAGACAATTCCAGCTTGGTGTAAGGGAAGGATTTTTTTCCACTGGTCAAGCATCCAGGGAGGACTTTCAAAATATGAGTGGACAGAACACTGTGTAGCTTTGTCTGACGTTGAAGTTAGAGCTCACTCAAGCAGAAGCTTGGACAAGGGAGAACATGCAGAGGTCCCTTATAGCCTGTGTTATTTTATGATTCTAATTATGATACAAGCTAGTTACATGCAACTTAGTATTTTAATATTGATTTTTCCTCTCAAAACAGCATTGGAAAATTTCCTGATAGATTATTGCCCTTCATTTAAACCCTGTTCTACAGTCATAATGTGGATTAGTGAAGTCACATGCAGAACTGTGGTGAAAAATGACACAATAAGTAGGAGAGAACGATGATTGACCTCCCCATTTTCTAAAATGGGAGTCGGAACACAGAGGAGATGAATAGACCAAGAACATTCAAAGAAATTTCTGACAGACCTCTAATTAAAACTGAAGTATTCCTGCCATAAATGCAAGAATATCCTAGAACAATCCAGTGAACAAAGCTCAGACTGTCCTGTGACATGCCCTTTGCTAGAAGCCTGGAAAAATCCTGTGAAGTAACCAAAACCAGAAAGGCTCTGCAGCAGAAGTGCTGATATAAATATTTTAATATCTTCCTCTAAACTTTTATTAGAATCTGAAAGATACCCATAGTGCAAAGCCAGCAAAATTCTTCTTGGTCTGATGGAGATCAACAGTCTTTCATGTTAATTCTACGCTGTGTAACCTGATCTTTGCAGTCAGGAAGGTGAAATAAAATTAGGTCAGCTTCGTTCTATATATATTTTGTGAAATCTTCAGGAAAAACCCCAAAAGCTTCATAAATAAAGTTGTGGATATGGAGAAGATAGTGTCAGTTCTCCGGCTTCTGTGAGACTCAGATTCATGGAGATCTTAAAGTTCTGCATCTGGGTTAACATTTCAGTTAAGTTTGGGAATTGTATAATTTTACTTTCAAGTGATGAAGGCAGCTGCTGATTATACAGTTGAGACATAATTTTACAACAGACATGCATGTTTGGTTCTTGTCAATTTATTTTTATGTTTTTAAATTTTTCAAATGTTACTTCCTTGGTACCTGTAAATCGATGGCATAAATGTTAAAGAACAAGTGTGAGATTCTTGTCCACCTGTCCAGTATGGAAGCAACATGGTAATAAATAAGTAAGCTTGTATTGCCATGAGCTGTTTGGTACCCGTAGCTGTTTTCTTACCAGAGATTTAATGAAAAAAACATGCACCTGTATAGGCATAAGTTTATAGAAATGGCTATAGATGAAATGATCTTAAATATCTGAACTTAGGGCAACAAAGATGATAGAGGGATTGGAGCATCTCCCTTANGTTAAGTGTGTAGAGTGGGTTTTTTTAAAACCAAGAAATAGCCCTGCTGTTGCTATTGCAAGCTTTTTTTTTTTTTTCATTGGCTGTTTTAACAGTGCTAACGTCGAAACACTCCGAGCTGATGAAGAGGTTAAAATACCAGGAGCGACAGTGTCCTATTCTGTATTGGAAACCAGGGCTCTGTCTGCCCTTCTTCCTCACTTTGGGAGCTGTAAAAGTAAAGTCTTCTGGACTTCTGAGCTAGGTGGATTGGTGGTAGTCAGTTCCGAAAGTGAAAATATGCTGACAAGAAGGTCTTCTCTGCTGGGTGAAAAGTAAAGAATTAGTATTATTGAATAATAATAGTAATTTTTTATTATTTTATAATTATTTTTGTCTATTTAATACAATTATTTGTATAAAATAATATACAAATTCATTTACATTTATTATATTTGTGTTGTTAATTAAAAACATTTAAATACTATAGATGAAATAAAATTTTGAACAGATGCTTTTTATAAAGTGAAAGTAGTTGGAAACGCCGCTTAGGATTTAATTAATGAAAACACATGCAATACCCTGGAACATCTCCTGGAGCTCACTGGGTTCCCATCACCGCTGCAAAACGTGAAACAAGGAAGCGGTGACCTTGAAGAGCTCACGCACACACACGTGTGTGTGTGTGTGTGTGTGTGTGCCTGTGTTTTAGATAAAGTCACTCACACAGCTGCCGATGAAGAAGACAATGATCACATTTACTTACACGGTGTAGTTCTGTGATTCAGTGGTGATGCTGAACTCTGTTGAAAGCACTCATTAATTATTTTGCTTAATTTGTCTTTTAAATGTCCTCAGACTGCTTTGGAATAGCAGCTGGATCAATTTCTGGAAGAGAACACCAGTTTGAAGTCTTTTAAATATGAAAGCAAGCACAGATATTTCCAGCTTAATGGTGAGTTTTAAAGATACTTCTTCAGTAGTATTACCTGAAGCAAATCTTAAACAACACTTTGTGGTAGGTTTAATTCATATATGGTGACCATATTGTGGTACTTTTATTCCCATTGTAAACGTTGACAGCACTTAAAATGTATTTAAGAGTTGACTGTGACCTCCCACCCAAGTAAGCATATCTAAATAAGGCAGCTTTTAGCCGATGCTTGCTTATTTAGTGAAGTTTTGTACATAACTAATTTAGATTTGCTTAGCATCAATGAGGGTAATAGAATGAGAAAACAGGAGTCTGCTGACTTGAAATTTAGCAATAAATTGTGTTCAAAACTAAGCCGTGTATCACACTGTGCTTTTTTAGCCCGGTGATCCAGGTAACCGGGTGAAGCAAAGCTGTTTGACTTCTAACACGTGCCGTTCCCCTTCGGATCTCCACTAAGGAGGGAGCAAGAGATCTGGATTTTCTGCGGGAACTAAAAACTCTTCCTTTGCCCTTCAGGTTGGTGTATCAGGGATTGTCACGGAAAAAATTACTGTCGCCACAGAAATGATGTAACAAATGGTGACAGTTTTTTGTTATCATTCCAATGAGGGTGTAAGACTGATGCTTCAGTTGACTAACTTACCTGCCTTGAAGAAGGAAGATGCTCTTGCACTAGCTGGAAGCAAGATCTATAGCCCCAGTTGGCTATTTTTTTTTCCCTACTATTCCTGCCACTCCTTATATTCTTTCATTCATTCCTGAAAAGCCCTGCAGCCCTTCAGCCCTTAAGTGACCCACGGATGGTTGCGTAATCTCTTGAGTTCACAGGTTTGGAAATAAAGCGATGTAGACCTGGAATGAACTTCTGGTTGGAACGTGAAGCAGAGCAGTAACTTTCAATGAGCCTGGGTTAGTTTATATTGCTAATAAAGCAGTGCAAAGAGGAAGCTGAGGAAATTAAGAAAAGGCTAACTAGAAGATCAGGTGTTCCGAGTCCCTGAAAGACTCAGCTTTGGCAGAGGTAGCTTTTTTTTTTTTGTTTTGGACTTTTCCCCCCCACGCCTTTCTCCGTGCAGTCCTTGCTGTGGTAGAACACCCAGCAGAGCAGCGAGAGATCAGCCTGCATTTGGCACTTGGACATGAGAGCAGGAGACCTAACCGATGCCCATGTGAGCAGCCAGTTCCAAAAGCTTGGAAGAGAAAGCCAGCAAGATGTCAGTCCCATCTCAACAGGACCACCTCTACAAGTACAATCTGTGTGTAGCTATTGCAACTGTAGCTACACAGAAAGAAAAGCTAGCCCAAAATATTTTATTCCCAGAGTAAATAGAACACATCCTGGCAGACCTTTTTTATTATAAAGTCACGATGCTTTATTTTTTATTATAAAGTCATGGTGTAGGGTTGAGTGGGCATTTCTAAAGACTCTACAGGAAAATAGGAAAAATTCCTCAACTCTTTTTGAAAATACAGACAATAGCATCTTATATTCTCAAAGGGCAGAAGGGCACTATCTCCCCTTCCTTAAGAGCTTTTTGAATGGAAAAAAAAATTTTTTTCCTTTAATAATCCCTGAAGTTTCTGCTTCATTATGTTTTTTACAGTTTCAGTAACCGTACATGCTCAGAGATAAAAGGAGCTTTATCTGGCAGTCACACTACAAACGGTGCACGGTCTCTATGCAGGACACAACTGATTTCATTTAAAAGGTATTTCTAAAGAAGGTTGTCTACCGTGTGAGCACAGAGACCACCACTTCCAGTTTGAGAGCAACTGGAGAAGAGACAGTGTAGCTGTAAACTGTGTAGTTGAGTTTCCTTGTAGTTGGCAATCCAGTACATTTCTAGAGCAGCACTCTGCCCGGGTCGTTGTCACATTATTCATTGTGTAATTATGATGTTAGTTTGATTAAATAACTTCAGTCTTCTGCTGCTTGAAAACTCATGGTATTATTGCTACGGGAAACTGAAGAGTAGTTCTTTATGAATGAAAGCTCCATGTTTGCTTTTGAATGTAATATCCTTAAAACAATATTCTGTGTAGCAAATTACTTTCCTTGCAAGTAAAACATTTTTAACACCACTCAGAGAAGGTGAGAGAAGGAACACAGGCTTTTGAAACTGAGGACCAACCTATGTTAAGTAGCTAGTTAAGAAGAAATTGTTTCATCCCTGAGAGATCTCACTTGGTGGATCACTATCATCCTGGCTATTCGAGGATCATACTAGAGTTCTCAAAATGTTAATCGTCAGCTTTAGGTATTATTAAAACTAGGAAAATAAATGGTAAACAAGAAATATATTCTGCTCAGAGCCAGAACTCTGGTTGTTCAGAGAGTATTTTGATGTAATTTATACATTCACTAGCAATTTGCTTAACACCTAAATGGTAAAATAACTGTTGGTAACAAAGTTTATCCACAAACACCATTTACTTCAAGAAATCCAGGAACTGATGTAGTAACACATTTATTGATCACTTTACCAACTAAAGATACAATTTTATACAGTCAGTCAACAGCAGAAACATACTTTATGAGAAGCTATGCTTTAAAAAATGGTGTTTACAATATGGATTTCACTACAACTTTTCAAGCCAAGCTTTTACAGTGCTAATCAAACAACTGCTGTACTTGAACTTTTTCCCTAAAACATCAACAGTAATGTTGTAGACGAAGTAGCTTTTCCATTGTTACTGTGGGTTTAGAATTTAACAAGACAACTTTAAAAGGTTTAAAACATCCATAACATTGTCATTACTTTAACATTCACACTGATAAAGTGATACATTTAATACTTTCTAGCATTAATAAACAGTGTAAAAATATATTGCATATATATATATATATAAATTTGTTTCCTTTTCCTGAAAAAACCTAGTACAAACTAGTAGTATATGATCCCCCCTTCAAGTTTCTTTTACTTATTTTAAAGATTGAATAGTAGTAGTTTTAAATTAACAGAAACAAAGGTATGGAAATAGAGAATCACTGTTGTGCTCCCCCATAACCTCTCGGCATGGTTACTAAGCATATTAACCCCTTGGTAACGCTGGTTTCATTTCTGCTAACACCAGTTAGAATTTTGGCACTGACTGCAGTGGGGATAAGATTTTGCCAAGTGTGCTTTGCACTAGATGGTGCCTGGCCCCCTTCATCAAGTGGTTAAAAATCTTTGCTTAGGATATGTTTATCTATTACAGTTAAGATTTAAGAAATTCTATGCTCAAGTTGTTCGTTTGCAATAATGAACAACAACAACAAAAAAAGGTTCAGTGTTAAATTAGTGAGAAAAAAAAAAAAAAGTAAACTTGTAAGGTTAAATGATCATGTAAAATTTTTACCGTGTTGAAAATTTCACAGTGAACACAGTAGGCTAGTACAGCTGAATGTTAAAGTTTGCAATGCCTGCAATTATAAATATTGCAGGTAATTATTAGCACACAGCAGCTTCCTGGTTTTCTGGACCAAGATGAAAGACAAATGAAAATAAGAAAAAGAAATAGTAAGATTCACTGAAGGTTTTTATCATGCTGTACAGTGCTCCAAGGAAGTCTATGTCAAGACCTATCTCCATATCACAACTCTTTAATGATTAAATTTTTATTAGTGCTCTAGGTAATCAAAGACAAAACAGTTTTGCCTCTACACTTTATGATCAGGTCCTGACAGCATGCACATCCAGATTTGTGCAAATAAAGAATCAAAACATCTAAACCAAATTAGAAATTGATGTTGGAACAGCATGGACAGATAAACAAGCTAGCAAAGGAATAAAGCATAATGTGGATAAATAAATGGTTCATGACTGAAGAAAACCAACCTCAAACATTCAAAAATTATACTTCTGTATAAATATATATTTCTCCCGTAATATTTAAATATGTGAAACACAAAACTTTTCTAAGAATAAACTTCAATATACTTATCCAACATTGACCATTTCTCTGCTTTACAGAGTGTAAAGACAAATTACTTTGTATTATAAGCATTATACAAAACATTTTCCCTGCTGCAATAGTTTGCCAAAGCTGATATATTCTGAACCAAGCACAAAGATAAACACAAACACGCTTTTGTTGCATCCTATAACTCATTTTGTCTATGACCTTGCCCTTTCATATACTACAGTGCTAACAAAAGTAGTTTTCCAACAGGATTTTATATGGGACATCAGAGTTTGTAGGTTAACTGACCTTACACAAAGCCTTTCTAAAGAGCTAGTAGGTATTTAGCATGAATATTACAGACATACAGCATTTCAGTTGCATTAATATAATCCTATTTAACAGAGCCCAGGCTGCATTATTTCACATTATTTGATTACTTTGTTTAAAAACAGCATAGGAGCAAATGCAAGCGTACAGAAACTCATCTGATGTAAACTGGAGCTTAAAATAACTCACCATTGTGGGGATACAGATTGCCATCTTTTTTTCTTATTTTGTTGACCATCTATAATACAGCTCCTGATCAAAATGTAGAGATGGATGAAGTATGAATGCATTTTTAGGGCGGTATTTTTCATTAACTTGAACGTAACTTTATTCACGTTTGTGATCTATTTTGAAAAATGTGCAAATAATAGAAAAATCTTGACTAAGGTAACTGAAGGAAAGGGCAAATTATCATCAGTGTTATCTTTAAGACCTTTACAAATGCTTACAACAAAACTTCCTTTGTACAGTGTCATAAGCTTTACAGTAACTCACAAAAAGAGATGTTGTATAACTGTATTTGAAAATTCATTTATTGGCTGTTTACCTGCAATGGAATATGGTAGGTGCTTAACATTTTTCCAAATCAGGTTAGTCAGCTGGGCATTTCAACGCCAATTTCCAAATGTAAGGTATTAAAAAAAAAAAAAAAAGTCTCTTTTATAGTCTTGCCACTCATATATATCTATGCCCCAAAGAAGAGGGCATATACGCCCGAAGGTAATATACTGAAAAACATGAAAAAATACCAAATATATTACAGTTTTTTCTTCCTGCATAAAACAAATTACTCGGACAATTAAGACCTGGAGGTTCTATCTGCAATATTTTTTAGCTTCCTGAAGCACCATTCTTGGGTGGAACATCTTTGAAAGCTTCGTTTCGGATTTTAACAAGCAAGCATGAATGCAAGCAATTAAAGGTCTCTCACTAGTTTCAGGATTCCGAAGACTTAGAAAGAACATCCCAGTCCACCATTTTCAGCTTATATTAGGTAAGCCAAATGGGCACTTGGGTGCGCAGAACGAGTAACCGAATGTCTAAATGCTATTTTATGGGCTCCCAATACAGGAGGTAAGCATCTATCAATTTGAGGCACTCCAGACTGTGAGAATTTCACACAAGTTTGAGATCCGTCATTATGCTTCGGGTATTTCATTTCACAAAGGCCTATGCAAGACTCAAGTCCACAGGCGTTGTATGACAGACCTGTTTCCTGTTCCCACCTCAATATGCCATGACTTTGTACTTGATAACTGATGCTGAACAACCGCACGTACAACTTGCTTCACAAAGTTGGGGCAAAGGGAAAATACAGGGTCCACACAGGGCATAATTCTTAATGGTCTCTTGAGAGCACTCAGAGGAAATCTTGCTTTCACCCTGACTCTCCCTCTTCTACTTCCTCGCTACAGAGAAACTCTTCCTGTCACACCAAGGCTATGTTAGAATCACTGAAGAGTGATTTCCCCCAGAAACACAAACAGGATAGACACGTAAAAACATAAAAGCCTCCTTAGATCTTTACCTTCATGCTATGGAGGGAGAATGGCAGTGTCACCAACTGGCCAACCTGAACAGCATTGGCTGCAGGACTAGAGTTTGGCCCTAATAAGATTTAGGGTTTGGATTGACGTTTACATGGTTTAGTTACTTAGCTGGATCCAAAGAGTACGTATACGCACACACAAACCTGTACGAGTCTTGTGTACTACATTACTTATTACCAACTAATAGACGAGCCAAGAACATAATACTCACACTACAATCAATGTACACAAAGGTGTAGTTATTCCGGCACACACGCAAGGCTAACAATCAGTTAAGAGGACACATACTAGTGCAACACATTACATTTGCTCTATCATGAAGGTAAAAAGGTTTGTTTCTTGGCCAGTGCAAACAGAGAATTCTCATTCACGGATGACAGGCACATACCTCCAGAATGCATGCATCACTGAATGGCAGGGTTATGTTTTGAATATCATACATGCAGGCACAAAGAATTAAAATTTATTTTATAACTATGACAAGCCTTAAGAAAAAAACCCTATCAATTACAACTTTAAACTTTTGGTTTTAGAGAAAGATACACGAGGATTTTCTCTACAGATGGTTACAGATGGCTGGGATACCTATCACTTGCAAGCCAAACCCATAGCAGTCATTTGCCTTTTAATTCTGGCTATTTCCAGCTACCATAAAATATATTAATTGAGCCAATAGAGGAAAAATATGGGAGACTGGAATGCTAATTCATGATCAAAGCTTTCTATAATGCCAAAAAGTTGTCAGAGGAATTTTTAATTTCGGTAAGGTCAGTACAATACATGGAAAGTATCACACTTCGCTCCAAAATGTCTTTGAACGACGATCTCTACGCTGATCTACAAGTTGTGACATGTGAGTAGTTTTAAAATCTCCCTTTCCCTTCCCTAAAGTGAAAAGGGATAAAAACCATTGTAGGTTTTTAAAAAAAAAGGTGGAAGTGGCTAGATCTTGGCCGTTTCCTTGGGATTCCAAATATTTGATTACAATTAATGACAACTACTGACACAGGCCCTTATCTTCCACACTAAGTGTAGTAAAAGGGAAAAAAATCTTTCCAAAGTACTATCTTTCCAGCCACAGCTTCCCTTTGTCACTGTCATATCAGAATGACTTCTTTTCATGCATCTCTCTGACCAAATTTTAAAACTATCCAACCGTAGAAATGAAGACTAAACAATGGAGTGTGTTCCTCAAAATAAACTACTGCTATCTGAAGCATCTTCTCAGGTTCTGACCCAAAGTTTACTGGGTGACTAAAAGTATTTCCATCAGGACCATACAAAGTGGTTTGGTTCATGGCAGGGATTTTATACTGTACAAATAATAAAAGTAAACTCTGGCAGAACCCCAGCTAGTTCCATCAGCCTCTTCTAAGCAAAGGAAGTAGCTCCGTGTCAGCTTGGATCTGTCCACATCCTCAATTCCTTCGCATGCGCTCCATCTTGTGAGCACGCTGGTCTCTCTCACGCTGTAAACTAACAACTTAAAACCTAATTGTACCTTAAAACCTTCCTAACCAATCACTCCTTCTGTACAGCAACAGTCTGGTACTTGAGAGAAGCTGGCACTTGGGGGGACTATCCCGGAGCCTTCTTCAGGTGCACAGGCACCGGTGATGTAGAATAAGGTTCTCTACGTTTAGACAGCTCACTACTATGCTGGAATAATTCAGCCATTCTTGGTATCACAGTATGCTATTTTCTGTCTCAGAGTGTGATAGAGTGGATGATCCTTCATTCCGTGGAAACTGTTCTTCAAGAACAATGGGTAACTCTTGGAAAGGCTTTACAAAGCTGGACACTTCTCATCCTGAGCATCCTTACATAAATCTAAAATCTTCCCAGGTAACCAGAGCCAACCATAGAAAAAGCCATTTAAATCTTTACAAGAACATGTGCTGAGTTTTGGCAAAATTCCCTCCCTCTTCAAAACAAAACCTAAAATAAACTATAAACAAATAACCAAGTCTCCAAGTCCACAAGGAAGTCCTTGCCTTTGTTTGCTATGGTTGTTTTGGTTTCAGGCTGTTGTATGGGCTCAAAGGGTCACTGGTGGCAAAGTTACAAGAAAGGCTTGTATTCAATGTTAGAAAAACAAAACATGAACAGTTTAAGGGCTGAAAACCAGTGCTCTGTTTCCGGGCATTGGACAAACACGGACTGTTGACCTGCGTGGCACATGACAGCACTCACTAAATTTTACATACTCTGAGTGGGATGCTGATACGAGCCGGGGAGAGCAACAAATTTATTAACCTTTATTCAAGGGTCAAACATGAAAATCAGTGCACTGATTTTTTTGAAAGAAAGCAAAGCAGAACTGCTAGGGGCTGGTTTTGAATCCTGAAAATCTTTCAAAATTTTAGACAAGCAGAGTAATAGGTTAGGTTACTTGATCAGCTCTTGTGGAAAACGGGACCAGCCTTTTCTCTGCTTTCTAACCAATAGAAAAAATGAGTTATTTTTACTCCTATTAAGCTGTTTTGGCATTCTGGGCCCCAGGCAGGTCACAATCAGCTGCCTGTACCTTAAGCCTGTGGAATTGGTTCTCTTTCTATAGCAGTGGAAAGCCATTCCCATCAATACTATTACTCCCAAGTTGGGCAATGAAAGTGAACAGAGAATCAAATCCCTTGGCTTCAAACATATAAAACATAAAATGTAGCCCAGTTGTAATAGTCTATTTTTGTAGGCAAATTGCACCTAATTACATGGATATTAATTGTAGATATCCTTATTTCAAGGGGCTGTAAAATTTCCTTACATATTTTATAGCTTAAAGGGAATATGTGCCAATGTATGTGCATAATAACATTCACTTAATAGCAATCTGATTGGCAGTGTTTAGTCATAATATCTTAAACCATTATTAGCTTAATGCCCCCTTCATTTCAAACGTGAGGCAGTGCAAACTTGAAAACAGACTGCAAAAAGCTTTAATAGACTTACTTAGTAACGTTTTGTTCCTCACCTCTCAGGTTAGTACAATAGCTCCATCCAAATCCAGCCAGTCAGAACCATGCTGCAGTACACACAGTAACAAGCACAAAGTATAGACAGGAGGAAAGTAAGGGCTAGTATTTTCCACCTCTTTCTGTTGACATAAAATAATTTAGAGCCTATATTGTCCTAGAAATAGCCTTTTTTTTTTTTTTCGGTTTTTCATGAGTGGTGTATGACATTTACAGGCTAGCACCTTGTATATTACAACCACTTACTCCCCAATAGTATATTGTTGAATGTTTTAAGGAAAGTGCCAGATCCTGTATAAGACATTTTAAAAAAGCCCCAAAATAGTAGTCCAATCAGACTGCATAAATAATGGGATAGCCTTCAGAAAGACTGCTATGAAAGACCCTCTTTTAAAGAGGTTCTCTTCGACATCCTCAGGGCAACTGGACATTTAGGAATGTTTGAGATCTTTTGCTTGAATTGACAAAGTGTGGTATAACTGCTCTTGACTTTATTGGTTTGGGTTTTTTTTTGTCGAAAGCTCAACAAAATGATGTATTTTTTGTACCGATATATTTATTTTTGCCAATATACGCATGAGGAATGTAATGAAGTGGTGTTGTGCTGCAGGTAGCTCAGCAGATGTTGAAATCAGTTCCAGTTCCTGAAAACAACTTCTTGACAACATAGTCTTAGCATTCACAATGACCAAAACATGTGGGATTCATCTACATCATTCTGACAAAATATATTCTCTTTCCCCCTCTCTTTCTCCCTCTGTGTAGTAAACCCTCAGCCTTACTTGCTTCCTTGTACTTTATGATCGTATGTGCCTGCGTGCTTATAGCCAGATACATATCCTGAAGAATCCACCAGATCTTCTCGGCCAGCTTTGCCTTTTCCTTTCCCACTGGGATCAAACCTCTCTTTGTGAGAACCCGTGAATTTTGATGTATCTGTAAGGCGTGATACCGTTGGAGATGAAATGGCTTTCTATTGGAAGAAAGAAAAACAAAACAAAACAAAAGTCCCATCAGAAATAAATTATTCTTAATACAAATATTTGTACATGATATCGACATTTCAATCTTTACTAACGATGACTATGTAAAATCTACTCACTTCCAGCAAAATGACAAAAAATGTTTATTTCTTGCCATTGCATACATTCACAATAGTAATAGCCAAGAAGAAAATAGTGCAAGTTATATCAAAAACTTTTGGACCAGTCTTTCAATATGAGATACTTTTGAATAATAATCAAGTGCTAAGCATCAAAGATACGAAGAAGTCATAGGTAACAGCTATGTTCAAAATCCATTACATCAGGCATAAAAGTGCAGGCATAAAAGCCTGGCTCCACCAATATAGAGAAAGCAAACCAATACAGCTAGAATTCGTTGCTTCAAGAGACAAATTTATTCTAAACTCTAGGATTCATGACAGACTAGAAGGACTGAAAATTATTCTCAATGTTGGCAAATTAGCAGTCTATGAAATGGGACTGAGCAAAGACTTCCCTCTGCTTCCACTGAGTCACATCAGGCTATTTAAAAAACAAAGTTTTGCTGTTAATGAGACAAGGAAAATTTGACTACAGAAACACAAAGAAAAAGAGATTTCACAGAAGAAGATAGGAGCATGCTAACCTGTGTGCTTGGACTGGGAGCAGTCTCTTTGATCCTTAAGTTTACATTTTAAAATCAGAACATAAATGGCATTAAAGGTGAAGGGAAAACACAAAAGATTTTTGCAGAATAGTGGAAAGGGAGCTAAGATGAAACAAAGACTGATAACATTTGGGTATCCTTCTTACATGCGCAACCCTGTCAGGGTGCATTTTAGAGACAAGTGTGACATGGGCTTCATTGCAGTGAAGTAAATGTCCTGGGAAACTTACCTTGCATCAAAAACCTCGATCCCCCTCTACCCATCCTCAGCCCAAAAAAATGCTCATTAACGAAACCTGACAAACAGGCTCTTCCATAGGATAGCATATGCCGAATATCTTTTAATGCTGAACATTAAAAGATCAGAGACTTGGAAAAGATGCTTGAATCTGTGCCAACAGGAACAGGATACCTGGATTCAGTTAGACTGGGAATGAATGTTGTAACTTGTATACCATGGAAGCAGCTTTTATTTAAATGGTGTGGACGTGTGAGAGAATTTGTTCGCCTACATAACTACTTCATGAGAATCTTAGGTTGTAAACTTCTGCTTTTCTCCCTCCAAACATACCCATCATGTGACACATACACTACTGCACTGCTCAGCAGCCTTACTTTCACATAAGACCCTGAGGGTAAAGTTGGGGTGGAGGTGTGAGTTCTGTCACTATCTGAAAGAAAACAACAACTGGAGCATTCATTTCTCAAAATAGCATGGCTGCATGATGTTGAGGGACTTTTGCCTTGCAGTCTCAGGGTACTATTTTCAGAAGAGCTTATTTTTCTATATAGAAAAACAGAAAAGAAGACAACGCCTGTAAGTATTGCTTCCTTAACACATACAGTTTTCTTGTCCACATTGGCCTGCTAGCACCTTATAACCACAAAACCTGCATTCACAGTAGAGCTAATTAAAGAAAAACACACCCTGTGATCAGGGTATCAGGATTGTATTAGCAGCCCAGCTAGATAAAATGAAAATGCAATAGAAATGTATAAGCTGAGACAACAAAAGCAGCAAAGAAAAGCTCCTGGCCTGGTGCCCAGCTGAGAATTTATTCTTTCTGTTTCTCAGGGTATTTGTATATAACCTGTTCAATTTACTGAGTCACACAACAGAATCAAAGGATTGTCTGGCCACTGGAAATTGCTCTGACAACTCAGGGAAAACAGTGTGTACAACCTGTTAGCTTCACCCTGGGCACAGGCACTAGGAATTCTCTGCTAAGAGAATTTAAGTCTTCCTCGCGAATCACCGTTCTGTTCGGTAAGTGAAGGGAAACACAGGGGCTTGTACCTCAAATAAAAATTCTGGCACAAACCAGTAGGAATAAGGGTTTATATGGTGCAGTGCCAGACTGCTTGACTGAACAAAGTCTTCCACCAACCACCATTTTGAACCGTGAAGCACCTAGAGTAGTGGGGAGTACACGAGTCTCGCCTAACTCATTTCCCTCGATACTTCTCCATTTGGAGTTTACCAGTCATCTGCCTACAGATTTCACATCCACTTCTTCCTCCTGGTGTCTCTTTCATAACACTGTTACATCCTCTGGTGAAGAACTGTGCTAGGACTAACATGAAAACATTGTTTTATAACTCATTCTTCATCTGCTAGAGCCAAGTGTGTTCCAAGTGCAATGGCAATATAGCAAGTGGTCGAAATCCAAAAAAAAATAGCTCTGTGTTTCAGCACCCTTTTGACATTTCTCAAAACAAAATAAAATAAAAAAAATAACAACACTTATTGAGCAAATGACTTGGGACCGTGGTTCAGACCTTTGGTTTTCGTATCTATTAACTGAAAGTTGATATGTGTATGTGCAGGGAGAAAGAAACACCAGCATTCTAAGTAAAGGGAAATTAACACTAGAGATTTAAAAAACCACAGTCTTTTTGTCCTGAAAAACAGTTAAGTAAAACCTAAAGCCCCAGCACAACGAACATCACCAATCCAGAGCAAGAACCACGGCGATCCCACGTCCTATGTTCTTTCAGCCCAGGAACCACCATGATCCCACATCCTATGTTTTTTTTCAGCCCAGGATGGATCAGAAGGCTTCCTGCATCACAGGAGTCACAATATGTGACACAAACATAAAGGCACTAGCCGCAAGGCAAACGTTCTTTCTCCAAATTGTTTTTAACCAGGTTAAGAACTGCAACCTTATCCCAAGTTGCATGTGAAGTCACTGGTGCACCCCTTCCGACATGTGACAGAACATTACAGTTGAAAGATGTTGGTTTCCTGCTGGCACAATTTCTGTGAAATGGGAGGCTCAATGGTTCAAAATTCAGGCAATTTTAATTCCTTGTACATTATGCTCTCACTCCCTGAAATAATCCATCCACATAAAAGATCAGAGACAATGAGATGCCTGATAATGTTCGGTTATGCAGAACACCCCACTTCTCCTTTTATGTTTCCTATGACAAATGTGTACCCATTAAAAAGAAAATACTACTTCCTCTTTAAGATTGCACAAACATTACACAGAAGGGCCAGGTGCAATCTAAGCATCCTGCTAAGATGCCTTCTTTTAAAGAAGCCTTTCTAAATACAGAATAGAGTACACAAGGACTTCACATCTATCTTGGACTCCTCAACAGAAGCAGCTAGTGGTACTATATACCACAGAATCACAGAAGGGCTGAGGTTGGAAGAGACCTCTGGAATTCAACTGCTCCAAATCCCCACCCCCTCCATCTACAGCCAGTTGCCCAGGATCATGTCCAGATGGCTTCTGAATATCTCCGAGGACGGAGAAACAACAACCTGCCTGGGCAACCTGTGACAGTGCTTGGTCACCCTCACAGTGAAAAGTGTTTCCTGATGTTCTGAGGGAACCTCTGTTGTTTCATTTTTTGCCCATTACCTTTTGTCCTATCACTGGGCACCACTGAAAAGAGCCAGGTTCCATCTTCTTTGCACCTTCCCTTCAGGTATTTATACACATGGATAAGATTTCCCCTTGAGCCTTCTCTTCTCCAAGCTAAACAGTCCTAGCTCTCTCAGCAGCTCCAAACCAGTCCTCTGCTGGGCAGCCCAGAGCTGAGTGCAGCACTCCAGATGGGACCTCACCAGTGCTGAGCAGATGGGAAGGAGCACCTCCCTTGGTCTGCTTGGCAATACCTTGCTTAATGCAGACAAGGATACCAGTAGCCTTTCACGCAGCAAGAGCATATTGCACACTCATGTTCAACATGGTGTCCACCAGGATCCCCAGGTCCTTCTCTGCCAAGCTGCTTTCTAGCTGGGTGGCCCCCAGCAGGTACCGGTGCATGGGGTTGTTCCTTGCCAAGTGCAACACTTTGCACTTCTCCTTGTTGAACTTCCTGAGGTTCCTGTCAGCCCATTCCTCCAGTCTATTGGGGTCCCTCTGGGTGGCAGCATCTGCATGACGTTATCAGCCATTCCTCCCCACTTCCTGTCATGAGCAAACTTGCTGAGAGGACACTCTGCAGTGATCTGCAGATCACTAATGAAGATGTTAAGGAGGACTGGACCAAGTATGCCCCCTCCGAGACACACCACCAGTTACTGGTCTCCAACCAAGCACTCCCCTTTTGAGGTACACTGCTAGTTACTGGCCTCCAACTAGATTTTGCACCACGAATCACCACAACTGAAACTCCACATCACTGTCTGCTCATCCAGCCCCTAAAGCAACAGCTTGAGGGGATATGAGACTCTTATAAGACCATGTTAAAGGCCTTACTGAAGACCAGGTAGACACTATCTGGTGTTCTTCCCTCATCTACCAGGCCAGTCATTTCATCATATAAGTTTATCAAGTTGATCAAGTGTGACTTCACCTTGGTAAAGCCATGCTGACTACTACTGATAAGTTTCATTTGTCTGGAAATAATTTCTAGGATTAGCTGTTCCATCACCTTCAGTGTCCTAAGGTGACAATTTTATTCATAAAGATTCCTCTATAAGCTGATGACTTATTTTCAGTAACCTGCCTTTATGATGCGAGTGTGCACTCAACTTGTTCTTATCAAAATGCTGTTTCTGTTTATGAACAACAAAACCAACTACGGAGACTAAACTGGCAATTGAGCAAAGGGCAAAAAAAATTAAAAGCATAGTTGGGAGCTCATTCTTCTGTGCAACCTAGCTCATCATTACTAATTGCACGAGGTTAGTGGGAGGCAAAAAAAAAACAACAACGGGGCTCATCAGTGAGAAAAAATGTACAAATAAATAGTGAACAGCACCAAGGTCTGGATGAGGACAACTTCCATCTTAGCAAGTCAACACTCTCCCTTCTTTTTCGCAATGAATCACAGACAAATGATTCTGTCTTGTCATATAGCAATTCTGCTTGGACTGTTGCTATCTACAGTTAAGTTATATAATCTCTCTGGCTCCATTTTTCTAAAGGCAATAAATTATTTGGGGTCAACATCCTCCTTTCCTTTCCGTTAGCCTACAGAAGCCTCCGTTTTTCTTCTCTTATTTACATATACAGTTAACCAAATAATTTGCATATCACAGAGGATACACATAACAAAATTTTTATTTAAAAAAAAACAATACTTTCTCTTTTCTCTTAAGGTTTTACTTAGCACAACAGAATCAAATATAATCAATGTTTAAACTCATTTTGGAACACCAAATGAATAAACCAAAGGTACTTTCCAAAAATATCAAGACTTGTTCTCCAAGACTGACCATTCTTCCCTTCACTCAGTCATTTCCATTAACAAAAGCCAGCAGCTATAATTTCAATGTCTTTGCCTCTATCAAAAGAAGAGATCACTGACAAAAGACCTGCTCATTCACCAAGCTTTTATTTTCACTGATATTTTGCTGGACTGTTGTGCTACCCCTAATCTTAAAAAAAGACTTTTAAGAATGGCCGTTACTCCTTCACTGTCAGTTTCCAACCAAAGATGTGGTCACATGCCCTCCAAGTTGATGGAAACATCTCAGATGAGTGAGGAAAGGTACATATGCCTCCCACCTCTTTCCACCGAAGCTCCTCTCACACCAAAGCCTGGTTGAGAAGATCAGAACAGGCCACAGTCTCAGAAGCAGTCATTGGAAATAGAAAGAAATTTTATTTAGAACAGTAGATTTGCCAATTTAAAGTGATCATTCATTTTTTGTTAGTAATTCGGTATTTTTCCCACTTTTTGTCAGTGTTTACAGAGGAGTGCTGCTAAGACAGCGAGGAGCTTGGAGTGTGTGGCATACAAGGAGAAGATGACAGAAGGGTGTTTATTCAGACTCAAAAGAGAATAAAAAAGCGGGGAGGCAAATCTTATTCCTGTCCTCTAGAAACAGAGCCAATTCAGAAACACATAGGGAAAAAAAAAAAAAAAAAAAGGACGATTTGGAAGATGGGAAATTTGAACTAGACACATAGAAAAAAATTCTTCACCATAGTGGCTGGTCAAGCACGGAAACGGCTTACCTAGAGAGACTGGCGATTCTCTATCTCTGAAGACTACTCAAACTTAAAATCATAAAGTCACAGAACAATTTAGGTTGGAAGGAACCTTTGCATACGAGTCCCTATCTAGCATAAGCCCCTGCTCACAGCAAGGCCCAAATGCACTTGAACAGAAATGCCTCCAGTCAAGGCCTGAACACCTCCAACGACGGAGGTTCCACAGCGTCTTCGGGCAACTTGTTACAGTGTTTGACCACAATTAGGGTAAAAAACGAAACACAACAGAAAAATCCAACATCTGGTCCAAATTACAAATTACCCACATTCCAACTTCTATCTGTCTGAAGCAGCCCTCATACCAAAGACAGGAAGTGAAAGCTGTGGAGTCTTCTTAAACCCTGACACTCTTAACAACAGGGCCACACGCCTCCCTCCTCCTTTCTTATGAAAAATACCTCTGCAAACTCAGGCAGATTTTGCCTTTTATCTCAAGATAACCGATGAATCAAAGAGCAGTTTTACAGAGCAATCAGAACATTCCATTTCAGCACTTTTGAGAATTAGAGTAAGTTTCAGAAATGTACTATCAATCCTTGTGAAACAGAAAGGAACTACAGTAAAAAGGAAACGAGAGTGCAGAAATCCAGAACGTACATTCTTGTCAACACTACTGCAGAAGAATATAGCAGTTTGCTAAATCAAAACACATCTCCTGGAAGCTGTGCTGTTGCATTGGCTTGGCTTGTTTGCAGCAGAGAAACTGCATCAATGCAGTTAAGTCAGCATGAATTTTATGGAATCAACAGGACCTCTACCTCAATTTTGGTATCAAAGGCTTAGAAGCATCCTATGAAGCTTGTGCCACAACCTTGAAAATCGAGTTACAGTGTAAGACTACAAGATTCTCCCCACTTTCAGGATGCTTCCTTCCAGAACAAAGTTGAGGCAAAGAAGGAAAACAATTCAGTGCTGCTAAGGTTGCGTTTTTAGTTTTCTGCCAGCACTCATCACCATCCTGAAGACAGGCTGAGAGAGCTGGGGTTGTTCAGCCTGGAGAAGAGAAGGCTCCGGGGGGACCTTATAGCGGCCTTCCAGTACCTGAAGGGGCTACAGGAGAGATGGGGATGGACTCTTTGCCAGGGAGAGCAGTGACAGAACAAAGGGCAATGGTTTTAAATTGGAAGGGAAGAGATTTAGACTAGATACCAGAAAGAGATTCTTTACTGTGAGGGTGGTGAGACACTGGAACAGGTTGCCCAGAGAAGCTGTGGCTGCCCCATCCCTGGAGGGGTTCAAGGCCAGGCTGGATGGGGCTTTGAGCAACTTGGTCTGGTGGGAGGTGTCCCTGCCCATGGCAGGGGGGTTGGTACTCGATGATCTTTAAGGTCCCTTCCAACTCTAACCATTCTATGATTCTATGATCCTTTTTACAAAGCACTCAGTTGAGAACACCAGGCTAATGCCAGGAAAGCTGGAGCATCCAACCTGGCACAATGGAGGAGAGGCTGGACACCCAGATGAGCGCAGCACCACCCAGCTGACATTAACACTCTGATGGGGAGAGCTGCAAAAATGGGTGCTGCCTACTCAGGGTACAATGCTGCTCTTCAAAATAAACAGTCAGCCAGTAACAGGACTGCTGTCCTCTAGAAAAGCTTGCACCAGTGATGTAGCAGGTGAGTTGCTAATATCACCCCTTACCAGAAGGGAATACATTTCAGCCATGGTCCTCCTGGGCTACACTCCTAACTCTGTCAACTGTAATCATCTTTCCCAATTCCTCACCGAAAGTCAGTGGCTTTCTGTATTTGCTCCTTCAACCATAAAACTTCAGTATTTAATGGCATTTCTTCCTAGTAAGGGTTGCCATGGAGATTTGTTTATGTAATTAAAATGTTCAGGGAGCCTTCAGATTCAGCACCAGCATAAGCAATCTTATCAAGGTTTTCAAAATTATTTATTTCCTGGTAATGTCCAGACCCTTTGTAAAGAATGAGAATCTAAAACTGACTATGAAATGGGAAAAGAAAATTCTCAAAGGGAAAATTTTTTCTTTTGGGGGGATTATACCAGGACTCCATACCAAAATGGCTTTGGTGGTTTTTTTACAAAAATTCATGGGAATACGTGCTTACGGATTAAAAAAGTGCAGAAAGTCAGGAATGGAGATCAAGCTTCAAAGAACAATTTGGATTTCAGTCATATACCCACTGCTCCTGACACCTGGTACAGCACTGTTGCCAGGGTATGGTGACATGTAGCATGGGAGATATTCTGGATGGCAAAAGCTGTGATCTCCTGGTGGTCAGGGCTGCCTCCTGTGACTGTTCACTCAACTCTTGCTCATATTTTGGCTAACACATAGCTCATCCTAACTAAATCCTGATGTATGCTGGCAGCAGGGCCATCAGGTTAAAGTGGGGACAACATGCAGGCAGGACACAATGGACAGGAAGAGATAAAGACCATTATGCGGCCATTATCACCTGCAGCTTGCTGTCTCCTGCAGGTAGAATTCTTGCATGCTGATTGTCTGGCAGCCTCTTCAGAATCCACTAACCTATGGAAATTGTATAGGCCAAACCCCCAAACTCAGTGGTATAAACACAGCAGTTTAGGCAAAAGGTTTTTGAATCTGATCCAACAGCAGTCAGGCTTCTAAGGCTTTCCTGCTTCCTGGTGTGATACAGGGGACACTTTCACCATGACAGAAGAGGAAAGGGGGAGCACCCTCATCATGGGCTACAGTACCTTGACACCCCCTCCATTGTTATTATTCTTCTGAGGATTCAGTGAATGACTCACGTACTTTTTAAAGCCAGAGTCCAGATTATGATTATTTTATTGCACACTGATTATTAAGAATTTGACCTGATCTGCAGAGAGTCCATCTGACTGAAAAGTATAGATAACTGCAATTTTAGGTAATAGGAAAGCTATCCTAATTGATAGAAATTCTGTGTAACAATAAACTAAGCTGATTACTAAAATCTTTCTATAATAATAAAGCCCTAATTATAATTACAAACCTGTGGCCAGTTCTCATTCTACCAAGGATCCATTAAAGAACCTGCCTGTCCCCACAGCATCAGGTGGTGTTGGGTGTCCTATCACTAATTTTTTCCCTTTTGTGTGGACACAAAGTTCAGGCTTAGCTGACTCTGATGGGTCTCACCAGCACCCAGAGTGCTATACCTATTCTGAAATTGGAAATCTGCAGGTGGAACAGATCTGTGACTTCTTGTTGTCAGAAGTTACAAGCTTCCAGCCTTCTCCATCTTAATAGTCTCTGTCTACTTGGTCTCCTTCCTCACCTTGTGTTCTCCATAAATACCACTTCAGTCTCCTCTTCACCTTCCCCCTTAATCTGGAATCTCTGAGCCTTGACCACAGCACACATCTCACAGGAGAGGCTACCACTGCCCGGACCTCCAGGGAGAGGCAGGAGCACTCTGCAGCACAGGACCTGGATAGAGGGCTCCTCCCTCTGGAGCCAAGGACTCTGATATCCATGGGCTACTACACCTTAATGGATGTCCATGTGCTGAACAGTATGTCTTGCAGTATGTTGAGACCACAATTGTAGTCTTCAAGGAGACCCACACAGTCTTGAGGGGAATTTCTGAGCCTCTTTGCACTCCTGATGCAACAACTGCTGTACCTCATTTGCTGGGCCCTGTGGGCTGCGCTCTGGCTTCCTTGCTCTTTCCTTAAAAGGTCTCTTTTTTGTGAGAATCCGATCCTGCCCACATCACCATCACCCTGAGCACCCATCATCTAGTTGTTAAACTGCTGTTGCAGCTGTGCTGTCCTGCCACCAACACCACCCTCGCAGCAAATTTGACTGGACTGGGCCCTGAGCAACCTCATCTAGCTTTGAAATTTGCCCTCCTGTCAGCAGAAGGTTGGATGAGATCATCCCAGGTCCCTTCCAATTGAAATTATTCTACAGGGGGGAGGTCAGGGACCCCCTTGAATCTACTCTGAGGTTGAACTGGTTTCCTTCTAAGAGCCCGCAACGACCAAAGCAAGTATCTGTTCCACAGGAGGTACAGAAATGCCTTCCACATAAGTTACAGCACACACCTTTTGGCGCAAGAGAAGAGCCTCAATCTTACTCTTGTAGCCTTTGTGTAGGAGTGAGGGCAACTAAAAGGCCCTAGACTTCACTTCTACGTCTGATTGTAAACTGTCAAAGATATACGACCTGTATATTCTATTGGCAGATCACTACCAGGTGAGCTAATAAAGCTATGTCTTAATTAATCCCTATCACTCGCCTGTTGGCTTCTCTTCCTGTGTGACCAAGCCAACCATACACCTTCCATTGCAGTTTAGAAAGCAGCCCAAAATTTCACTCACTTTCAATGTCTGGCTGCTGAGCCTTCTCAACCACAAGCAGCGATTTTTGTAATTCTACAACATTCTGAAGGAGAAGAAAAAATAAACAGAAAAAGAAAAAAAAAATATCTTCTATCACAACATACACTAAAATCCTCATTGTCTGATGTGAAAGTAAACTTCCCTGTCGTCTTGTTGAAGCAATGGTTTCCCCGGGGTTTCCATTCAGTACAGACATATTTGCCCTCCTCCCCACCCCCCAAACAGAGAGCACAAAAGACAAGACGACACAAAAATCTCCTCCTGAAGTATATTTATCCACATGCCTCCCTCAATCATGCTTTCAAGTCCTTCCCTAATATGTCTAGATTGTGTCTGTAGTCACACTAAAGTTTTCTGTCTGAAACCTGAACCAAATCTACATGACCTACAGCAGAGCTATAAGGAGGAGGGCACACACTACGTGGCATGACCGAGTTATCCTACAACAGTTTAAGGAAAAGCTTCATACAACTCTGTCTAACCATATAGAAAGCAGTCCAACTTAAAATTTCCAGGACATAGACTTCTCAAAGTAAAAAAAAAAAGCATTAGAACGCTTGTACATAGATTTCATATCTGTGTTCCCAGGTTGCTGGGGGCGGCAGGGGGAGTGGCTGTGTATTTATTTATTTTAATAGCTTTAATATCCAAGTGTTTGGGTCGTTTTTACCACCTGGGAACTAAATTATCATGATACAACAGGCCTACTTATTAGCAGGCACCAATTGTTTCAATATCTGACTGCTGAAACACTGAAACCAGAATCAGGAGTGAGGCCTAGAAGAATGTGCACAATTCCCAGGGAGAATCCATGGACAGATGAACAAGTTATTCAAACTCACTAAAACTAGCAAAGGACAAAAAGAAAGTTCATTATTTTAAGTCTATATCAAAACTACCACTTGTTTTGAATGAGAGTACGAGACTAATAAAATAAAACCTTGTAAAAATCTGACAAATTGTATGACTCAAAAGAGATCTCTCCATTTGACATTTCCACTGCTCGTTTGTGCAGAACCATCTTCTGGAAAGATTATTTACAATTAGATTTTCAGTCATAGCTCTACAGCCAAAATTCAGGAGGATCACAGGTTTTAAGCAGATGAACTAGACTGACTAAATTTTGCTACTCAAGTTGATGGTAAACTCAGTATCTTGGATAATACAGGGTAAAACCTTGTTTAACTTGAACATTTATAAGGACAACCAAACTTATGTAACGCTAGGCTTTATAACCACCTTTTCATATATAAAGCTTAATGCCAATATTTAAAAAAGAAAAAAAAAGAAAAAGAAAAAGAAAGAACATTATATTTGGACTTGGAACAAACAATAAACAAAGGCCAGACCACATGATAATTATTCCCAGATTTCCAGTGTTCTGGGATTCATGTGGTGCATGAAATGTATTTTAAGATGTCTTTACTTCAGTCTCTTTGGTATTTCACACAGCACCCAAGAACTGTTTAATGAGGTTCTAAATTTAATTCCCTTCTATGCTTTTTGATTTGGATAGACCGCTCTTCACGGATGCTTCTAGGTTCTAACCAGACACAGGAGCTCCTCTTGCATGTCCCTGACCGTGCTCCTAGGTGGTACAATTCCTAGCAGAAGCAATGGCAGTGCCACACAAGGACACACAACAGTCAACTGTGGCCACTTTGCTGGTGGACAGCCTTTGCTCCCCCTCAGCTCAGCACCGTTGCTGCATCCAGGATTTGTAGATTGTGACTATAACAACACTGCAGTAGAAGAAAGGACAGCTAGGACAATCCATCCGTTAGATCGGTAACATACCGTTACTCCAGATATAATCGGGGCTTTTCCTTCAATTAGTTTATATATTTCTTGAACTGCTTCCTCATCGCTCTTGTCTTTAAATCGCTTCTTGGAGAGTTCTTGAAGAGCTTCTTTGAACTGCTCAAAAGTGATAGTTCTTGAAGACTTCCCCCTGTGGAAACACACAGAAATTGAAAGAAATTAAAAGAGAGTACAACAAGGATTCCAAGAATAGCAGAACGGTTTCAGTTGACCACAAGAAACAACAGAAAACTGCAAGAACAGGAAGAGCCACGCAGCCCATCTATGGTGACAGATAAAACCTGTCCCAGGAACTTTCCTTTCTTTTTTTATGTACATCACTAGTATAGCACTTCAGAAACTTCCCTTGATGAACGTTCAGAAATAAAGAGGAAATAGAGGGATCTGGCATGCTGTCAGAATGCCTGCAGCTCAGCAAATCATTTGGTCGATCACTTGTAAAGCCTGCATGCATAAAAGACAAGAAGTGAAGCATCTTAGGTGAGTTTCGTTGTTTAATAATTTTTATTCCTCTTTGAATAACTGGTTATGACATATTATTCATAGGTCACTATTCACAAGTAAATTAATTAAATTGTATTCACAAGTAAATTAAGAGTGATACTTTGTGTAAAGCAAACCATTGAAAAGCATTTAAAAGCTTGAAATTCCTCCTCTATTCAAGATTGACAAATTTTAAAGTGATGAATTTAAATTCAATACCTGTTTTCCTTCTTCATCAAACATTCACAAGTTCGTGGAAAACACAATATAGTAGTCTGACAAACTCATAAACCCCCCAGAAATTCAGAGCTGAAGAGTTGCTGTTGTTTTCACTAATAAAAAGCCCGTATTTCCACACCAGTAAATTATTTGCTTAGGCTTACTATTAGTAGAGAAGATTTTGCTGTAGCAGTGTGCAATGCAAAATCTGGCAAGTGGAGTGGGAAATTCATGGTTTACAAATATACAGTCACTCCTGCAGATCTTTTACGCCATTCAGGCCAAAGAGTTCAATTGATAAAACTTACAAAGAAACACAGCATTCACTACAGAGCTGTGTTTAACCGAAAGGGAATTAATGCAAGTCTGTTTTCTAGCATTTTAAAATACTCAGTTTAGGCAGGAGATAATGTAGTGGAGTAAGGAGTAAGTAGGAAGTCTTTTCGCTAACACGAAACTATTTTTAGTGTTCCTCATTTTAAAATTAAGGTATGAGCATTAGTGGGATTACTCACCATTAAAAACCAAATAAAATTTTTCTTTGCTATGAATTATCTCACACAAACCCCCCCCCCGCCTTTTCCTGTATTATTAAATTACAGATTCCCTGATCTTTAGACCAAGAATTTACATGCTATAATTTAGTTATATGTTTTAAGCTAAAATTCAACAGATCAAGTAGACATATTTTCAAAAAGATATTATATTGCTTACGCTGATGCAACCTTAAATAGTACTATCTTTAATAGAAGATGTTTTCAGTTGCTTACAACATTATGAAAAACCCTCAAAGTCAGAGAAATATTTGAGAGTCCCCGTTGCTGGGAAACCTACATGAGTTGTGTTTCCACTGTTTCTTTCAATGCTAATTTAGAGAGCATTTCAAGCAAATCAGAAAAGAAACAACAAAGAAAAAAACCAACCCAAAGAAAAACCCCACCACACAACCCAGACCAATCCTATCAACACTGACAGCTGTTTATACAGGAATAAATGATAGATGCAAGGACAGAGATAGTGTGCACTGGCAACAGACATCTCAGGCTAGAAAAACAATGCAAAGAAATCTAATTTTAATTCAAGTGTCACAAAGAGCCACTGCAAAGAGCAATTAATCTCTATTATTGTTTTGTGTCTGATCTTCTCTCAGACACCTTCAGAGGTCAAATCCCCCCCCCCCCCCCCCAGTTGGACGGTGCCTTCACTAATAAAAGGGAGAAGTGAGATTTGTCACTTTCAGACACCAACATTTAGGAATTGACTCCTACTTAAATTAAACACAAACTGTAATTTTATCCCAGGCTTTTAAAACAAGGAGAAATTGGTTATTCACAAGAAAATTCAACTCTAATGCAACCCTTTACATACCATCCATTACTAGGATCCTTTATTTCCAACACAGCCCAACGCGTAGCAAATCCCTACATCCTTCACACTCCCTTTTTTAGCCAGAAATAAACTTTACCTGTTTTTTGACCAGACTTTGCTGTTTGCAACTAAGTCTGGTTTAGGTGAAGCATATGCTCGAGTGCCTCATGGAATTAGCTAGTAAAAGAACATCACGACAGTGGAAATGAAGAATGTAATCCAGTATTTCATTAATCACAAAGACACATTGAATAAACTGCAATTCCCTACTTGGAATTTATCCAGGATACTCATTAAAAGGATTAACATCCCGCTTCTGACAAAACACGTCCCAGAACTTTTAACTAGCTCAAGAGGTCAGGACTTCATTTTTGTTTTGCGTCTCATTTAGCAAAAGATGGCATTGGCAATCACTCCAAAGCTTCAGCATAACACCACAGGATCACAGAATGATACCGGGCTGGAAGGGATCTCTGGAGATCATCTCGTCCAACCCCCTGCCAAAGCAGGTCCACCCAGAGCAGGTTGCACAGGAACGTCTCCAGGTGGATTTTGAATGTCTCCAGAGAAGGAGACTCCACCACCTCTCTGGGCAGCCTCTTCCAGGGCTCTGCCACCCTCACAGGAAGGAAGTTCCTCCTCGTGTTTAGATGGAACTTTCTGTGTTCAAGTTTGTGCCCGTTAAGCCTTGTCTTGTCATGGGCACCACTGAAAACAGACTGGCCCCTTCCTCTTGACACCCACCCTTGAAGTATTTATAGGCATTGATCAGTTCCCCCCTCAGTCTTCTCTTCCTGAATAAAGCAGCTTTAGTTTTGAAGTTCATTATTTTTATCTACGATCCAAACCCATCCTCTCTCCCCCCACACATATATTACAGTATTATCAAATCAATTTGAAAAGCATAATAATTAACAGAAAAATTCTGCAGTTGCAAGGTATGCCAAAGGCTGGTGGAAAACCTTAAGAAGAAAACTCTTGATTAACTCCCACTATGTTCTGGTGCTTTTGGTGTGCTATGTACAGTATCTGTATGCCACGTACCATAGCTACAAGCCCTCCTGTCTCTAGACACAGACCTCAAAGAACTTCGAGCTGCTGCTGTCATCATTGTTACTCAGCAGAACAGCATGCTCCTACCCTCTCTTCTGTCTGTACAGCCATGGGATGAACGCAGAGGGGAAAACAGACTGAGCAGGTAGAAACGACAGAGGCAAAGTCTCTCAACAAACCTACGTAGCTCTTGATTTACACACTCTTAAGCCACAGGAACAGCCCGCTCCAGGTGCACAAAAATGCCCTGTGAGAAAAGACTTTGGGGGTACCGGTGGATGAAAAATTGGGACACGAGCCAGCAACGTGCACTGGCAGCCCAGAAAGCCAACCCCATCCTGGGCTGCATCAAAAGAAGCGTGGCCAGCAGGTCGAGGGAGGTGGTTCTCCCCCTCTACTCCGCTCTGGTGAGACCCCACCTGGAGTACTGCGTCCAGCTCTGGGGCCCTCAGCACAACAAGGACGTGGATCAGAGGGCTGGAGCATCTCTCCTACGAGGACAGGTTGAGAGAGTTGGAGGTTGTTCAGCCTGGAGAAAAGAAGGCTCCAGGGAGACCCTATAGCGGCCTTTCAGTACTTAAAGGAGGCCTGTAAGA
Source organism: Tringa tobata (assembly GCA_033628505.1). Lineage (NCBI taxonomy): Eukaryota > Metazoa > Chordata > Aves > Charadriiformes > Scolopacidae > Tringa > Tringa tobata. Next base: position 1,493,363 of record JAHREE010000207.1, read on the forward strand.
AAGATGGAGACAAACTTTTTAAAAGAGCCTGTAGCAATAGGACAAGGGGTAATGATTTTAAACTAAAAGAGCATAGATTTAGACTGGATCTAAGGAAGACATTTTTTACGGTGAGGTGGTGAAACACTGGCACAGGTTGCCCAGAGAGGTGGTAGATGCTCCATCCCTGGAAACATTCAAGGTCAGGTTGGTGGGGCTCTGAAGAACCTGGTCTAGTTGAAGATGTCCCTGTGCTTTGCAGGGGGTGAGGTTTGACTAGATGACCTTCAAAGGTTCTGCCCAACCCAAATCATTCTGTGATTCTGTGAAAAAAGATAATGCTATGATCACTGCATGACATGCAAGGCAGTCTTGCCTTTAGTTTATTTCCATCATTTTTAATGCCCTGCTCACATTCAGGAAGCTGATTCCTGACACCAGCTTTGCAGAGGTCATGAAGTTAAACTAAAAAAGAAAACCACCAACAACCTAAAAATCCCCAAACAAACCACTTTGTTTCTATTAAGCAATTGCTACAAAGAATCAGCTGCTTTGTGTATATTTGTAACTTGTTTTTAGAGGCTCATTATAAATATCTCGTTTCCATGGGAATAACAAAACAAATATATTAACTTTCATTTTCCAAGTGTTACAAGTTCAAACAACTTGTCTACAATTAAGTGTGCCAAGGGTGATCTCTCAGCTATTAACACTCTTCTCTTAGGTTTAGCACTCCAGAGAGTTAATAGAGATTCAGAAATAAGACAAAATATTGTACGTTAAAAAAAGAAAAAAAAAAAGGAACAGAAGGAATGTGCAAACACCTACAGAAATATGACACAATCAGACACTGGAAATGCAAATTAAAACCATCGACCAGAAAATGAGATAAAATGGAAAACAGTAGCAATAGAGGAAAGGTGGGGGGGGAAAGGCTTGTATGAAAACAGATGTCATCAGTTTGGCCACATCCACGAAAAAATCAAAATATATATGAAGGACATTGATAATACAAAGTTTTTAATCCTTGTACTTTATTATGGCACAAACAAACCTTTATATCTAGGGAGGATACATTCTTACATGCCATTCTATTTTAAGCTTTGCTTCTTACAACAAACATAATTACCCTCATGCATCATCCTTCAGTGGAGGAAACGGTGCGTTCGTGGTACAATCATGAAAGCTGCTTGTATCTGTCCCTACAGACTGAACATACTCAGAAGAATTTTAGGAAGCTTCCCCTCAACTTCCCCTTCCTTGACGGGTCTCTCCACACGTAACCACTGCAAAAAGGAAGATTCTGAACTATGGCTGGAATTCCTCACCCAAGTTCACGCGTGTGAAAGCGTCAGTTCTGAGCCTGGGTATCAGCATAGTGAACATGAAATGTAAAAAGATTAAACATCGGCCCAAAAGCAGACTGCAATAGCAAGTGATGCAGTTTTCATTTGAAAATATTACAAGTAATGGGTAAACAGTGTTCTGTGTTCTCAAGATTTGAACAAAGCAGTGTGAAAACATACTCTTGCAAATTAATACTTCCATGTTATTGGACTTGAATACTACTTGGATTAACAGCTGTCTAAAATTTTAGCTGAAAAGACTCCACAAACCCCATGCATAAAATCCTTGACTAATATTAGAAATCTTTATCTCCATAGTTCACTATTATAGTTCAGTGTTAATTCAGCCAAGTCTCCAACTTAATAGCTTTGTCTTAATCCCTGAGCTACCAAAAGTCATTCCATACTCCCACCCCAAAACATCACTTTTCCTGTCAATTTTCTTAGATTGAAGAGAGAAAGAAGATGTAAATATACTCAGAGAGCTTCTATTCTTGCTAGAATGCCGGAGAGGATTACAGCAGGATACACTAACCAGGACTGCTTTGCCATGGAAGTTGTCATCTACCCACAAAGGTCTAAAGGAGTGTAGAAAATCTGACGAGGGCCTGAAGACAGCATAACTAGAGGCAGGAGCCCAACAAATGTTTTTGTCTGTAAGGTTTTTAAGGCGTTTTTTTCTGTAAGGTTTATTCTAATGGTCTAAATTCACCATGGACTTGAGTGTCTCATTCAACCGAGCAGTCAAGTAAAACTCAACAAGTGTCATCTCTTATAAATCAGCACAAACAGGATTTTGGGCACTCCCTATATTTATTCCCTTCCCTAGGCAGCCTCATTCATTGGGAAGACAGAATGAAGGATTGCACCGGCAACAGAATGCCTTGAGTGGCTTATTTGTCACAGTTTCTGACTTTCTGGCCCAATAAGTTTGACCAGGCAATTTCTGATTTGCCACTACAGCTCCCACAGCCATGTAGGTAAATGCTATCCAAATAAGAAACACTCCTGAATTATCAGAATTAATCATTTAAATTATTCAAATTAATCTTTGAGCAGACCATAAATCAGACTTTTTATCCCAAATCCTAACAAAAGGCATATTTCCTAATAGGATTCAGACCGGACTTTGAACTTTAGCTGTTTCTACATAATCTGAACAAACAAAAAAAGGGAAATAAGAAGTGCCTCTTCCAAAAGATGTTTTATTATATTTTTTCTTTTCTTATTTTTTAAAGTTAGGAGAAATAATAGATGGATCTTCCTCAACTTGTCCAGAGTTTTTTTACTTTTTTTCTCCAACAGCAATCTGTGATACTAAAAACTCACTACAGCTGAAACTTCCCAATTTTCATGCAAATAGATTTTTTTTAATTTACCACTTTACAGAAGCAACTTTATAATTATTACTGTGGTACTTCCCAAAGCATTCACTCCTCTTTGTTTAGTAGACCTGACATTTATTCTTTTCTTGCTACTTGTGATAACATACCAATCTTCTTGATGTAGTCTATAAACATCATGTACATTAATAGCAATGGTTAGGATATTTGTACTGTACATGTTGACAGTAAAAAGGTACCACAGACAAATTCCTTGAAGCAAAAAAGGTTTGTACTGTCTCTTCAAAATACATCACTCATACATCACCCATCTAAGAGATGTATTCTTTTTTCCAAGAATGTCACAAAAACCCCAAGGATAATGTGTTTAACCAAGAAGCAGATTATGCTAGAGGGCTGGTAGTTTATTTTTTTCCTTGTGTAGTTTACCATGGTCACTTTCTGCTCTCTTTGGGCTACGCAGTTCAGTAATTTTACCACCTATCAGCCCCAAAAATTCTCAGCCAAAAATCACCAACTCAACCTAAAGCTAGTTTAGGTAGGCTAACCAGGATGCTAGAAACCTTGCAATCTGATGGAGTATTTAACAAATCCTCTGAAAATCTGTTTCTTGCCATCTATCTGTCAAGAATGAAAGTACAAAATTTAGATATACACTGCAAAAAACCTTACAAATAAAAAAAGAGAACACAGCTTCCTGGATAAAACTGAGCAGTGTATGAATAACCCAGACTTGTGTAAAAATTTGACAAATACAGCTGAAGGGAGAAGGGGGATGGGGAAGAAGGAAAGATACTGTAATACAATTCTATCAGGTTGTTTGAGCTGTATTATCTAACAGATCTAAGAAAAGGTAGTTATAAAAGAAAAAATTAAGAAAACAAAACTTCAGGTATCACCTTGTATCAGAGACTTCTGAGTAAAACTGGGATACTGAAATTAGATATCTGGATGTTGATGCAAGCAGGTGTAAACCGGTAAATTGTTAGGAAAGAAGATACCTTTCCAGAAGATATCCTCAGAAAATTTGTTCCTAGGAAGAAGATAGAACAGAGATCTTCAGCTAAGGCAGTGGTCGATTCTGGGACGCAGGCACCTCTGAGTGCATGGCTGTTTTGCTGAAGTGAATTCCCTTGAGGGGAAAATGAGGTCTGACAAAGACCATATCCAGATGACCTTCACAATTATGGTATAAATATAACTTCTAGCATCTTGGCCAAGTCAGACATAAGGAGTTGGACTGAATGGCTTCCTATAGGCCACAATCAAAAGGCAATCCCGTCATCAGTTTTCTCATCGTTCCAGGAGAGCAAAGCAACAAGAGAGGCACAGTGCAAAGTACAGTGCAAAATGCCCTTTCTACATCAGCAATAGTCATGACCTGCAGAAACCTCTCCGGAATCAAGGGAGCAGGCAGCAAGGGCAGAAGAACACACATCATTCACTCAGGAAACGAACCTGGAAGCACCAGGTGCTTTTTGTCTCATTACTGAGCAAGGATAAAGCAGAGCACACATAGTTCATTCTAACTATCTGAAATCCTGACAGCTTGTAAACAGCAAGAGGACCTCAGCAGCTCACTAAACTAGCAGTCAACACCTTTAACAAGCTTCATTTAAACCTAAATATTTTCAGCCTCTCATGAAAACTCTCTCCTATATTTCAAGTAAACTTTTTTCTTCTTTTGCCTTTATTTTTGTTGCGCTTCCTTCCTACGTGCTTCACTTGCAGTGAAAATTTGTTTCCATTAGAATAAAATCTGAAGTTGTCCTTCTAAATAAATAAATAAAATAAAAAAAAAAATAAAGGGGCAAACCCAAAAGCTATGACACAAAACAATATTGGGAAAAGAATGAAGCAGGGGACTAGAGAAAGAAAATGACTTGGTGGAAACCTGTAGTAGGTAAAAGCTTCCAAAGGAAAGCAAACCCCCAGAATGAGTTAAAGAGATTAATGGGACTTAAGGAGGATGAGGAAAAGAAAAAGTCCAAGCAGAAAGTAGGTCTGAGGGTTATATAGGACTTAGACGAAGAGATCAAATTAGCTTAAAATAATAGCAGAATCCACTTGTTTGGGTGGGATTTTTTTGAGTTTAAGTGAACAAAAATAATATTACACCTGGACATTTAAGAATAAAGATCCATGTAATGGTTAGCTACTGATAAAAAGCTGCAAAGAAAGTACCTGGAAAACTATCGAGGTTTCATGCTGAGGTGGTAACTTTACTTCAGCAGCAGCTAAAGCTGATTTTCCTGTAGCTATTCAAAGTACGCATTAGAAAGCGTGTATGGATTTAGCCTATTTCAAAATGAGCAGCCCCAGCAAGCAAAGCTTTGGCAGTAGTTTGAGTGAAGTAGACGTAGAGCTTGGGTCAGTATTTCAAACTCTAAAGTCTGTCTTTCACAAAGATTATATTGCACTAGGGGGCGAGTACGCAGAAGAACGCAGTGCCTCTGCGTGTTGAATTGACAACACTTGGAGGAACTTCTCTTTAATAGCGACTGATTTCTCAAAAAACCTCAAACTGCAAATCACAGAAATCTCAGCAGCATATGGGGATCCCAGGAGTTTATGGGGATCTTAAGCAGTTGCTTCTGTTTTGGAGTTATCTGAGTTACTTAAGGATTGTTATGGAAAAATGACATAAGTATATTCAGCAATTATTACTTTTGAGGTTTTTCTGACTCCTGTGAGATAGCAAGTAAGTCCATGAATTGATGTTGAGCAGTAGTGTTGCTGAAATAATTGTATTTTCTGTTTCCTGCCCCTGCCACATGCACTAAAACAGACCTTTGTATGACCGAGTGCTGAAATAAACCTGAAAAAAAAAATTAGAACACCAAAAAATACCCCATGTATCTATCAACTGGATCAGCTTTCCAGTTTGGTTGACTGTGGTGGTGTAACACCTGACCTAATGAAGAGACATAACGTAAAAGAGTGGTGTGAGAACTTGAACAAGTGACTGGAAGTGGCAAAGGAGAAATAGCAAGCACTTTGGTTTCACATGCTGTTTCAAAAGTTTGTTATCAGGCTTTACCCTGAGATGCCCAGTTTCCAGCTTCCTGGTTTATTGAAGTCATGTACAAGTGTTAACTTGCTTTGTTTTCTATGTATTAAAAGTATATTCAGCATCTATGTTCTTTGGAAAACTCGGTCTCTGCGACAACCACATTTCATTTCTATCAGAAGTATTTAGACTTCATAGCTTACTGCACTCCAAGGTCTGGACCTGCATTTGAATGAACATGTAAAAAAATATGATTATTGCCTTTTCATAGTGCTCATGCTTCCAAGCTTTCGACAAGGCTGTTACTAAGGGCATTGTCATAGAATCATAGAATAGTTAAAGTTGAAGAGACCTTAAAGATCATCCAGTTCCAACCCCCCTGCCCTGGGCAGGGACACTTCCCACCAGACCAGGTTGCTCAAAGCCCCATCCAGCCTGGCCTTGAACCCCTCCAGGGATGGGGCAGCCACAGCTTCTCTGGGCAACCTGTTCCAGTGTCTCACCACCCTCACAGCAAAGAATTTCTTCCTGATATATAATCTAAATCTCCCCTCTTTCAGTTTGAAGCCATTACTCCTTGTCCTGTCACTACCTGCCCTTGTAAAAAGTCCCTCCCCATCTCTCCTGTAGCTCCCTTCAGATACCGGAAGGCTGCTATGAAGTCTCCCCAGAGCCTTCTCTTCTCCAGGCTGAACAGCCCCAACTCTCTCAGCCTGTCCTCATAGGAGAAGTGCTCCAGCCCTCTGGTCATCTTCATGGCCCTCCTCTGGATTCCGTCCAACAGGTCCATGTCCTTTCTGTGTTGGGGGCCTAGAGCCAGACAGTACTCCAGGTGGGGTCTCACCAGAGCAGAGTAGAGGGACAGAATCACCTCCCTTGCCCTGCTGGCCACACTTCTTTTGATGCAGCCCAGGATGTGGTTGGCTTCATGGGCTGCCAGCACACGTTGCAGGCTCGTGTTGAACTTCTCATTCACCAACACCTTTAAGTGTTTCTCCTCAGGGCTGCTCTCAATCCATTCTCTGCTCAGGCTGTATTTCAGTTTGGGATTGCCCTGACTCAGGTGCAGGACCCCGCACTTGGCCTTGTTGAACTTTGTAAGATTTGCACAGACCCATCTCTCAAGCCTGTCCAGGTCCCTCTGGATGGCATCCCTTCCCTCCAGCGTGTGGACCGCACCACACAGCTTGGTGTCATCAGCAAACTTGCTGAGGATGCGCTCTATCCCACTGTCCATGTCTCCAACAAAGATGTTAAACAGCACCACTCCCAACACAACCCCTGAGGAACGCCACTTGACACTGGTTTCCACTTGGATATTGACCCGTCAACCACAACTCTTTGAGTGCAACCATCCCACCAATTCCTTATCCACTGAGTTGTCCATCCGTCAAATCCACGTCTCTCCAATTTAGGGACAAGGATTGCGTGTGGGACAGCGTCAAATGCTTTGACAGGTAGATGACTGGACTTGTGCATTTTGATTCACTGGTCCCAGCAGCGTGAAAATATTTGGTTAAAAAGGAGACCGGTCTACATACAATGAAACAGTGTTCAACACAAACACTGTTGAAAGGAAGCCAGAGTGCTGTCACAAGCCGTGACCACGGGCAAGACCAATGCTGCACAGCCAAACGTCCTCTACGCAAAAGCGAATGCATTTGATCCCAAGCAGTTAATCCTTAGAAGCTACACAAAATTGTTCGTAAGCATGAAAAGAAAAAGATTCTCAAGGACAGGTTTCAGATTATTAGCTATTTCTCAGGACTTCTGTTATATTATTAACCTGAATTTGTATAAATACATGACAATCAGAGATAGGAAGAGAGATGTAACCCAATGAACTTTCATATAAGCACCCAGTCCCCTCAGGCTTTTGGTAGCCAGTAACCTTCCTTACTGCTTTCTCTCCACATGCAGTTTGATTGTGTTGACATTCAGGGAAGACAAGTTAACTCTTTTGATGAGACCAGTCAACCTAGAAAAGGACATGGATGTGGCATTTGACAGAGGAAAGAAAAATGAAATCCCAACGACAGAAATCAGTTACACAAGTTAGTGCTATTTTTATTAATGAGACTCAGACCAGAAAAGCTCAGTATCTCACTAAAGACTAGATATTGTATGATTATATGATACGACATCTTACTCGATTCAGACAAAATTCAAACACAGCTACGAGAAGTCAAAGAACAATGGCATTATTAAATAGGACTTGACATAGTATAATCTTAACTCATGAACTCTCAAGACATTAGAGCTTAAATTATGCTCTAATTAAGAACTGAATTAGACATTGAAAGTAAACCACCGCACAAGGAACAGAAAATAATTGAATCCAACTCATTATGTAACATTAGTGAGGACCTTTCTAGCAACACGTCATCCAGAAATTTTTTCTCCTCTCAGTTTTCCCTTAAAGTTACATTAAAAAAAAAAAACAAACCAAACAACTTCCATGTGCTGCTAGTTCTCCTAGAATTTCTTTCTTGTTTTCCTCCTGGACTTTGTGATGTTTAAGCAAGAAGCCTAGCTCCGTACGTAATGTATAATATTGTGCGAGTTATTTAATTCCCAGGCAGGATCTTTATAGCCATGAAAATGGCCATTTCACCTACATTAGCCCAATCCACATCAGATTGGCATGAAAAGAACAACGCAAGATGGTGACAAGGCAAAGGGTGTGTATTGCAGGGACATGTCTTTAAAGCACGGTGAAGCTCAAATAAAACTGTGAGTGCAATTTGAACATTTTACTGCTCATTCCTAAAGGGAAAGATGTCTGTTCCTCACTCTATTTCAGTGATGTCTCTGACAAAACTCTCATCCTAATTCAGAAGTTACACTGTTCAGTATAAATGAAAAAAGTCACCATCTGGAGAAAAGGAAAATGAAGGGAAAGGGATAGAAAAAGCAACCTTTAATTCACATAGAGCATATTCAGTCTATTATTCAGGCACTGCAGCTGTTTGTTAATGACCATACTGCCAAGACATAGCAAGTTTACTCACATTTCATGGCTGGGAAATTTAGAAAGCACTAGCTGTAGCTCCCCTACAGCTCCAGGACATTCTCCTCTACCTCCAAGTAAATATTTCCAGTTATAGACTGGTTTGGGATTTTTCTGAGAGAAAAGTATAATGTTATTTAATACTACAGGTAAGAAGTACCTTTGCATAGCTGTTTCTGAAACATAATTTAAACATGAAGCGACATGGCTTGATGTGTTTGGAAACTCTGATAGCAGCTCTTTGCTTCCAAAAATGCTACTACGGAAGCCAGAGCATCAGTCTCATCTAATCCAAGAGTCCTTTAGAGTTTAGTAACAAAGAACTGAAAACCAACAGGTTTTTATCAGACTGTGCCCATATGAAAATATTATTGTCAGATGGTTTAACAGCAGCAACGTTCCAATTTTTTCAAAGGATTTAACGGAGTCAGAATTTTTCCATGTCAAATCACATATAAGCATGAAATCAATTTCTGAACCTAGTAACAGCTCAATGACGGTGAGCTCTCCTGAGAGGTCAGGTATATTCAGGTAAGTAAAAACTGTGTGGATTTAGTAGGGGTTGTTTCAGTGATCCTGAAGCTGGGGAGAAAACATGGATGTATACATATCTGCAAACATTTTCTGCTGGCAATATGAGAAGGTGGCAGCATTAAAAATAGACAGCTGGTGTTAACTGAGAGCACAAGCTCAGTCTATGGGAATCATTGACCATGGATCGAGATAAAAAGGTATGAAATCAAGAATGACACACTACAGGAAAGAGAAAAACTACCTACAATCACAGTGCATGTCCAGAAGTCCCATGAAGAGAAACCCACACGACATCTGTTTGCCATAACCAACGGCCAAGGACCAAATCACAGCTTTCAAGAAAGGAGACTCCAGACTGCAAGTACACATGCAGCAGAAATATCACAACTTCAAGACATATAACCCAAATAATAAAGAAAACACCCATGCCTCCCCTTCTGGAAAACTGCCTTCCCATATGAAAGGGAAAATTGGATGGTCACAGGAATGCTCTAAATATGCAGTCTCCAACCTTCCCATTCTACGTGTGTTCCTTGTATAGCAGATTTAAATCAGTGTTAGAACTCCAACAGCAATGTCCTGCTCCCCATACCCCTCTTCTCTTCATGTCTTCTGAAACGGCAATTACAGACTTTTAAGTTACTAATGCAATTGTTTGCATTGCCAGCAATCATTCTCATTTCACAAAACAAAAAGACAGAAAACCAGGCAGACTGTGGCCAAAACTCTCAAACTGTTTACAATGACAGTAGGAGAGATGTCACCCTGAATATTATCGGTGGGCAAAAAAGTTGGCTGGATGGCCAGGCCCAAAAAGTTGTGGTGAATGGAGTTAAACCCAGTTGGCGGCCAGTCACAAGTGGTGCTCCCAGGAGCTCAGGATTGGGCCCAATTCTGTTTAATAACTTTATCAATTACCTGGACAAGGGGATCAAGTGCACCCTCATTAAGTGTGCAGATAACACTGTTGGGGGAGTGTTGAGTGGGAGTGTTGATCTGCTTGAAGGTAGGAAGGCTCTACAGAGAGATCTGGACAGGCTGGATCAATGGACCGAGGACAATAGTGTGAGGTTCAACAGGGCCAAGTGCTGAGTCCTGCACTTGGGTCACACCAACCCCCTGCAGCACTACAGGCTGGGGGCAGAGTGGCTGGAGCTGCCTGGCAGAAAAGGACCTGGGGCTGTTGGTCGACAGCAGGATGAACATGAGCCAGCAGTGTGCCCAGGTGGCCAAGAAGGCCAACAGCATCTTGGCCTGTATCAGGAATAGTGTGGCCAGCAGGAGTAGGGAAGGGATTGTCCCCTGTACTCGGCACTGCTGAGGCCTCACGTCAAGTGCTGTGTTCAGTTTTGGGGCCCTCACTATAAAAAAGACATTGAGGAGCTGGAGCGGGTCCAGAGAAGGGCAACAAAGCTGGTGAGAGGTCTGGAGCATAAGTCTTAGGAGGAGCTGCTGAGGGAATTGGGGTTGTTTAGCCTGAAGAAAAGGAGGCTGAGGGGAGATGTTATGGCTCTCTACAACTACCTGAAAGGAGGTTATAGAAGGGTGGGGGTCGGTCTCTTCTCTGAAGTAACAAGTGATAGGACAAGATGATGCAGTGCTAGGTTAACAACTGGACTTGATGATCTTAAAGCTCCCTTCCAACCTCATTGATTCTATGATTCTAAGTCAACTGTATTATTTAAAAAAAACAGAACAGGAAACCTATAGTTGTTTGATGTGCAAAATAGTCCTTCTAATCTTTGCCCACAAGTTAAAAAAAGCACACACAGAAAAAAAAATTGCACGTGTCAATTGTATACCTCTCAGACATTTCAACACTTTAAATCACATTTTACCTTTACCTACAGCATTGCTGAATCAGCTACAAACTTGCAGAAACATCAAGTTACTTCAACCTGGAACAAAGGTAGTTCACTCAAAAACTGAATGCACACAACAATTTGTGGAAAAAGTATTTTCCTATCATTCAGGAAAAAAAGGGGGAAAAAAAAACAGGAGCTGGGAAACAAACCAGGAAATCCATGAGTCCAAACTAATTCTTGCTGATATGAAAAATTAGGAAGTAAGCTGAACTTAAACAGACATAGTAAGAATTAATTTTTTTAAATGTCCAGTCTTGCATTTTTTAAACCTTCTTCACACTGTAAAACAAACTAAAAGCCAAAGGTACTCCAGCTCCCAAATCCAAGTTTTCAGAAATACCTCTAAAGCCGCACTTACTTGGTAGACATCATGCTTTCTGGTTCAGGTTATATGCAAGTCATCTAGAACACTATGCATGTAAATGAAGGGTTTTAAGCAACAGAGAGTTTTAATTGCTGAACACGGTATTTTTGAAAACCACATATGTAAAACTGTAACCCAATCAGAAATCATGTTGAAAATCAATTCCCTGAAGTGGGGTTTTCAAGAGAACATCAGAAGGCAAACACTATGTCAAGAGCACAGTTGTGCTCAGTTCACCTTTCGCAATAGCTTTGATATGTCCTTACCACAGTGAATGAATAGGGCAACACCAAACACACTGAATTCTTCTCATGGCACATAATAAAATGCTTTCAAGTAAACCTAAGCATTGTGAAAAACAGCCCAAAAAAAACCAAACAGGCCAACATTTTTCAGACCGCTAATCCTGCAATTGAGTGAAAAGAAAGAAAAACAGCAGGAAGCCAAAACCATAAAGAACTATAAACTGAGATTGCCTCTGTTCAGATCAAAGGATAAATGTAAGACAACTGTCATGACAATGGGATCTTTATTTGAGCACAATGTTTTAATTTTTTGAATGGATCCAAAGAAGCTAATTTGGCACCGAGTGGTCTGACATTGTACATATCCTACATTCTTGGAAAAAGCTTTGTTGCAACATTACCATAAAGCTACGATGCACCTACCTATTACAGTAGTTACTTCTCTCTGCTCATTCAAGCATCAATGTCATTTCCAGAAAAATCTTACTGTTCCTTTACAGAACAGGCACTGAAATAACCTCCAGAAGAACAGTTGAGCTGATGAGGAGTTTCTGACTACTGGAAAGTGCAAGATTTTTCACACAGAAGCTGAAAGGCTCACGTTCTGCTAACACTTATAGTTGGTTTCAAAACATTATTGCTCATGTGTGCCATAGAGATATACATAAATTGAGAGGTAAATACTTGCTTTTCTGTTTTCCATGCCTTCTAGTCAGGTACCCGTTCTGGACTGTTTCCCTCCTTATCAGTTTCTCCAGTAGGAAATTTCTCTTTCTTACAGAAAGAAAATTGGGGCTAGGGGTACCTGTCAATACAGATGGGAAGTCTTCAGGCTAAATTATACAGCAGCAAAAGCTGTGTAGCAGCTTATCAGAAAGGTGGCACCACATTTCTTGTACCAGATCCACAAGTCTAAACATATATATATATATAATTGCCTTATTCCAATACACAGAATATTCTTTAATAAGTTTCTCTGCTATGCCTCTATCATTTCTGCTTAACCACATCTTGTGGAGATATGTATCTTTGCTCAGCTTAGGGGAAAAATAGCTAGCGCATCTGCCTACTTATTTTGTATACCTCAAAAAACATCTCTATGCAGTTAGCATCCCAATGCAAAGTTGCAGTAATTGACAAGGCAACCACCAATCTGAATTAAGATTGCACTGCTAATCATAACAAGGAACATCAGCAGGAAGTGCAAAATACCTCGTGAGCGGTAAGTGCAGGCCCTTGAGCTGTGAGATCTAAACAATTCAAGGTAGGCAAAGCAGAGATTGAAGACAGAAAAAACCCAGATTGTTTGCAAAAAAAAAAAATCAAAAAAATTTTGATTCCGAGTACTCTTTGGGGTGAGAGAGACCCATCCTCTCTCTATGTCCAAAGAGGGAAACTTATTTTACTGATGGAAGTCTCAGTTCTACCACAGAATCTGCAGAACAGTCTGTGCTGATGATGTCTTGGCACTTTGTGAAAGCTATAAACAGACAGTGAGCAAATTATATATCTATGGGAATCTATGTCCTCCCCTGGATTAAAGGTTTGTGTATCAGTCTTTACAGTGCTGACTCATGTGCACCTGAAACCAACCCAAAAGAAACGCAGAAAATTCTGACAGTTAACACCAATACAGGTAATTCTCTCATTTACATCATTCTTCCCTCAATTCAAAGCACCAGCTGGGATTAAAAGATCCAAGAGTTGACAATAAACGGAGGTTTACCCACATAGTTTTCTGTCTTGCAGACATCATCATCACGAACCAAAATGACAAGGAACAATTAAGAAGCCTCCAAGGTGTTGGAATGAATTGTGAAAGGAGAGAGGAGACTATGAAAGAACAAGTGTACATTCTTTTGGAAATCTGTGACTTATTGACATCAACGGCTACTGAAGGAAGGTATCAAACCAGCACTGTTAAAGATTCCAAGAATTTTGAAGATCTCTAACATAACTTCAGTGACTGAACTAAGGAAGCAGCTAGAGTTACTGAACTATTAAGGGAAAATTCTGCCCCGTTTAGCCTGTCTCTTGCATCTGCTGCAAAATCTATCAGGGCACAGGACCCCCCTGCACGCCAGGATGAAATTAAGCTGTCCTTAGATCAGACCAGTTGAACAAAGTTGCTGTGATCAGATACCACTGAACAGTTAATAGTATCTAATAAACCCCAAATAACTAGAATTTTCTTCCAAAAACCACCCCTCGCAATGTAACAAGCTACACCAAACATCAGCAACCTTCTTGACGAGGAAAAAGAACTCCCTTTTCATGCATCCCTTTTTTTTTCTCCCTCAGGCTGCAACTCTCCAGCTTTTGAATACAAACTGCTGAATACGTGCTGCCCTTTTGACTTTTGCTTTGCACGAGGGGCACTTTCTGCTTCATTTCCAAACAGGAATTGTTATATAACTACATCAGCAATACCTAGACAGCTCTTAGTTACTTACATTAAGAAAATAAGGCTTCCCAATCTCAATTCCAAAGCTGACATTTTCTCCAAAGCCGTTGATTTTACCAGCTAAAGCAAGGAAGTCAGGTATTGCTTCAAACTGTCATCTACTGACATTATTGTAGATAACATGGTATTTTGGGGCAAGAAGGATTTTCAGTGAAGTAATATCTGTTCCCACAATGCTTGGTACAGGAGAGTTAAGATTTCTAAATTGTGACCAGTTAATGGTGCAATTAGTAATGGAATTCTGTACTCTTATTACAGCGCATATGCCAGAAGACTGTCTTTCCCTACCAGATTCTTATATATCCGTTTATTTGCGATATAAAATCTTCCGAATGAGGACCGCTGATGATTTTCCATGGGAGCTAATTCAACATCTGGTCTCCCACGCCACTAGCACTGCCTGTAGGGCAGATTGCTGCTCATAAGCAAGTCAAGCATATCCTCGTAGCCTAGAAAGCAAAACTGCAAACTGACTTTTGCAGGAAAAGGGGATGACATAAAAACAATAGATTAAGACAACGCCATGTACACACACAGCATTAAACTCTATGTGCTGGACAGAATATACCAGCCTGTGCAGCTCTACTGTGGAAACCCCCCACAACAAGCAACGGACAAACATCCCTGCAGGGTCACATGCTTGTCATTTTTACCACAAAGCCTCTGTATTAGGCATGTTTATACAAGCAGTTAATTTAAAACTAGCTTAAGTACTCGATGCAGTTCTTTACAGTTGAGTTAACTTGCCACAGTAGGGACAGCAAAACCAGGAGGAGCTCAGCAGCAATGGGTTCAGGCCAACGCTCTGACTCAATCACTAGAAGTCCCATAGGGTAGAACATAACCAAAGTAAGCTTTATGCATTGCTAAACTCCTTACTCTACACAGGTCAACAAAGCTCTGTGAGACCACAGCTACAAAAACTAATATGTCTTCGTGCCTTTCCACCCTGCAGCAGAGGTGTCAGAAGTCAAATCCTCTCACTCTTCAAAGCTCCAAAAAGCCCCACAGATTTTCAAACGGAGGTCAATGAAGATGGCAAGCAGAAACGTTGGTCAGAACTCTTCTGAGTACATGCAAAATACACACGCTTTATGTGCTTTATTTTCTTAAACAGCAGCATGTGACAATTAACTCGACAATGCTGTTGAGAGGTCAGTCAATACTTTAACTCCCTTAAAAATCCCCCTGTATGCTGGAGAAGCTGTGCTGTTCAGCAAATGACTTCTCCCAAGATTAAGAGATTCTACTTGTGACAAGAACATAGAGGGATCTAATCAACACTTGGCATAAATTATTTGGATAACTGTCTCCGGAAAGTACATCTTGTCATCTTCTCTATCTCAAGGCTTTGATAAATGGAGTTGAAACACTTCCAAAAAGGGCAAATGCCATGGTAGATAACATCAAGTCAGTGTCCCTAACATTAAAGAAATCCAGTTCTCTATGGGTAGCCCTTAAGTCTGATAGCTATTATGTACCTTTACTGTTAACCTCAGGTGACAGACACTTCACTGTCCTGTGAAAGGACTATGCCTTTCACAGATTAGTACTTAAAGACATAGAACTAGAATCACTGGGTAACACAGTGTAGCAATTAAAAGGGGAATAAAAGGAACAATCTCCCAAATATGCATGAGATACTGTAGTGTTGGTCACAGGACTACATCAGAAAAGTTATTAAAATCAGGCAAACTGTTCAAAGTGGTCAATGTTGATTGAAGCTGCAGTCAGCTTGTCTTGCAGGTCAAACTCAAAACCAGACTGTAGAGTTCATCTTATCAGTACAGCAGGAGGAAAACCAAACAGCTTCTTTAATTGACTGCTCGGTATCCTTTCTGTAGCTTTCATCTTCATCTGGCTAGCAAAGACCCAATCGTCTTGTCGACAACACACTGTTGTCTTGCCAAAAAAGACCAAACTAGTTCTGTGCATTTTAGTTCAACAGCTTTCCCAGCTATACCACTCACTTAAACATAATACCCTTACGAGTAAAGCTCTCCCACTACTCACATCTGAGGTGAAGCAATCAAAGAAAAGCAACCTGCCTGGAAGAGGAACTACAGTTCCAGCTTTTCTGTAAAAGTAAGGAAATAATTTCTACTTATTTTTACTATAAAAGCTTAGAAAACCAAACATGGTACTTGTGCTACTTCAATACAGGATGAGCTGCTGGAGCACATGGCAAATGTATTGGTCCTCTCAAGAAATTATTAAACTGAATACTCTTCACTGTTCATTTTAAACCAGTACCAGGACTTACTGGGAACAAAAAACATTTTATCAGATTATAGTCATTATTCTCAGATTTGCATTCACACTGCTCATTTTCTTTAATTATTAGAATTAAAAAACGTCCTAAATTCAAATCACAGACTTCACCACCATTTTCATCCAACACCTATTTCCAATACAATGTTTGAAAAGTATCAAAACTCTTTATTTTTGGATATATACAAGAATATCACTTAATAGAGTGGCTATCAGCTACCATATGGGGTATACATTTTCTCTCATCATGGCTACCTTTCAGTACCTTTTCCTACTGTTTTCTTTTATTTGAAACCTCTCTCAACTTACAAAGCACTGTAGATAAAAAAATATAAAACTCTATAAATGTCAAATTACTCCCTTTTTCTTCCTTTGTCTATTGACAGATTCTTTTAAGAATACTCATTCCTTTTGCTAAAAAAAAAAAAACAACAAGAAAACAAAACACAAAAAACCACCAACAATGCCCACTTAAAACCTTCTCCCTCTTATAGAGCTGTAAGTGCTAATCAACACATACTGCTCACAAACCTGCAAAACCTTCCACTGACATCATGCCAAATGAGAGAGGTACAACACGTGCTATTTTACCTGCAAGAGCACACTGCTCTCCACTTGGATTACAAGTGCCCCAGGCATCTGTTTCCATACAGCACCCATCACAGGAAGAAAATGTAAATATTTCAAATTAAGACACAGGAAGACTGAGCATAAGGAGCACCAAAAGAGGGTTCATTACGTTCCCCTGGTGCCACACACTAGCTTGGTGTGCAGCAGTAGTAGCTGCTATACATGGAGAAGAGACTGGACAAGATGGTTAACAGTACAGTCACCATTGTTCATCTACCCCATAGCACAGAGCCTCCTTCTTGCACAAGAGAAGGGCACACAGCACCTTTTTGTGAAACACAGACTGCACGTGAGGATGAGTAAAAGCTCCTCTACCATCCTCTCCTCAGCAGCCTCTTGTGTTACTCCCACTGCTCTGGGTCAGATAAACTCTCCATTCTCAGGGCTGCCAGTTCCATTCAGAAGCTTAACAAACATCACCCCACACTGAGTAACAAACACCTCAAAATGCCATGAAGTAGATAAATCCAGGGTTAATTGACGCTGCACGGGGAATTATAACGAGTATATCTGCAGATCTCGTATAACTGAGTAAGATTTCAAGCAATAAGCACAGACCTATCTTGTTTTCTCACACTGATTTTTCAGTTGTGGTGTAATGAACTGACTATCATGTTACAGCATCACTGTATATCTGCTGTTAACTGAAAGAAAAACAACTTATCTTTGTACACACTTTTATGATGATATAAGAGCTACCAGTTGCACCTCTTACACAGTGTAAAAAATACAGCCCCTGACAGCACAACAACTGCTCCACTCATTAGCTTACTTTCCTTTTTTAAACAATATCTGCAACTGAAGGGCATAGAATAAAGACGCAGGACATCTGGGCAATGAATTCATGTGTCATGAGAGTCACAGCCTGGTGCCAAAGATCATCACTGTTCTGCAGCTGCTGGTGCCCATGATCACAAATGGCACTAAGTGGTACAATGCTCTGCTGTAACTGCAGAGACAAAGAGCTGAACAGGTCTACAGCACTGACTTCTTCTTACCAGGCCACAGTGGTTTATCCTTTTCCTTGGAGTCTTGCACTTTTAAGTCTGCTGCAGGAGCACACCAGAAAGCTCTTTACCTTCCTAAGCATCCTACGAAGCTTGTGCCACAACCCTGAAATGGTCTGAAGTTGGGGCAGGGGAAGTTTAGATTAGATCTTAGGAAGAATTACTTTTCTGAGAGAGTGGTCAGGCACTGGAACAGCCTGCCCAGGGAGGTGGTGGAGTCACCAGCCCTGGAGGTATTTAAGAAACGTGTAGACATGGCACTTCAGGGTGTGCTCTAGTGCCTGAGACTGTTGGGGGTGTTTTTTGTGTGTATGTGTATGGTTGGACTCAATGATCTCAAATGCCCCTTCCAACCATGTAGATTCTGTGATTCTGTGAAAATAAGCTAACAGTCTAAGATTAAAAGATTCCNCATGTAGATTCTGTGATTCTGTGAAAATAAGCTAACAGTCTAAGATTAAAAGATTCCCCACAATTTCAGGACGCTTCCTTCCAGAACAAAGCTGAGGCAAAGAAGAAGGAAGACAATTCAGTGCTGCTAAGCTCTTCATTTTCTGCCAGCACTCATCACCATCCTTTTTACTTAGTTGAAAACACCAAGCTAATGCCAGGAAAGCTGGAGCATCCACCTGGCACAATGGAGGAGAGGCTGGACAGCCAGATGAGCGCAGCACCACCCAGCTGGAGCTGCATGGCTTCCATTCCCACAAGCTCTCGTTAGCTGTGCACGGAACAGGGCACCATTCCCAGAAAGGATCTCAAAAACCAGTAACTGGGAAGGCATCTGCTGGACTTCAGGAACATCAAACATTCAAAACAGACGTGAAGTGCAACGTTTTTTCACAATGAGCTCCTGTCTCCACTGAAACAACTTGCCTGGAGATATTTCCCACTGCTTGGCATCACTGACAAAGATTAAGATCTGATTTAAAGCTGTTCTACAGCTTAAGGAAAATCTTACTGGCTTGATGCAAAACACTGCAGGAAGGGTTTCTGGGTTATTTTTACCTGAATTACCAATGTCCAGATAGTACAGAAACATCCCCTTCCTGCCTTAGGTATTGTGCCTTTCTAGTAACCGGTGGGTCAAAAGAAGTAATGGAGGCAATAACTTTTGTTACTGAAAAAAAAAGGCAGACTGTCAGCATTTCTCAAACTCGTGTGCTAAATCAAATCAACGACATTAACACTTTGATGGGGAGAGCTGCAAAAATGGGTGCTGCCTACTCAGGGTACAACGCTGCTCTTCAAAATAAGCAGCCACCCAGTAACAGGACTGCTGTCCTCTAGAAAAGCCTGCACTGCCAAAAATGCCAGTGATGTAGCAGGTGAGTTGCTAATATCACCCCTTACCAGAACGGAATACATTTCAGCCATGGTCCTCCTGGGCTACACTCCTAACTCTGTCAACTGTAATCAGCCTTCCCAATTCCTCACTGAAACTGAGTGGCTTTCTGTATTTGCTCCTTCAACCATAAAACTTCAGTATTTAATGGCATTTCTTCCTAGTAAGGGTTGCCATGGAGATTTGTTTATGTAATTAAAATGTTCAGGGAGCCTTCAGATTCAGCACCAGCATAAGCAATCTTATCAAGGTTTTCAAAATTATTTATCTTCTGGTAACATCCAGACCCTTTGTAAAGAATGAGAACCTAAAACTGACTATGAAATGGGAAAAAAAAAATTCTCAAAGGGAAAGTTTTTCCTTTTTGGGGGGATTATACCAGGACTCCATACCAAAATGGTTTTGGGTTTTTTTTTAAATTCATAGGAACACATGCATTTGCATAAAAATAATATGCAGAAAGTCAGGAACAGAGATCAAGCATCAAAGAAAAAGTTGGATTTCATTCATGTTTTTTCAGTTTAACACACACACAAGCAAACATAAAAACATGCAAAAGAAAGTGATAAGAAACTGCTCTTCAATAAAGCCAGGAAGTAGTCAGTAACATCACCACTTGGGTGTTATAACACTGCAAGTTCTAATTCTATATATAACACCTAAAACTTCTCACCAAGTAGGAATCTGGCTAGAGCAAGACCAAAATACATTAAGAAGGTGCCTTGTATGTGGCGTCACTTCCAGGAACAATTTCAAATTAATAAGTTAAACCTGCCTGACCCGCATCTAGCTCCATCAGGAGAAGACCATCTACTGCCCAGCCTTAAGGGGCAGACCAGGTGTTGCACTCTCAGCATTTATAAGTGACCCTTTCTTTTCCTCCTCTGTAATATTAGCCCCAGGCTCCAGCTCCCAAGCATTTCAAGACCCCAAGCAACCCCAAATCAGGGGATCTAGTAGCCTGATTAACACGGCCTTCCACAAAGTTGGAAACAATGTGCCAACACTTCTCTGAGGAAGAGTTTTTACATTGGTGGGGAAGATGAAACAGAATAGGGAAGACAGTACAGACTTGTGGTTGTTTTAAGCTGGGGTGTTGGTGAATCCTTCTTCAACTTTATGTTACAAGTGGTCTTTAATGAGATTTGTTCCAATTCCATTGTAAAATAATCCTCTTAAACTCCTAGATAATGGGAAGAACACAAGAACTGGGTCTCCCACATCAGCCCATTGCTGTTTAAAAAAAAAAATAATTAAAAAAAATAGTTGAAAGAAGATGAAAAACTGCCTCAACTGCAGCATGCTTCCATTCACCAGCATCACATCCTAAGCAGACTACATCTTAATTCTTTTAGCAGCTTTACATGCACAGGCAGATTAAATAGAGCTTAATCACAACATTTATGGTACCTTAATCTTTTTTGCAAGACGGATGATTTCTAGCTCTTGTCCTTATTTTAGGAGTCAAACAGCACACAAACACACACACATGCTTTGTTCCTATAAAATTTCTACTCCAACTTCAGAATGGGAAGTTAATTTATATTGTCTATACAGGAACATAAAGTAACTTCACGGTGTTTTTTTCCTGCCACAGTCATCAGAAAGAAATTCTTTGCTGTGAGGGTGGTGAGACACTGGAACAGGTTGCCCAGAGAAGCTGTGGCTGCCCCATCCCTGGAGGGGTTCAAGGCCAGGCTGGATGGGGCTTTGAGCAACCTGGTCTGGTGGGAGGTGTCCCTGCTCATGGCAGAGGGGTTGGAACTCAGTGATCTTTAAAGTCCCTTCCAAATCTAACCATTCCATGATTCTATGATCATATACCATAACCAGCCCCTGACCAGCGTGGTGGCTCCACACTGGGCTCGTTCCAGTGTATCCATCTCTTTCTTGCACAGGGGATCCCCAGACTGAGCACAGCACTGCAGATACAGTCTCACAAGCACCAAACAGAAGGGAAGGATCACTTCCCTGTACCCGTTGCCTACACATTTACTCATGCCACCCAGGATGTGGCTACCCTTTCTTGCTGCCAAGACTCACTGGCTGCAAGGACTGCTGCTGACTCACGTTCAACTGGTTGTCCATCACAACCTCCTTCCCAGACTGCCAGCTGGCTATCCAGCCTTTACCTCACCAATTTGGTGATGATGCGACTGGGACCAAGGCCTTGCCATAATCAAGGTAATAGTACACTCCTTTCCCCACAGTGCTCATCATTTCATCATGGAAAGCAATGAGGACCATCAGGCATGGCTTGGCAAATCCATGCCAGCTGCTCCAAATCAACTTCTTGTCCTTTGTGTGCTGAGAAAGGGCTTCCAAGACCATTTGCTTCACAGTCTCCACAGGGACTGAGGTTATGCTGACTGGCCTGTAGTTACTTGGATCCTCCTTCTTGCAGATGTGTGTGATGTTTGCCTCTTTCCAGTCACTGGGAACCTCCCCCAGCTGCCAGGGCCTTTTGAAGATGCTAGGAAGCAGCTTTGCAAGGACATTGCCCAGCTCCTTCAGCACCCTTGGATGCATCCTACCTGGTCCCGTGGACTCGTGTATGTCTAATTGGCTCAAGTGATTCTTAACTCTGTCTTCCTTTACTGTGGGTACTGCTTCACACCCACAAGCTCTGTTAGCAGGCTAACCTGGGAATTCTGAGGGCAAGTCCTAGCAGTTGAAAAGGGAGGCCAAAAAGGGCAGTGAGTATCTCTTCCTTTTCCATGTCCCTTGTCACTAAGTCCCCTGCCACACTGATCAGTCAGCTCACACTTTTGGTACCAGTGTACTTACAGAAACCTCTCATGTCATCCTTCACCTCCCTTGCTAGTCTCAAATCACGCCGAACTTTGGCTTTCCTCACTCTGTTCCTTCATGCAACAGCTATAATCATCCCACATAGCCTCTCTCTATTGCCTTTTTGTGTTTGAGCTCAGTCAGAAGCTCCATATTCATCCATGCTGGCCTGTTGCCGTGCTCGCTCAACTTCCTACACATGGGAATGGACCATCTTTTTGTTCTGAGGGCTCTGTCTGGAAGATCAACCAGCTCTCCTGGGCCCCTTTGCCCTCCAGGGCAGTTTTCTGCAGGAAACCGAACAGGCCAAGATCCGCCCTTCTGAAGTCCAGGTTTGTAATTCTGTTGTTGTTCACGTTGCTCGCTCCTCTCAGGATCTTAAACTTTACAGTCGCCTGGTTGCTGCAGCCAAGGCTGCCTCATCCTTTACATCTTAATCATCTTCAACTTCAATCCATGAAAAACAAAAGACAAAGTCCACATTGATGTTCAACAGCCTAGAAAATATTTGCTTGTTAATCAGTAAAATGAGGTACTTTTGTAACTAACACAGATTTCACATAGCTGCTTTTATAAATGAAAAAAAGGAAATTTTAAATTATGGCGCAATATGATGAAATTATGCTGACTTAAAAAAATCCCACAAACCCAACAAAAAACCAAGCAAAAAAACCCCCAAAGGGTAAAATCCCTCTAAAACCCCACAAGACAAGATCTCATATCAAACCCCTACTTCTGTTCCAAACCAGTAGAAGTCCTTGTAGTCCACAAGCAGCATATGCCACAAAGTGTAGCAAATACCAAGCAGTTTGCTATACAGTACTGTGTATGATATCACGCAGCATTCCGTATCAGCTGGGAAATGAATCATCCACCACTGTATCTATAGGTTTTCACGTGATGTCTAGTCACACAAAAAAGTGGTTTAAAATCAGAATCAGCCTACATCATTAGGGGTACAGAACTTATCCATTTTACATGCACAAAACAAGCCTGCAGAACAGCAAGTGAATCTAAATCCATCTTTCTTCCCACAAGTGATCAGTTTTACTTTTAGAATTTATGCCTCTTGGCAGAAGGGGGAGAAGAGTTGCCTTGATTTTTTAAATGAAGAGCTTTTCAAGGATAAAGTGCAAAAGGCAATATTACATTTGGCTTCTTGGATAAGAAAGGAAATTGGATCTTAATTTCAATTAAAATATCGTACAGATGACACGGTAGAGAACGCTTTCTGTCGTAACTTACCTACATTTCTACCTATAACTGCCCTACTTCACAATCTGCCTGGAAGGGTGAGATTTATGAGCACAGATTATGCTCTGCATACCATTCTATATCCACTTAAAATTTATTTTCTGATGCAGACATATTAAAGTACACAAGTTAACTGTTATGCCTACTCATGCATAAAGTAGGATTACACAAATCAGATTCTATGTCACTATTAAAAGAATCTCTCCAGTATGGAAGTAAAACACAACTTACACCTACTATGTTCTTAATTTGTATATAAAGGCCACTTCATACCTATTTACATGTTTTAAAATTTTATGAGAGGCTTCAGTAAGATCTCTGTTAAATACAAACGGAGAGATATTTGGTTTTGAATGAGTGCAGGCATCAAAGTAATACTCCTTTCAAACACATGAAGCAAGCAAGATGTATCCTAATTGTTTGACACAGAGAGAAGACAACAATTCCTTTGTAGCTGACAACCGGGGGAAAGCACATACTCATTCTTGCCAAGAGTTATCTTGCCAGCTGCTCTGAGCAAACATTATCTATTTTAATTCCTCCACAGTCTCGCAGCAATGGCGAACTCCTGGAACTGCTGAATTAAGACCCAGCTGGTCTCAGGTAGGAGCACTGCTGTAGAGACTCGAGGGATCCAGGCTGTGGGAAGTAGGTTAAAGAGTTGACTGTGCAAGATGTACTAAGGATAGAGTATGGGTGGGACTGCTCAAAAGCAAGGGCACAATAAAGTGTGTTGTGAAGATTCTCCATGGGAACAAAACCTTCCTTTCTCAAAAAGATGGAGGAGAGTTTTCTGGCCTTTGGAACACATGGCTTCCTCAGCAACAAGAAAACATGTCAAAGCAACATAAGAAACTATTAATGGAATGTGAAAGGACAATTATGCTTTCACTTGATCTTTTACCAAAAATATTTTAGAGGGAGGGGAGTAAGGTATATTTACAAAGCTTCTGTAGATTAACCAGTCTTCAATAACAATCCAGTATAGAACCACAAAAATTTGTTTAAAATTTAACACATAGTAACATCAAAACAAACAAATGTTTCCATGGAGACAACTACCTAAATAAATGCTCACAATGGATCCAAGGCGTGACGTCACCCGGGCCTGCCTGCAACCATAGCAACATGCCAGTGTAAACAGAAATATTTTTATTTTTCTATCTAATAATGTCATAGAATTAGCAGTTTTATGGCAGTGCTTAAACCATATTCTTGCAGTGCTGAGTGGTAACACTTCTAAAATAAGAGCAGAGGTATTTATATCAGGGCTATTACTATTACCATATTAACTACATACAACAAGTGGGGTATGTGTATGGCATAGCTAACATATCAAATTTACCAGAGCAGTTGTTGACCCCAATAAACAAAGAAATTTAAGTTCCTAAGGCAACATGCCAGAATGCTGGTCAGAGATCAGTAACATCTATTCTTCTTGGGTACTCTGCTTTCCTTAATGCAAAAACCCTGAAGTTCTTAGACTGTTGTGTCTCACTGTCTTGCTGGATTAAGAAGAAGAATGCAGCCACATGTTGCTTTTCATACCAAATGCAGAACTTCTGTGCCCTTCTCCTGTGTCACCAATGAGCTTGCTTTCTCCAAGGCAACAGGATTCACTAAACCCATATTTGCACTCTGCAAGCACAATACAAGACACACAAGCCTATAAACTTTTGCAACTCTGGAAGAGTAACATAAAAGAAATAGTCAGTTAATGAGGAAAATTTCCAAGAAGGAAGACAATTGTTTCAGTTACTAAAAAGATACCCATGGAATTCCCATTCTCATGGAAACCAACCATTTTCAAATGCTATTGTATGTCTGCAAGTTGTATGACTCTAAATCCAGTAGACCCAGATTGCATTATCACTTTTACTTTGCGAAATATAAAAGAAAGATGTCTATATAAGGTTCAGATAGTATGCGAAAAAATGAACGCTTGGAATGATCTAATATTACTAAGATATTTATACTAAAAGCCTACATTTTAGCTGAAGCCTGACCTACAGAGAAATTGGAATTATTATCATTACAAAAATGGTGAAATACTATTTTTGGTCACATTCCTAATTCATCACATTCCTATGATGAAAATTTCACAGGCAGTAATTTATGAAAACTTTCTTTTTCTCATAGAATATGTGTTATTTATCCTTGTCTTCAAGAATGGCAATGAATATAGGGGACCAGTTAAAAAAAAAAAAATATCCTTCCTACAAAGTATTTTCAGACTTTTTAAAAAACAACTGTATGAACAAGCTTTTTAGAGAAGGGGTTGCTTCATTTTTGCCATTTGAAGAGACAAAGCTATCCTGATACCAATTAGCAAGAGAGATTTTTACATTAACTTTAAGCTAGCTTTGATATGAAAGTTTACCCTTCAATCATAATATTACTGTTGTATAAAGTCCAATGAACATATGCTGTTGTACAGAGTCCGGTATCTCAAGTGTTGACTGTGAAACTGTAAAATACAGTAAAGAAAGCTTATGACATAATTGTATTTACAGTTGTGTGCACTTTTGTTGGTTTTCCTGCATTTTTAATAGACTTCATCCCATAAGATACAGTAAAACTCCGTAATTCATTCTTCACAGTTTCTTTTGCTTTAGCAGGAGCAACATGCATAGAAAGATAATGACATCATATGAGATGCCTTTATTGTATGTTTTTATAACCTAAAAAAATTAAAAATTACTCTCCTACTTATTATAGAAACGGCAGTCTATCCAC
This sequence comes from Tringa tobata, assembly GCA_033628505.1. Lineage (NCBI taxonomy): Eukaryota > Metazoa > Chordata > Aves > Charadriiformes > Scolopacidae > Tringa > Tringa tobata. The sequence continues at coordinate 1,519,556 of JAHREE010000207.1, forward strand.
TGCAATCCAAATATTTGTCATAAATGTAGGTGGTTTTCCTCTGGATCTCTAGGGATGCAACTTATAAATATACATGCACATGGCTACTCTCACAAGTGGGATTTTGTCTTTTCATTTCAAGTAATTCCTTTGCAAAATTCATTGCTGCTTCATTTCTTGTATTTTCTCAGCTGACAGAAAAGCTTTCTCTAAGCTTTTCTTAAAATAGAAAAGCAGAAAAAAATAAAGGCATTAAAAGACGTCTATTAAATCAATTTTTAACACTCAACTTATGTTACAATCCACCAAACTGGAAGGATTTGTGAGACCCTTAAGAACCTACAGATTACTGTTAAACAAAAATACTTTGGGGGAGCGGGGGTGGAGATTATCCAATTTACATGTTTTCTTACCAAACAATGCAATTCTAGCAAGTCTTCTTTCATGTCTATTACTATTCTTTGCATTAGACCATTCCTTCTCCTTATCCTAAATTACATACACATCTTGTGCTTACATGAAGGCCTTCAGTTGGCCTTTTATGCAAGATAAATAGACAAATCCCACTTCAGTCTGACCTAAAATTCTCATGCGGAAGGAAAACAGCTTTTTGCACTTATTTTCTTATTTGTAACAAAGGTTTATCAGAATTTCCTCAACCTTTGTGCCAACATAAACTTAACGTTATTTGAACTGATCTCTGAAGGACACACATATAGTCCCAGCTTTGAAGAAGCATCATGGACTATTCAAAACTTTCAGAAGTTTTGTTCACCTGATTTGGCAGAGATGAGGAGGGGATTGTTAACTCTACAAAAACGTTAATAACTTCTCAGGACTGAACTGATAAAATCTCTCCTGCAGCAGAGGGAGTTACCAATCAGTGAATAAAACACTATCTTTCAGCAGCTCTTAGGTAAACATATCTGTTACTAATTTCCCTGTTACTTTACCCTAACTATCAGCAACGCATATATATCCTATCTATTTTCGGTTTACCTGCAACAGAACAACAAATGAAGCCTGGGAGAGTTAGCAAGATGACAAACATGGGCTTTATACACAGGCATAGTAATTCATAAATCCAAAGAATGACTCCACTAGATTAATCATTTTCTAGTGTTTGAACGACATCTGCCATTGTGATAAACTGTAAGTACAGCTGGCTAGAAAACAAACACTGGTAAAGGCGGTGACTTCCCAGTAATGGACCCAACAGAAAACCTGTTTGGAAGTTCTATCACAATGCTAGATGGGAACTGGGGCTGGGTATGACAAAGATACCTTATGTTTGTTGTGTTCCCTGGCCAGAATACAACTGCTAAGATCCACCAGCCCCATCTCACTGAACCCCTACCACTGACCATGAGAATCCCAGGCCAAAGTCTATCTTGTGAGACACAGTCTGTCTGAAGAACCTTAAAATAACAGTCAAGCACAGAACCTTCTGATACCCATAAGCATGACTCTTATCAAGACACGGAAGCAGTACCCTGCACTTTCTGGGGAGTTGGGAGATTCTTTTACACAGCGTTTAATGTTTTTCATTCAACACAGACGAGGAAACACTTGGGCTGTCAAAGCTGGGAAAAAGCTGCTTGCGAAATGGAAATGAGCATGAGTTTATTTTGCGAGTATGCCTGTTTGGATGCATCACCAAATCTATCATTATCCTTTAGCTTCGGATTAAATGTGAAAGCAAGGAAAAGTAGTTGTCTAAACATGCTCGAGGAACCCTGTATACTCACAGCCCATGCACAAGCCTCCTAAGTTACAGCGTATTACTAACGCTTGAGTAACTACAGCCATTAAATCTGCCCTTGTTAAAGTACTATCCGAAATAAGTATGACCTAGACTAAAATGAATTGCTGACGTATGCTCTCAAGAATAAAAATGTAAAAAAACCCTCATCCAACACTTCAGAAAATGTGAAGTATACCTGCTGAAAGCACACACATGAAAAAACCAGACCTTCTTAATAAAGACAGGGAAATTTACAATAGCTGAGATTTGCTATCTGCCCTTTAAGCACTATTAATTTAAAAAAAAAATAATTTTAGGAGAAGAATATCTAAAATACATGTTAAACATACATATACAGGTGAGAAATAAGTAATTAATACACAATTAACATAAAAAAGCTTCTGCATTTGATGCAGTTATCTTCTAAACTACTAAATGCTAGAGAGAAGAAAAGATGGCACTCATCTTCCAAGAGAAATGACAACACTTCTCAGCAATCACAGGGGAAAGGTCTGAGAAACTGCTGATCAGGCACCTCCCACAGAGGCAGAGACAAGAGCCTGGAGCTGATGAGAGACTGCTGAACAGCCACAAGGGGATATGCTGACCTGACCCCCGAGCCTCAGGTCTCCACCACCTCACACTCACTCCTGCGGAACCGGAATGGATTCCTTCCAGCCCAGCAGGCACCAAAACTGATCCTCCTTTAGATCTGCTAACGTTGCACGATGTTGTTTATGCCATATCGTGGGGTTGTCCTATTGCTAACTTGCCCAGATACCGACACGAGAGAGTAGCACTAAGATTTATTGTTTCCTGTGATGACAGATACAGAGAAATTTTTTAAGTTGATGAAAGCTAAAGAAAATTTGAAAATAAACGCCAGCTTTGTCTGTCATCAATCAAGAAAGAAACAGCCCTAAAGCCTAAACGCCCGTTTCAAATAAGCTAGTTCACTGAAAGTACACCTAACTCTGGCAACACAACTTCCAAAAAATTCAAGTAGGGCCTAAAAAAGAAAGTGGACTAATACAAGAACGAGACGGTTGGAGTGTGCACATATACATGTTCCCCCTGCCTAGGGAAGATCCCTGAAGAAAACAGAAACAGACAGAGAAAGAAAGATGTGATGTTACTCTAACTGTGCATTTTAGACCGGGCAACCTTTCAAGATCAAGGGCCTTTTCTTCTCTGCCTTTCTGTGCTTTGATGCACCCTGAAGGGTCAGCGCTTGTAGCAAGTTTTCCCAACTATCCTGGTAAGCAACTCAGTTTGCAGGTCCACCCCAGCATCACACCACAGTAGTGGAGATCACAAGCTAAATAAATATTCCTACAAGCTGCAAGTACAATTAACGGATCTTCCTTAAAGCATGTCCCTCAATACAGTGAGGCGTGAGACAACTTAAACAGCTACTGTGATAATAAAAAACAGAAGAGACAAGGCTATTAGATCAGACACCAGGAGGAAGGTGAAAATAATCCAATTCTACACACCAAGTGGGAACAAAAAAATTATTTGGGGCTTCATACAGAATATGCTGGAACAGTTGAATGTCTTTCCTTGGATTTGATGAGTTTCTGGATCAAGCCTGCTTAGGTTTTCAATTTAGGGAGAAATTTCACTAGAGCTCCAATCTGCTCACACGAGCAAGCTAAGACTACTGAGATAATCCTATCCAATTAACGAAAGCCACAGGTCTGCATCACAAATTCACCATCAGTTTGTCATGGCCCTACACTTTAACCTGGAGTAGGTGTCGTGCTGGACATCAGGGCTGTTGTCAGAACATATCCCACCTTAACCTCCGTCCTCTGAGGCTGAGTTTTGGCAAGATGCACAACCACATGCCAACTTCATTCTGATACGCTTCAAGAAACATTTGCATCGTTTACTGCAGTCAAAAAAAACCCAAGCCATTTCTTGGAACAGCCTGCATTTGCCCTGATCACATCATACCTCTTTGTACAGCACAACACCTGTGACACTGAAGTCAGTTTAAGATACTAGGGCAGAAGCTGAAAGCTGTATCTTCAGACAAAGCAACAGTTTCATAAAGGAAGAAGAAAGATCAATCACGACAAAGACATACAGTGCCTCACAACATCTGTAAGCAACAGGAGATAGATTTAGATGATATCTACAAAACACACAGGGGAGACAAGGAACTGATGGCAGAAAGGAACTTACTTGATTTTACTGAAGACAATGTCAACATCTGTAACTGTCACGTTCTTCCCATCTATCACATGACAGTCCTTACATAGCTTTGACCAGTTCTTCCCGTGCATTTCTTTTCCTGTGGCTCTTGTATCACCATGGATGGCAAATTTTCTAAAAGCCTCTTCCAGAGCACTCAATTCTCCTGCCATAGCCCCCTCGTGGGAGCTGTTTGAATCATAGGATAATCGTTTTGCTGCTCGGTCCTTTGTTGGATCTGAAGGAGACTTTGGAGGAGTCTTATTCACAGGTTTGGTTGACTTCACTTTATTGTCAGCCATTGTGCTACAAAGAAGAGGAGGGTAAACTCATTACATTAATTTGCAGTAGTTAACTTTTTGTTAAGCTACAGGTTACAGTCCATGTCACAACATAAGAAGAATAAGCGGTCTATAAATTAACAAGAACTCAGTGATCTCCACCATCAAACAACAGTCTATACACAGAACTATGTAACTCTCTGCCCATCTAGAAAAAAAAATTACAGCACATTAAAAAAAAAAAAAAAAAAAAAGGGCAGGGAAAGAACATTCCAAAACAGGGCACCAACCTAATTTCACCATCATTACATCAGCCAACAGGAGAACACTCACAGCTTATTTCTTCTCTTTTTTTTTTTTTTTTTTTTTAAATGGTAATCACCACAGTCACTTTACTGATTTGAATAAAAGCACACCCTTTACACTGTAGGCATTTCTACCTACTTTTATTTCTGAAGGAAAAATAAGCAGACCTTTACTTTCTGGACTGTGGCTTTTAAATTATTTTTTATTGAAAAATGAAATATTTTGGAAGTGCAGCAAAAATATTAATGTTATAATTCTTATGTTATACAATGCAAGGGCTAACAAGTAAGGAAGCCTCAGAAATACTTCGACAAGTTTCTCTTGTTAACAAAACCATTCACTTCTCAACTTTATGCCTGAAGAACTGTAGCTGTGGAATTCATTTGGAATGAACACATCCACGATGCAGGAGCACCGAGAAAGGAGGTCATTACTACAAAGGATAGCTTTCAGATTACCTTATGTTCACGGAGGATAGGTTTGCCTTTTAAAAGAAACCTTAAAGTGAGCAACAGGACATTAACGTTATTTTCAGGTGTCTTCATAAAGAAGAGACCCCTGACATCAGAATCGTGCCACAGAAGCCTTTGCCTTCTGCCCATCCACTCTTGGCTTTGCAGAAGTAAAAATCCTCGAGATAGGTGCACTGTGGGCCTGTCCCAACAGCCACGTGCAGAGTGTTGCCCAGACCCACATCTCTGGTGCTGCTACAATTTTTAACCCATAAAGAGGTGCTTCAGGTATGAGAATTTTGGCAAATAGTGGATAAGGGCAAATACTTACCTCGACCATTCTTCTAAAGCCACAGCTGTAGGTGGTATGTGACTAACACGTGCAAAGATTGGTACGTGTTTCCAGTTAAGGAAAGTTTTATTTCTGCTGCAGGTAGAAAGTTCTTTTGGCTTGTGTACTCTACTTCACTACAACCCCCCCAGCAATGGAAACCATTCTAAAATTCTTCCTCTTCTGACATTGCTTAAATTCTGTCACTTGAACAACCAAGGCATACCCTTTCCTGCAGGCTGCAACAGAACTAACCATAACTACCTGCTACGCAGCAGTTACTGTTAAGCTTCACCATCAGAAACAACCTTTTCATAAAGACTAGACTAAAAGACCTTTGTGCTTTACACTTGAGCAAATACAGCATGTCCAAAGCACTCCTGTCTATTTTTAAAACATTCAAGTAAATGCTTAAAAACATTGCTGTGTCTTAAGCTTGGGGATCCTTCCATTTCGTTTACGCTGTCATCACAAGTTTTGGCCAACAAACCCAAATGCTAAATTAAAATTAATATGACAGGAATTACTAACTGTAGCCTGAGAGTTATATGTGCACCTATGAAATAAAAAGAATTTTTATTTTTTTTATATAAGAATAAAGGAGGGGGGAAGAGTTTGAAAATTAACAGTTTATTAAAAAGATTAAAATGTAACCAATTCCCATTTGTATTTCCTTTGCCCCCTGCCTGCTCCCTAAAGAACAGCAATTTTACCTCAATAAACTTTTCTGAAAGTCTCTCGACACTGAAACTCCAAACCAGTAAGACCCACAGTAAATAGTGAGCTACTGCAAGTATTACAGATGCATGTATTTTTACCAAAACAGTGTCTAGATTATTTTAATTTGATTCATCAGGCCACACACGTTCTTTTGCTACCGAAACAGAGGTGAGAGAGCATAAGAAGAAAACAAAAGCACTGCTGACACAATCTGTACAAAAGAGAATTACATTAAAAATCAGATCACGATTCTGTCTTGGAGGAAGTTTAACTTCCACAAGTAGAAGTGTCTTTCAAGATTTCACCATTTCAAACCCACTGGAGCTGGAAAATAGAACGAGAAATTTTCCAAACCAACTGGTGACAGACAGTCAGAACGCATCAGTAAAAAGCAAAGTCTGTATAGGACGGTAAAACCCGAAGTTACCTCCATAAGTAGTTACCTCTGTAGCAGGACACAAGAAGGCAGAGATCTGCCATAGTAAAGTGTGTACAGCTGATAGCATTTTGCAATTTTATCTTCTGCCAAATAAACATCCCAAGAGATTTGCGGGGATAGCCCCCCTCCTGTTCTTAGCAATTCTGTCAAGAAGTCATATTCAGCATGAATATCCTCGAAAGACACAACAATTGCACAATTCACAAGCGATAAGCAAGAAAACCTCTGTGCCACTCTGCCCCATCTGAAGTTAGAAAAAAATAATAACCACATGCCTACATTTCTACATATCTACTGATAAAAATCTTTCTTTCGCCAGTGCCTTGCTGGCCAACTTTGCCTAATCCTATGTCACCCGTAACCATAACTCAACTTTGCACAGCACAGCAGAAATGGGTTTTAAAAAGCAATTAGTGATTTCAAATCACAAGCTGAAAGCCACACTTGAAAGGATTTTCTGAATCGTGTGATTTTAAAAATTATCACATTATTTTTTCATTCGTACTAGTGTCTTAGTATATAGCTGTATCTATTGAAAATATTTTTATACTTACTTTCAGTTGCTAATAATTTAAAAATTTATAAACTTGGTACAGGAAAAATGCTTAAAGGAACATATTTGGTCTTGAGAAAGAGAGTTCGCTTTTCAACTTAGCTCTCTGACATCAATAAATGAACTTTGTATTGGGGTGTTTTGAGTTGTTCTGGGTCGGGGGGGAACAGGACACACTCTATAGAAAAGGCTTCAGTTTTGAATGTTGAAATCTGGTGTGCAAAGCAGACTCATTTCAAAGAAATCCTCACCACCTAAAGCAGAAGGTCAAGGATAGACTAAAACTTGGGCTCTGCTGTGGTTGCCAAAAACTGTCATGCATATTGCTTTTGTTGGTGAACCATAATTGCAGTTTACTTGTTAAAATCCCACCTAATCGCATGAAATTTATTAAAAAGAAGCTACCTGGTTTATGAAAATACTGACCTAGTCTGAACTTAAAATTTTGTTTCATAACACTACAGACACACTTTGCAGAGAAATATATGCATTAATACACTATATTAGAAGGTAAAGAATTGCACAACACAGAATATGAAGTCAGATTTTTAATGGGGTCAGTTCCTTTAACTTTTTTTAGTTTTTAGAGGCGAGGAAGAAGATCATGACGTGCTGAAGAAAGGGACATAGAGAATAACCTGTTTGCCAAAAATTCAAGATCAAATGCAGTTTTCAGTCTTCTTTGCTCATTTTGACCCTGGACAAAGGCATCAGAAGGTGCTTGCTAACTTCTTCTAGAAGTAAAGACTAGCAGTAATTTAAGAGGTGCCATAGCAGGGTGATAGGTGGAAGCGACAAACTCTAAAATAGCAATTCTAAAATTTGGTGAAACAAAATTAAGCCCCTGTTCAAAAGCATCAGCTGTGTAGATGCCAACTATAACAATCAGAGCTAAGCAAAGACGCCTTTCATCACCATCCAAAACGTCTAATACGCACACAGTTAGATAATACTACATTTCCAGAGCCAGCAGAGGGAAGGAAGGAGGGACGAGCCACCAGTCACATCCTCTCAAAATACTGCTGCCTCCAACATAGCAGGTCCACATCACCAAAAGCAGCCCATCCAAGACGTTAAGAAAGAGGTATAAGCAGATGCTAGAGTTCAGAAGGCTTTGTGAAAGAACAACTGCCCGCAAAAAAAAACAAGCCAGAGTTCCAGAAATCCACAGAATATTTAGACAACTAGGTGTTGTGTTATGAACTGCTATACGTGACACAGATGTCACGTAATAACTCCTTTAGTATCATGAAACAACAGTTCTTGTCCCTTCTCTCACTCTACAATAGGTAAATAATACAGCACATTAAACAGACAGAGATATCTATACAGACAGAGATTAAGCTAGGGATCAAACTGACTGAGGTCATGGCTAACTCATGCTAAAATAGACTGAAAATGCAGATAGGTGTTTTTAGCACATGCCTAACCCATTAGAAAAAGTTTTCTCGTATCATCAAACTTCCTTTCAGCCAGAGTTACTACAACACATACTCATCTGCAGACAGACAGCTGGGAGAACTATCCTAGATAAAGTCACATATCAATCCGGATTCTCCCAAAAATGAGGGGACAAGCAGGTACTGCTCCTGTGAATGCCAGTTGTCAATGCACGGATAGCAGGTACATATAAATAAGCCCAAAGCCTCAGTACTGGCCAACTGTCAGGTCTTCTCAAAGTTTTATATTCACTTGCACGCTTTCACTTATCCACATCTGCTCCAGGTGTCAGCATACAGCAGGAATTCTGGTATGGCTTCGATTTAGATTTGGGGAAATCGCTGTTACAAGCAATCCATCTCTCAGCACCATCGGGGAAGACCTGAAGACTTACTGCAACACAGAGCACTTTTGCCAACAATTTTCAGCAACTTCTGCAACAACTTCTGCAACTCTCCAGAACATGCGTGTATCCTACCTGGGAAGAATTCACTGCGGCACCTTCCCTGCCCGCTCCCTGAGAACTGACGTATGGCTGATCTGCTCAGGAGGTGCAGAGAGGTTAGTGTTTGTAACAGAAGTTAGCATCATCACCAACAGGGAAACCAAAGCAGAGGGATGAAGAAACACGACTGTTCTGCTGCCGGAGTTCAGAACATAACGAGGATCCTGGGACCCATACTCTACACTGCTTTAATTATTAGGCCACGTAGAGCTGGTACATGGTTGTATGGAGTGCTCTGAAATGCTATAAAGATCCCTGACTCTATGGAGGAAATATAAATACAGTCTCACTAGCTGCAAATGTATTAACCCAGTTTATGATCTCCACACCAAAAAAATGCTTTAAAAAAAAAAAAAAAATCAACAGGAAACTATCAAAGGTGTGAATGCCTAGCTTTTTGGGCTACACCATAGACTTCTCATCTAATCTGTCTAGCTTGCCCCTAGCATGCTAGGAACATTCTGCCCCAACATAAGCTGAGTTGCTTTCATTTGCAGCAAGTATCACAAAACCAGTTTTTAATGGAAGTCTTCTTGCAGCATTAACTGCCACGGAAATGTCTAAGAGCGTATTTGTCTAAGACAGCACAAAAGACTACTACAGTAGATACTTAGTACTGCCTCAGATACAATCCAGTTACTAGAAAGGGCAGCTTATTGTAAAACCATTTGTTCTTTAGAATATCTACCAACCAAGAATTGGCTAAAACGAGGTCAAAGGTCCTGTGCATACGCCAACCTTATTTCTCACACACAACACCTAGAATCATAGAATCATATAATGGTTAGAGTTGGAAGGGACCTTAAAGGTCACTGAGTTCCAACTTCTCTGGGCAACCTGTTCTAGTGTCTCACCACCCTCACAGAAAAGAATTTCTTCCTAGTATCTAACCTAAATCTCCCCTCTTCCAGTTTAAAACCATTACCCCTCATCCTGTCACTTCATTCCCTGACAAAGAGTCCCTCCCCATCTCTCCTGTAGCTCCCTTCAGGTACTGGAAGGCTGTTATAAGTTCTCCTTGGAGCCTTCTCTTCTCCAGGCTGAACAACCCCAACTCTCTAAGCCTGTCTTCATAGCAGAGGTGCTCTAGCCCTCTCATCATTTTTGTGGCCCTCCGCTGGACCCGTTCCAACAGGTCCACGTCCTTCCTAGTTGCATTACAACTTGCAGGATAACTCCACAAGACCCCGAAGTTATGTTTACACTGAGCATCAGGGCCATCCTCGAGCTAAAATCCAACGTCTCCCGTGCAAATTCCTCATCTTGAGCCCAAAGACAGTAACTTGGATAAAACAGCCCTAAAATGGAATCTCTGCTCAAGTTTTCAGTCTTAGCCCTGATCCGTCCTTAAGTTCTTAACCCCTTCTACCATATGCTCCAGGCAACTACGCAATAAAAATACAAATTCTGTCCTTGACTTAGTTCTCTTCTGCAGGTCTTTTTGCTGTTGTTTTTACACGAAGTCCAAGGTTCTGCTTTACAGTCACACCATAGAGCTTTGGCCACGAGGCAGAGTGGAGATGGCACCATAACTGTACCCTAAATATCCACCAAGATATAAGTTTATTCCCCAGACAGTATTTCTGCAACCTCTTTGCTCCCCAGCAATTCCCTTGAGCGTTTCATCTCCATGATTTGTTAAGTGAGAAGGGCAAGTAGGTAACCTGCAGCACAAAGACTAGACTTACAAGCTTAGACTAGACTTACAAGCAAAGATACTGTTTTACTATCTGCAAAATGCTACCAGCAGGTTAAAAAAAATAAATTAAAAAAAAAATCTTACAAGCACTCTATTCCATTTTTGCTGCTACTTAAGCTAAGTATGCAGGATTTCCAACACTTTGTAATGGGTGTTCAGACCAAAAAATTCCCTAGCTCATGGGCAAATTTCATCCAGCTAATCTTTCTTGCATCCTCATGTTCCAAAGGGTAGAAAACACAACAGATTCATCTCAAAAGCATCTATACATCTATTTAGTTGGCCAACAAAAATAGGATGCTGTATTCAGTCAGATAGCATCTCTCATGCATGTGATCACATCAGACATTTGAATGAATGCTCAGGAAAACAGTAGCTAGGAATCTACTGATTTTATTGAAAACTAAAAATAGAGCAGGGGGAAAGGAGAGAGATGATAGACCCCTCGCAATGCAGTTAGCAAGCTGAGATAAGTCTGGCATTGCATAAAGATTTGAAGAACCACATATTTTTAACATTAACAATTTTACTTCTGTTTTAACCTCAGAATAAGCTTCCTCTTTCTGCACCATTCTCTTATAAATGCTTCAGCCTCAACCTCTCCACACCTTCTCGGCTCCTCAGCTTAGTCAAACTACCAGACTTCCTCAAGATATTTTTTAGATGGTCTTAAATCTGAAAGGTAAAAAACAGGCATATTGCAAAGAATTCTGCCCACAGGCACACACCTCAGTTGTTTTATGGCAACTGTAACCTGGTTTTATCTTCCATTCTCCTGCTAATCCTTCCTGCACAGCAAGCGTTAATAAGCATGCAAGTGTTTAATATGTAATTTTTATCAGACTCTGCTTCTGCGCTGTTGGTAAAATGTATCCACTGCACTACAAATAGTTGCCATCCAAAATTTCCTAAGACCTTCCAGCCAGCCCAAGCCAAAAAAAAAGAAAGCAACTTTTCAATGAGCATGAGAGGTGCTATTTTTATGAGTGAATTGGATTAATTATCAAACTGTGCAAGGCATTTGAATTTGTCCGACTGCATCTGTTTTATTTTAGGACTCTATCTATCGTCCTCATGTTTTAAAAATGTTACAGAATTGCAGTTAGAGGGAATACTCATTTATTTTCAGTCTGTAATTATTTATGCCAAATAAAAATAGCAGAGACAAAGTACAGCAGATGGAATCTTTTTTCCCACATTTTTGCATAAACATTCAAGTTGAGGGAAGGGATAAACAGCTGGAGAAATGCAACATCCTCCTAATAAAATGCAATGCTTTAGACAATGCTCTTAAAGCTCTCCTTAAAGCTTCCTTCACAGCTACCAGTAGGAACCAGAGTTAAGGCATTTCTCTTCTGAGTTCT
>JAHREE010000207.1:1560950-1605154 GCA_033628505.1 Tringa tobata
TTTTTTTTTTTTTTTTAAGTTTTTCACTGGTGTTTCCCTCTTGGCTCCTATTATCCTGGCTCTTCTCCGTAAGACTTCAAGTGTGGTGCAGCGTAGTCAGCATGTCCCAGAGCAACAGGCTGAGGGCCCTTGCTAGCAACCTGTCCCTCTAACCTTCATGTGTCATCTCACAGCTTGTCACAAGCAAGCCTGATGTTATTGCCCACCCCCCTCCAAGTCTAGTTTAAAGCTATGTCAATGAGACCAGCTAGCTCATGAGCAAAGACCTACTCTTCCCCTTTGAGAAACACCCTCTTTTCCCCTTTGAGAAAGGCAAGCACCAGCAAGCCTGGTGCCACGTAGGCCATCCCATTATCAAAAACCCCAAAACTCTGGTGGTGAGACCAGCCACGGAGCCACGTATTGCGAGACTGGGTCTGTCTGTTTCTTCCAGTGTCACTGCCAGCACCTGGAAGGAGATAGGAAAAAATAACCTGTGCTCCAGATTCCCTTACCAGCCATACCAACACCCTGAAATCTCTTCTTATTACACTCAGACTACAGGTTGTGGCTTCATTGTCACCCATATGGAAGAGGAGTAACTGGTAGTAGTCAGGGGGTCCATACCAGCTAGGAAGTTTCCTAGTGATGTCCTTACCCCAGGCCCCAGGGAGACAGCAGACCTCCCTAAGAGGAGTGTCTGACTGGCATATTGGACCCTCTGTTCCCTTCAGAAGGGACTTACCCACAACTATAACCTGTCTTTTCTTCCTCATGGTGGTGGTCATGATACAGGGAGTAGGCACTTCTGACTTCGGCAGCACCTCTAGTGAAGATGGCCCATCATCCACATCGACCATTGACTGGCCTTCAATATCCAGAGCCTCGTACCTGTTGTACAGAAGCACCTGGGAAGGAGGCGTGGACAAGGAAGGGGTTTGTCTGCCATCCCAAGCATGGACTTGCCTCCATTCACTCCTGTCATTTCAGCTACAATTTTAATGCCTTGAGATCATTTCATGCCAACAGTTGGACAGTCAAAGAAGGACAGTGACCGCTAACAACTCATTAGGAAAATTAACACAGCAAACTCAGCTGTTCATTTGGTGATGGTCTGGCTGCAGACAATGGCCTTTAATGTGGGGGACAGAGGTGAAAATCCATGCCCTCATTCCCACAGCAATTATTTCCCTAGAATGGATCACACATAGGTCACTATTAAAAACAAGCAAATAAAAACATCTACCTCTAGTCCCACCAATTTTTTACCAACATGGAAAGAACATCTCCCTTTTTATTCCTATTAAGGCAACGAAGAGCCACATGATCACTCGTTTTTTACACAAGGTTTTCATGAAGCTCACTTGAGGCTGAAATGGCTCTTCTGGTACTTAAGATCAAGCAGAGAAACACAGTATGTATCCTCATAACACAGAAAATTGATCTCGGTTCCATCGCCATACGTATGTGGAGTAGAAAAAGTAGCAGGAAAAAAGGCAGACTGAACACCAGGATACTCTCAAAGGTGCCTCATGCCTCCATAAGAATTTTGTATTTGCAAGTTTTCAGGACTTTAAAAAACACTCTTCTAAAGTAGTTTACACTTACTCGGATTAAACTCTTCATTCATGGTCAAGTCTGTGATCTAAAGAACAGCAAAGTTTATGGTTCTGGTTCATCAGCAGAACAGGAAGTAGGAGCCAGACTTAAAGCATAGCGAAGTGGACTAGTTGCTCCCTAGCCAGCCAGGCCACGCCTTCCTAACTATTCGCATTGTTAATTAATGAAATGTGTTAATTTGAAAGTGTATTTGCACTTGCTCAAAGCTCTTACCTATTAGGCAAATCAATGATCGAAGTATACTTTCATTTTAGTGTGGGCTAAAATAGATTAATTTTAGGTGTATGTGCACAAACACACCCCCACAGTGCATCACAATACCCTCCAGCCAAAAATGGAAAAGGACACAACAGTTCTTATCTTTTGCAGCAACACAAGTTGCAGAAACGAGTTTGGTCACTTCTTTCCATAGGCATCGGTGATCTGCTGGGGGAGCAATGCCCACCTCCTCACCAGCCACATGGAATTTCTTGGTGAACAAAACAATATTGAACCAGAATGAAAGCTATAAAAGGAAGCTATAACTACCTTTCCTCCCAGAATTTTGTTAGCACTCCAGAAAATACCTATACAAGCACTCACTGCAGCTTCAAATTTAACAGAAATATCCTGAATGAAAGAGCGTTTGCAAAAATACTACGTTTGTGGTTTCCAGAATTAACACTTTTTCCCCCATAAAGACTTTAATCTTCAATCAAAGACCTGGAGAGCAACCTGTTGATAATTGTCTCGTGCCTTTTTAACGTGAGTGACTGCTTTAAATATATCAAAACCATTTCCTCACTAACTTGCTCTGTTGTAAAACTGAAAGTAGTTTCAGTGAGTCGAAAGATTTGTATACTTTTGCCCAGAACTCACTTACCTGCTCCCTCACCCTTAGACAAGAAGCTGAAGCATCCTAGGCACTAGAACAAGGAATGGTTGCTAATTTACTGAGATGTGAAAGCTGAATGATAACAATCCAGGACGAGATGTCCAGTCTGTAGGAGGCTTTTGTTTTGGTTTTTGGATTGTTTCCATAGCAGGAAGTTGCTTCAGTTGTTGCTTTAGTTGTTGCTAATCACGATAGCAACGGGGGCGGAGGGAAGAACTTAGAGCAATTAAGGTTTCTGGTCTTATTAAAAATATTCATTACTTTATTGTTTTGTGCAATGATCACAAAGTTATTATGAGATCGTGCACATGTTTCCTACTACTAGGTTCATTTCAAAATACTGAATCAGTTTAAGGAAGGAAAATACAGATTGCTTGTTTCTCTATGCTATTTAAGTTTTTTCCTGTAGTACATAGTTTAAAGCAAAAAAAAAAAAAGCTAAGCTTCATATCTTTTGTCACTTGTTGAAAGTAATTCTTTTCTTCCTCAAACCTGCTGTAAATCTTATTTACAAAAACAAAGTTCTAGTTTCTAGAAATAAATAAAAAAAAATAGCACTTCAAAGAAATTCTACCATTCCTATCAGGAAAAACATTTTTTTCCGCATCTCTGGCTTTAGACACATTCCAGGTTGTCTCCAAGTTAAACCTTGGGAAACCTGAGAATTTCAGGGGATGAAAGAGGGAATATATTTGCTTTAAGAGTGAAATTTCATTCATTCTATTTAATGGAAAAGGAAGTACCAAAGTGATTCATAGAATCTGAACTTTGCTTTAAATTTACGTTTCTGTTTCAGTATCAACAGTAAACCTCAAATTAAAACTAAGTATTTTCGGTTTAAGGCAAGTAGCATAGCAAGGTTGATCTGCAGATAAGGTTGATCTAAGATCTTGTTTTTCCTTTAAGTTTTTCCAGAGAAAACTTAAAATAAAAACATCCTAAACTCCACGGTTCTAATAGTTTTTAAAACCTCCTCCTTCCCTTTAATTTTGAAATTCCAAAATCTCTCCTGAATTTATAGATTAGGGAAACAGAGCATTAATAAATTAAAACCAATGCTATCCTAACATATTGCCAGCTATATCTCTTTTTGTTAAAATCTTTCCCTAGTCCTGCTGGCCACTCTATTTCTAATACAAGCCAGGATGCTGTTGGCCTTCTTGGCCACCTGGGCACACTGCTGGCTCCTGTTCAGCTGACAGTCGACCAACACCCCCAGGTCCTTTTCTGCCAGGCAGCTCCAGACACTCTGCCCCAGGCCTGTAGCGCTGCAGAGGGTTGGTGGGACCCAAGCACAGGACTCAGCACTTGGCCTTATTGAAACTCATCCCATTGGCCTCGGCCCATCGATCTAGCCATCAATTTAAAGGGTCAGCAAGTATTAGACATCCCAACAAGAGAAAAAGTTGTCATACTTACCAGAACACTGCTGAAAGAGTTTCTAATTCTGAGCTGTAAAGCATGACTTGAAATCTAGTTGTGAATCTTCACTAGACTTTTTTTGACTTTCAGATGTTCAGAATACCATCAGTGCCAGCTAAGGACAGACATAGGAGGCTGCTCGACAATTTGCAAAATCCTGAAGTAGTCTGACTTCCAGAAATACCTAAATTATACAGACAAGACTGAGTGATCTATAATTAAATATTACTGGATGGAAAAAGGTCAGACACTGGGAAACTTCTGTTGTGTTTGCTGGTATTCCCATCCTTGCCTCCACTTTATAAATAGGTGGAGCAGTCAACACAATCAGTGCTAGAGCCCCACTACAGAAATATCAACCCACTACTTGAGAGGAAAAAAAAAACAAACACCTTTCCTCCAAGCCTTGTATTAGTCACAATTCTACCTTACCTTACAATTCTACCATGCTACTAGCCGTAACAGTGTTCTGCTGGCTTCCTCTTGGGATTATCCTAGCAACTGTTTAGCAGAAAACTACAATACATCATATCATTCCAAAAAAAAAAAAGGTTGCAGAATGTCTGGCAGAACTGTATATTGCAAATGAGATGAATCTCTGTGTTACCATAATAATAGGTTTTTTCACACCTGCTGCAGTTTTGACAACTCCTGCTGGGTTTTTTAGTGCAATAGAGATTGCTTGAGTGCATTACAGTGCAAAGCTATTTTAAGTTAGTGCAGATGCTGTTTAATTTTTAAGGGGAATTCACAGCAAATCCTCCAAGAAAACATAACTCAGGCTTATCAAGATACCGATATCTACCTCTTGGGTATAGGAGGCTTTTTATTAGAAAAATAATAATAATAAAAAAAATCCTCCTTGTTTTTTTATTAGAAAATAAAATATGTATCTCTGATCATTCTGTAAAGCCATACAAAGAAAGTAACAAAGAAAGTATGACTATATTTTTTCATCAATTAAAAAAGCACTAATGGAAATTATAACTATTTTCTTTTTTAAAAACACAAAACACAAAGAAAAGAAAAAGAAGAACTTTAAAATTGAAAATTATTGCAACATATCTGCATTATTGCAGTTTCTTTTCTTACATTCTATGGATGTATTAGAAATACTGACATAAATCCATGCACACGCACACCTCTGTAGGACTTCAGGTAACAGCAAGTCCTTGGTGGTCTCCTAACTTATACTGCTAGAAAATTATGTCTACAGCATTCCAATTTGGTACAAATACCAACAAGAATTTTGGTGTTTAACACAGCCACCATGTTATACCTTCAACAATTCAGTTCATTCTTAAATCAAGTTAAAAGACCATCCTGGATTACAACAGGAATATTACTGAAGAGCGTCATAAATCACCGTAAGCCAGTTTGTTTACTACTAAAGTTCAACAATGTTCTAGCCCTTGTACACCAGAAAAGACGAGGTCATGATCTGTTCTGAAGCCTTTCCTTAGCATTTCTGGCAGCAAAGTAGCGTGTAAGAACAGAATGCTAGAGATAACCTCCCATGTTATCTCAGTTGCTAAGCTATTGCTTGAGTCAGTTAACAATCCAAAGGCCAGTATAAATATTTATATTTTATTAAAATTGGCCAAGCCCTAAGACAAAGGAAACACCTTAAAACAGAGGACCTAAAGGTGCGAATAATTTGAAACAGAAGCTACACATTGCTGATTAAGAAAGCCTGTGCACACAAATTAGACTCTTAATTCATTCATCGTCACGATCCAGAGGATTTTAACTTTGTTTTAAAAGAAGCAATGAAATGTTAATCATCCAAAAATTATGCCGTACTTTCAGTCATCAGGAATGATATTACATGGTTTCTGTGTGTCTTACATGAGGAGCAGTTTAACCCATATTGCATGAGTTCAATGGGACGGGTTTCACATCACAGCTTAATTACCAAAAGATAAGAAAACAAACCCCTCAGAACTCTGGCTCCAGAGATGGCAGTAAAAGCACAACAAAGTGGAAAAGAATAACAAAACAAAGCCTCCAAAAACATTACAAGCTGCAGATTGTTCTCATAGCACAAAAGAAGGACCTTTGTTAGCACTTCATTTAGTATATAATGGCATTAAAATGTATTAATCGGAAGATCTGCCACTACTTCCCAAAGGTAGAACCTGTTTGTGGCTGATAAACAAAGAGTGCAGCGTTTGCTATCCAGAGATTTCAAAATGCCCCCCTGTGTATGCCCACTTATGGGTGGGGATATTTAACTTCAGAGTTGTTGACATGGATTAACCAAAAACACAAAGCAAACAGGTGACCCAGAAATGGAACTTTCTCTAGCACTGCGTGGTGCCGACTCAGTTTGGCTACATGTACAATATGCAACAAAAAGCACACTACCCAATGGGCAGATGTCCAAACACATCCAAGGAATATCCAATATACTAATCTGCAAGATCTTCAAAGAAATTTGAGGAACTGCCATTTCACTTCCAAGTGTCAAAATGGAGGGATCTTGTAAACTCCAACCTCACAATTTTACAAATTCCAATTTTAGTTTCAGCACTGCCTTTGCACAGCATGGCAGAAAGGGGAGATTCTCCACTGCTATTTTACCAAAATATTTACTTTTTTTCTACTCTCTTTCCCTTCTACACTTTTCATATCATCATCAATCACTTTCCACAGCCTTCCTGAACTCACTGCTTGAATTTTTCAATCCTTTAAATAATGGTCAACCTGCATATTTTTATTACCTTAGGCAACTACTGCTCTCCTTAGATGGAAGCCAGGCAGTGAAGAAGAAATGCCATCTGGTTGCTGACAAAAAAATTAGTCAGACTTAACGTGAAGTCCAAGGCCCATCCTGCCCCATTATCCTGTTGCAGGCTCCTAATACAATGTCTTATGCTCCTCTCTCTCTTACCTAATTTCAAATTCTTTTGACCAGCTTCCTCTTACTGTTGACATTTTGGCAATAGATAGGGCAGTAAAGAGAATTCTAGATATCTGCTAGAAATTTTGCCTCCATTTAAGTGAAATCATCTTCACTGCCATCACGATTTTGTCCGGTGTTAGCAGAACAAAGATCAAGCAACATACAAAATATATAAGATACCAATTTCAACTCTTTTGCAATACAAATCCTGCCAGTGGACATTTGATAAAATATTATATTTTTTCTTTATTAAATTAGCATTCTTAAGTTGCATGAAAAAAAAGACAAACTCAGATCTTTAAGAAAATACCTACATAATAGATATAATAGATATTTCAGTAGGCTTAATATTTTAAAGAATGAGAACGCACACATGAATTTTTGATCTGATATCATGCACACTAACAGAACAGAACATAAAATATAGAATATTTTCCAATTTTTCTTTATATAAACCAAATATATACACGACATTACAAGCAGTTGGTTTTAGTTTTCTTTTATTATATCCATTCAACACTTGGCTTACCTGAATGTAGAAGTTCAAACTTCGCATTTCTTCTGCAACTGGGCTAGAGGTAAGATCTAAACACATTTCAAAAAAATGTACTTTGCACACCTCCATCATCATCGTTATTATTACTACTATTATATTTTCTTATACCTTTCAGAAAATGAGATGGAACAGTTGTATAGTGCAAGCAAAATACTAAACTAGTGAAGGAGGTACATCTTAACAGATGCCTGTTCAATATATTTCATAAGGAACCCCCACTGTCCTTCTCACCAGGATAAGTTCAGAACTGGAGCAGGATGACTGTGAACTCCTGGGATGCAAACCCAGCATGGGTTGTGCTAATCCACCAGTTTTTCACAAGGTACTAAGTCTTGCTTAGCAGGATAAACAGGCAACTGTGTTAGGTTAGAAATACCAAGCCTGTTCCCATTTGTAGTAGTAGAGGAATCAGGGAAAAGGCAAGGTTTTGACTTCAGAACTTACCTGAAGAGAAGCAATTCCATCAGATCACTTTTCTTGTGCTTCCAAGTCAGTTATGTAGTCCCTGCTTTTCAGAACAATTAACTCCAAAACCTGATGATGAGTTAATGAGCTATTACTCTAAAACAAGTAGAAATCAAAGTAGTTGGTACCTGACTTCAAGTTATTTAGTCAGACTAGAAACAAACTGGAAGCACAGTAAGAGCTGGAAAATCCTGACATGGAAGGGAAGTGAAAATTTCTAAGCTGATTTCTTTTTGAAGTACTGAAAAAAGGCTGATGGTATTGTTTGATTTGCAGTGGATGTGTTTAACCCTGGCAAGAAGTGAGATATTATTCAGAAGACCACTGGAAAAAAAAGATTGTAAAAAAAAGATTGTAAAACACACACCAGTAAGTCCTGACTTCCACACAGTTATTCAGTCACTTACAGTAGTCATCAAAGTTTGAAATACACTTATTACAAGTACTTGGCTTCCAAGTGCTTGGCTTTTGGCTGCCTGAAAAGGAATGAGGGGAAAAAGAAAACCAACAATCCCACAGTTAAAATATTTTAATTGACTTTAATAGACAAACATCTCAGAGCCTCAAAGGCTTGCTTACTGTGTACTGTATTATCAATCTGATAACAGGCTTAGAATCCTGGGCTGTTTCCCCTTTCAGTTCCTTACCTACATTTCAATAAATATATATTGATGTATTTCTCCTTACTGCCTCAGTGGCAAAGTAGGCACTCTCTTACTAAGTCCTTATAAAACTGACTAAATCAGGGAAGGAAGTTAGAAAAGATACATGTAGGAACTGTAGGAAGCTGAACAAATACACCCCAGTGCAGGTAATATTTAGGAATTTGGCCTTAGTTTAATAAGTATGATAAAAATATGACTAAATTCGAGCACTTTTCAAGGCAGACAGAAAAAGGTACGTTCTTAATAATGCAATGGCCTAATTCTACATGTGGCAGTGTGACAGACTTAAAGTTTGTAGGGATCTATAACACAGATAGAAATAATGCTTTAACCAGTTTTGTTCTTTGAAACAGCAAAACCATTTTAAGAAAAGCACTTCTAAACTTTTAAAAGCAGAATTTCTTGTCTCTGCTTATGAGTTTATAAATTCTAGTAAAAGGTTTCTCTAATAAAAATATGGAATTTTAAACATATAGTGACAGTACATGTAGGAAATACCAGCAATTCTTTTTACTATGGCCAAGCTACCAAAAAAAAAAAAAAAAAAAAAAAAAAATCAGAAAAACCCATTCCCTCCCCCTGAGCCCCAGAAATTGTTTTCTTAATCTAATAATTTACACATCAGCTTTGCAGAGATAATGATGCTGATTCTGCATGACATGTTTATGCTTATTTTTGTCAAAGACTGGTACGGGATTATTCAAGTTTTTCTTAGCACATTTTGCACTGCTGGGTAAATTGTAGCAGCAAGAAGGTGAGAAAGTAAGGTGATGAAGAAAAAGTAGACTTGGGTCAAAAACAGCTAAGAAGTCATCATTTTAAGTAAAAACTGTAACTCAAAGGAAAACAAACTGTGATCAAGTATGCATCTCTTCTAACAGTCTTCTATAATATGATTTAAAATGTTTGGTTTATTGGTAAGAGCTTCAGTATCATAAGGTAAGAGGGAAAACAACAGCCAGCACAGCTTATCTTCCTCTTGTTCAAGTTAGACCTATGTTCATTTTGCACCTTCCCCTCTCAATTGGCAAGAGTGTATTTTCAACATTATGGAGAAAAAATTTTTTTCAGATTTTTTTATACTTGCTGACTGAAAGCTAAATATTACTCCTCACCCCTCCTCAGATTTTAGGTAGTATGTGACACACCACAGAATTTTGTGAATTAGAAATCTAATGAATAGTATTAGGAACTAATTAACCCCCCATTACAATCTCCTTTCTTTCACCTCTTTGAAGCCTCCTGCCTCAAATCAAATCCAAATGTGACAAGGTCTGTGCACCTTCCTCAGAACAGGAAATAAATCTGCAAGTCTGAAAAGATTCTCAAGCTCCACCTCCTCCCCAACTCAGCAGAATTACATCTTAAGAAAATAATTTACAATTAAATGTTCACCTTCCTTTCCCCTGTTTTCTTGGCTGTTTTGTTACAGTCATCTGAGGAACCTTTTTTCCACGAGTTGCAGTGTGACCACCACCACTTTCTCTGAAGCTCCTCTATTAGGTTGTTGCTGAAGGACAGAAGTCCTAGGTTGGTTATTGCCAGAGCCCCCAGAATTCAGTGCCAATCCTATCCCAGTTAATTAGTTGCAGAGGTGTTCAGCACTAGTGCAAACAGCTAGTAGAAACAAGTTGATTACTTTGCACTGGTTGACCTGACATTCCACTCCCACCCCTAAAAATTAACCTGCTACCCATCTGCCTAATAGAAACCCAATAAAAAAGCCCCCACACCTGGACCATCACTCAGAAAATAAAATGATCTGTCTATACTAGGTTCAATCTACTGGACACCTCTTGCCCTGGTTAAAAACTGAAGTGTTTTACAGCCAGAAGAGATATCACATGTGCAATGCTGAAAATAGTTGCCACACCATGTTTTTGTTTTGTTACCATGACAGCAATTACCAATATTTTGAAGAGAATGACTGCTCACTGACACAACAAAAGGACAATGGGAAGGTGTGTTTCCTTCACCAGACCAGGAAGTCTCATTGTGTGCCCAAATGCAATTATTTCCTATGATGTTTAGGCAAAGTTATTCCTCATCAGAAACAGAACAGCAGCTAATTTGGTGAAAAAACCCCCTCTCGTTCTGAAAGGCACAATGCAGAGATACAGTAGTTTTAGGACTTTGCCTCTTCAAGTGTTTGTTAAAAGAGGCAAAAATTTAAGAAGAAAAAAAGAAGAGTCTCAATATTTCTTACACTGAAATCCTTCTGAGAGCTAGAACATAAAAACACTTTGCCAAATAGGTGACAAATGTCTAGTTTTGGCTGCATTTTATTTTATATTTTTATTAGTGTCAGAATCAAAACCTCTTAGTACATTCCACATCTTTGGTATGTAACAATGGTATTTTGAAAATGGCATAAAAAAATTGGGCTTCACAATAGTTAGTAGGATACTTCTTCCTAGCTTAGACCTACCTCCTCCTCCAGGGAGAGAGAGACCTCTGAATGGACCTGCCATCTCATTCAAGAATTCCTGAGTGAGAAATGCAGCACACTACTGGGTTTACAGATCTCCGTCTTCCTTTCCTAGAGCTCTCCTGCATTGTAAATGCAACTTGACTTGTATTCACACGTGTTTCACAGTCAAGTCATTCACATCCATATTAACTTTTTTTTTATGACATTTTCAATAAAAAGCAGAAATTAACATATAATAAATTTAGCTTCTTTCATGCAAACTTACATAAAGCACAGGTTATGTGATATATGGAATTGTGACTGTGGCTCCTCTCAACAGAAAGACTAATCAAATGGTTGTGGGACACGACATAGTTAAAGCACAAGTCCTCAACTGATAATACCGAGGATGCACATGATTGAAAAAACAGGACTGCAGGCACACCAGAGCTTCAGCAAGGCTGTTAATTACTCAGGTATAAAGACACGATATTCATCAGCATCCTGTTTTTTTCCCAGTGTATGTTAAACTTCTCTTTCTTTTTCAAAAGACGGAAAAGAAGGGACACAATTAATAGACTATTTTCTTAAACCCATTGCAAAAAAACTTAGGCATAAGATCTACAGCTGTGCTGACTGCTCAACCTCTGTTTCAATAAGAATTACGGTGCTGTCATAGGGGTGCTCCATTCACACTACAGCATTTCCTAGCAACAATCTATGTTTTGTACATAAAAAAGTGGATGAAATACTGCCTATCAGTGTTTTTTTTCTCATTATGCTATTAAACCTCCCTCTCCCATGTGAAAGGAAAAGAGTCTTATTTGGACACAATGCAGAACTTCAGACCGTTCTCTGTGATGTACTGAATCACCGAAGAACAAGCAATCAGATTACAAGGTGTTTCATGTTATCCCAGTTGACCCTTCTAAAAACAAAGTTAGCGTTAGTTCATAAATTCACTACAGATTCACTGATTTTTAATCCTGCAATGGACAGAGTGCCCCATAAGCAAACAGAGCGCTGGGCATTCTGCTTTTCATAGGGCTGTTTCTGACAGGTTTTTCTCTGCAAAAATAGTATCCAGTCTATAAAGAATGTTTCATCAAGTCATCTATTTTGAATAATAAATCCCTAGTAATAATGGCAACATACCTGGATTTTCATATGTTACTCCTGCAAAGCAGCACTGAATGCATTCCAAGGACATCATGGCAGCCTACAATAACCTGTTTATGGCATTACTGTAGGGTACCCTGATGTCTGTGAGCAGAGAGACCTGGAGCATGATGTGCAGTCATGGAGATGTATGGAGCTTTGCTCTGTACATTTGTTTTCTTTATCAAATATATAGAGGAGGAACTTCATGCTGCCCTGGCTTCTTGCAGTTTCTTGGAGAGCAAGACAACCCCTCACCTGCAGCTCAGTGATGGGACAATGGCTGCTTAGAACTCATTTCTTCCTGCACTGCTACCTGGGCTACAGAGTAGGTAGTAAAAGCGTGCACAGTGAAGAACACTTTTTTTAATTCATGTAAAGATACGCTTTCTTCCTAGCATATTGTTTCTGAAGTACCTGAAAGACACATGATTAAAAAAAAAAAAAGACAACAACAACAACAAAAAGCCTGTTTTACTAGTTCAAATACTAGCATTCCTCCGTGGGAGGGTACTTTCTGTGACTAAGATCAATCCTTCAGCTGCAATTCATTCTTTCCTGGCTGCCACACAAATTGTGGCTCTTCTCCCTCTCGTGCCCCATGTCGCTTTTCTTCCAGCCACCACCTAGCTAAAGGATCTTTCACACCATTATTAACTACAGTATGCACATACACACAGTTATGTACACATGTACCCTCCTGGAAAATGGGAATGAACATAAACCCAACTAACAAACTGAGTTCTACAACATTCAAGTGAGGGTTTAATCTCACTGGGAATAAATGTCATCCCTCTGGAGAAGCCCTAGCCCTTACTTGCAGCATAATTAGTGAGGTGGGTGGGGATTTTTCCTCCCCTCTCTTTAATTGGACATAGATTAGCATTTATAACAAACCATATCTCAAGCAGAATGGTAAAAGATGAGGAAAAAAAAAAAAAAGAAGAAAGAAAACCCAGCAGTTTTCCATCCATGTGGCAATAATGGTATATAGACTCCAAATGCTACTGCAGCCAGGTGGATAAAAAGCAGCAAAGCAACAAACTCCAAAAGGAGTGGCATGGTAAGGACCAGCCACTCACTCTGGAATGTCGGGGTGGAGAAATCATGTTATTTCTGCTGGTCAGCTGTTCAGGTCTTGTCTGTCTTAATCTCTTGTCATAGCAATTCATCTGCCAGAAAGCAAAGAACTACATGCCTTTAAAAAATGTCCCTGTGCTTTTTCTTTTCCCTTTTTTTTTTTTTCTTAAAGAGCAAAGGAGGCATAATAGAAAGATTTCTTTAAAATGTATCCCTAATAATTTCATGTAAATTCTGTCCCTATACTTGTGTATCTCAGAAAAGACAGTGAAGGAAAGTTGCTTCATGCTGAGTCCCTGCTTATAAAGATGTTTGCAAATACGTGCAATATGTTCTCAATGCTCCCCCTTTGCTGCCACTGAAGATGGCTATGACAAAGCATGATATTAATGATAGGAGTCAAAAAAAAATTTCACAGCTGTGCAGACAATTTTTCATTTCCAATGACATATTCCTATCCTATGGAAAACCAGAACTAAGCTGATTTCTGTTGCCATTGCTCCCATCCTTGCTTCCGCACAATTTTTGATCCAGCAGTTACCAGAGGAAAAATAAACTGCAAATCAGTCTTCAGTGTTTCCTTAAAATCCATTGGGGCATTTAGAACAAATGCATTGCAGTTTCTCAATTGCTATAGAAACTCTTGGTTGGTTTTAAAAAAACAACATTCTGGGAAATTCAACTCTATTTCAATGGCAGCACCAGAAACCTGAATTCAGGTTGACGGCAACTCGCATAAAGTTCGTTGCTATATGGTGCCACCTAGCTAGAAGACTTTACGCCTCTCATATATTACAGATTTAAATGTGCTGCCATAAACATACAGTCCTCTTCTAAATGAGCTAAACGTGAAATGTCTGCCAGATAAACGTCAAAAAAAATCCCTTTGTAGTGTATCTGGGATTACAGTTAAACAGAGAGGTAGATATACGTTAAATAAAACTATAGTACTGAGTAAGTATTTTCAAATCCCTAATGTTTATATAGGACCATAAGATTACAGGCCATTACTGACTATCTCAAAGCTCTTAAATGTATTTTAATATGAATTTACAACCCACATAGACAAGAGTGAATGAGACATGGCTTAGGAATTTTTTCCCCTTCAAATAAGTAGCAACAGAACTGGCGAAATTGCTTCCTAAAGCTTTTCTTGAAATAAACCAGAATAATATCTGAGTGGAGTTCCTCAGGGGTCGGTACTGGGAACGGTGCTGTTCAACATCTTTGTCGACACGGACAATGGGATTGGGTGCACCCTCAGCAAGTTTGCCAATGACACCAAGCTGTGTGGCGCGGTTGACACACTGGAGGGAAGGGATGCTCCATCCAGAGGGACCTGGACAGGCTGGAGAGGTGGGTCTGTGCAAACCTCATGAAGTACAACCAGACCAAGTGCAAGGTCCTGCACGTGGGTTGGGGCAATCACAAGCACAAATACAGGCTGAGCAGAGAACGGATTAACAGCCCTGAGGAGAAGGACATGGGGATGTTGGTGGTGAGAAGCTCAAGCTCATAAAGCAAACCACATCCTGGGCTGAATCAAAAGAAGTGGGCCAGCAGATCGAGGGAGGTGATTCTGCCCCTCTGCTCTGGTGAGACCCCACCTGGAGTACTGCATCCAGCGCTGGAGTCCTCAGCACAGGAATGATATGTACCTATTGGAGCAGGTCCAGAGAAGAGCCACAAAGATGATCAAAGGGCTGGAGCACCTCTCCTATGAAGAGAGATTCAGAGTTGGGGCATTTCAGCCTGGACAAAAGACTCTGGGGAGACCTTATAGCAGCCTTCCAGTACCTGAAGGGAGCTACAGGAGAGATGGGGAGGGACTCCTTATCAAGGAGCGTAGCGATAAGACAAGGGGTAACAGTTTTAAACTGGAAGAGGCGAGATTTCAATTAGATATTAAAAGAAATTCTTTCCTGTGAGTGTGGTGAGACACTGGAACAGGTTGCCCAGAGAAGCTGTGGATGCCCCATCCCTGGAGGTGTTCAAGACCAGGCTGGATGGGGCTTTGAGCAACCTGGTCTGGTGGGAGGCATCCCTGCCCATGGAAGGGGGTTGGAACTAGATGATCCTTAAGGTCCCTTCCAATTCTAACCATTCTATGATTCTGTGATTTGCAAAATGTGACCGCATACCACTGGCACAAGGATAGGCACGTACACAAACAAGGAATAGGAGTAAGAGATTCTCTTTAAGCTTGAGAATCAGTAAAAATGTACTATTACAAACAAATCGAACTGAAACAAGTTGCTTCAACTACATTTTAAAACTCCAGGAATCTCTTTTTTTTTCTGGACTCTGCAAACTCAGTGTCCAACCTTTCTCTAAAATACAGAAGAATAAGATTTTTCAAAGAAAAATGAAAGCTTTTCTTCAGGCATTTAGTATGCCCAGTCATGTGTATCAGCACGTTCAGCAAACAGGTTACAAGTCAACGTCTGCCATTTATCGAGAGATACCATAGCATGCAAGCAAAAACATTTGTATTTGCTTCTGGGAAGAAGCTTTGTCTTAAAAGCATTTTTTCCCTGGAGAATGTAGGCAGTGGGCCTGTTAAAAGGTTTGTCTAGCACCCTTAGGACTGCAGTTAGAGATTGCTGTGCATAACTGACATTGTTTAAGGGTCAGATAGGCTGAATAAATAAGCAAATCTTCCCCAGGCATGAAGTGCTTCCTGGTATGGTAAAGATACAAAGAATATGCAGCCTTTTATACATCTGACCCACAGAGCCCATAAAGGCCGATGCACAGAATTGCAGGAAGTTTGAATGCATTCTGTCTGAAACTCAATACGAAAATATCCAATAAGGCACATGTTATTTCAGCTTTCAATAGCATGCACAGAAGTTTAAGCAAAACCCAAAACAAACCAGCACATTCCTCTAGAGGAATATTTTAAACATTGTACTGTGGAATTTTATTCAAGAGCTAAGGCAGGTAGTTCAACATTAAGTGTTTCAATAAAGATTTCCTCACCAACTGTAACTGATACTTACAGTGTGTTACAGGAATCAACTTATACTTCCTATACATTTTAAGTATGAGAAATCAGACCTACTGTACTAGAGGCCAATATCCCATTAGTGTTAAAGACATTTTCCAATTAAAATTCTTTTAGGGAGACCAAACCAAGGCTGTGGTGCAGCAGATCATACACGTTACTTCCAAGAACCCACAGGTCATGATGAATCAGAATGCAGGAGCACCAAACACGTTGCCGTACACACAATTCCAACAACCCCCAAACAGAAAAGCTTAGCTGTATGCTTTCTTCAGCACTGCTGCGACTGATGGGAAAATATATGTGCAGCAGAAGTAGCAATTTAAGTTATTAACAATCAAAAACTTAAAGCACAGAATATTTGCATTTCATCTAGCACAGATTCCCTTTTCGCAGGCACAGCTAATCCTTGAGCATCCTCAAGAGCTCAGGGAAAATGCATTAGTCAAAAGAGCAGTTAGAAGAAATTGGAGCAATCTGAAAAAACAAAACAGGTCATATTTTTACAAAGTATTCCTTTAACACCACTTATCACTTAATGAACTTCTGATCCAAACAAGGTGTTAGAACAGAGAAATCTAAGTGTGGAGAGTGAAATGTAATAGTAATAGTCAAGTACATCATTAAAGTTTGAGTTATGATGTATCTTCTCCATTCCCAAAAGGGAAGCAAACAAATCCTAAAAAGTACCCTTATTTCACATTTCAATGGCTAATCACTAAGGGAAGAAAAGGAATTGGATTCTTGACAACATTTAAATCTATCAACACAACTACATAGATCTTCCAAGATGTAGTCACACAGAGAGGAATTTCAGCATTAACCTTCTAGCTCATACCAACAGAAACCAAAGAAACAGAGTAGAGATGGGATCAAAACAACTATTTTAAGACTTTAATTCTTCTTGTCAAGCAACTGCTCCTAACATTACCTTTTGCTTTTCCCCATCTGTCATGTGGGCGGAGGAGCAAGATAGGAGATATCCATACCCTGATGCAGAAACCAGCATACGTGCAAAGAATGCGCAATGCTCTCTTACGTGGCCATTCTCTCTGCATAAGGATTCCTCAGGTGATGTAATTGACACAGCGCAATGTCTACAAAGAAATAAAGGAATATATATTTGCAAATGAAGCTAAGCAGAACGTGCATCACTTTCCCGGGAGAATCCATGCTGGAAGAACATGGCACCCCCTTCTTCCCAGGCAGGACACAGTAATTTTCCTCCAACTGCTTATTTCGACATTTCTTCTTGCAGGACCTGCAAGCTCACTACTCACACTGTAAGAAGGCCCAGCTCCTGAAAATCGTGTAAGTGCAGAGGAGACTGAGAGCCCAGCAGAAGAGTTGGAGGTGGGGCTGGCAGAGGCCTCTGCTGACCTGGGGCTGGGCAGACCTAGAGACCCAGTGGAGATTCCAGAGCTCCTGTGGTGAATGAGGAAAACGGTGCTGAAGAAAGATCACAGGACTATGCTGCTCTCTGAGTCATCCACTGGAAGGACTTGAGACCACCCGTCAACATCAGATGCATCAGGGGGTTTGCCTGAAGGCTCCTTTACAGCAGGAGCAGAATTCCAGCTTCAGGGCCAAAGAGCAGTCACCACCCAGCTGCACAGGGAAGCTCAAACACTCAGCTCCAGCTGAGCTGCAAGTGGATGTTTCTAAACACACCTCTGTCCACAGTCTCCTTTTCCTCACCATTTTAAAAACAGATAAACATGAAAGAAAATAGGGAAATACCTTATGCTACAGACATGTGCATCACTGAGTCCAAGCATGAAAATGCCATGGAATGGTGGTCTCTCTTTTTCTCCCTTTGAGAACCCTGTATTACTGTATTTTGACTAATTAAACTTGTTTTAGTATCATTTCAAGGTCTAAATCAACTTCATTGTTGGTAATAATTATTTTGTATTCCCTTACATTTTCCAACCAGTATCTTTACCCATCATTTTATTCCTTATTAATTTTCTGAATACCCTCTATAAAGAACCTGTGACTAAAGAGATCTGAACCGAGACTTTCCTGCTCTGTTTAGGCTATAGGTTCTTGACCATTTCAGTGTCTTCAGATTAAAAGATTCCAAATCTCCACAAAATTCAAGCTGCTGTAGCAGCTGTGCTGTAGCACAGTAGGCCAACTGGATCCTGTATCCCATTACCAAAGTCTGCATTCCTGAAAAACAGGACCTTTGTTCTGGAGAGTAAATTTCCCAGTTTGATTCCAGATGGGTCATGGTTAAATGTGACAAATATACTTTCAGTTCTCTCAGAAATAGAACTCTCTGGTGAAAGGTCTACCCTATTGTTTAACTCAAGCCAAATCAAGTCGTGCTTCTTCAACCCAAAAATTTTCTAAAGAAGTCTCTTCTGTTACTCATCAAGTCTAAAACAGTAATCAATACAGTTCGCTCAGCAATTCTTCAGTGAAAAAAAAACTTAGTGGAAATTTCATACAGAAATGTCTGATTAGCTATTTGGAACAAAATTAACCTAACCTTTCTGGAAAATTCAAGTCTTTGGTAATAACGATATTTCCTAGTAGTGTTAGAGGTATTCTGAGAAGTAGCTCTGCAAGGAAAGACACTGGCATCCTTGCTGGACTACAAGGTGTCCCTGAAGCAGCAATGCACCCTCACATCTAAGGCAGCCATGTTCTGGGCTGCACACAAAATACCCAGCAGGTCGAGGGAGGTGAACCTCCATCTCTAGACAGCTACTGGTGAGACACGTCTAGAGTGCTGTGTCCAGTTCCAGGCTCCCCAGTAGAAGTGAGATATGGACTTACTGGAGCAATTTTAGCACAGGCTGATGATGAAGGGATTGGAGCATCTCACATATGAGGAGAGGCTGAAAGAGATGGGACCCTTCAGGCCGGAGGAGACTCAGGAGTGATCTCATCAATATGTAGAAACACCTGATGGGAAAGACAAGATAGGACTGGGAGTGTGGTAACCCTGGCAACCAGTTCACAGGGGTATGTCAATGGCAGTACAGCACAACCAAGGCTATCAGGGAGAACGGAACCTAGGCCCCAATTCAGGCTCCTCTCCTGCAGCTCTGAAAGCGCTTCAAAGACAGCAAAAATTGCTCTTTGAGAAAGTGGCAACCTCTGCCTTCCAGCTTTCTTGAAAAGGACAGCAAGGCCTTGGAACTTTGTTCTCATCTTGACTGTGTGGTTTGTAGACCTAAGAGCATTTACAATGGTGCACACACAAACTCTGAGGCAAGTCACACGGACAACAATGCACAGAATGAAGGACATCTACAAAGACTCTCAAGGTCTTGCCTCCCCTTTGCTTGCCAACATGTAACATACAAAATCCTAAAACGCTGTTGAACGGGATGGCCAAGGCCCAAGGAATCACTGATATGACTGATGGGCAAAGACCTGGATACCAAAACAAACCCAGAACATACCTGCAGGAAGTAAAGCACTAAAGCAAGGGAGAGGTCCTGGCTCCATGCAGTGTCAATTTAGTCATTGCTTTTTTGAAATAAGCAGTGACGTTGCTATTACAGTCAATATTTTAGTGCTGGTTATTCATCAGATCAGGGTATCATCCGTTAAGCTGCCCACACAAGCTATGTTCAAGTCACACTGTGCAGTCATAGAAAGCATTTGGGTTTATACAGAAAATGCTGAATCCCAGTTACGCTGTTCCCATATCACTTTTGTCCAGATGAACCGGTTCTCTGGCCTTTAGACTCATTCCTGCAGTGTTACTTTTCACTAATAAAAGGAAGCCCTATACAAGAACACAGAAATGCATTTTATTCTGTCTTACAAACCGCACAGAATTCATAAAAGTGAGACTCTATGTAAATATATTAATCATCAGACTTAATTTTCCCTCAAGATTGTTTTGAATAAAAAGCCGAAACTCATTTTTTATGAAAACAGTAACAAAACTGTAACCCTTGATTAGACATCAGCTTTGGAATACGTTTACTATATACCCAAAAGTAATCAACATCCCTCAATAATTCATGTGACGAGTACCTTGGCTCTGCTACGACCTCTACCATTTCTCCTCCTGCCCATTCTATTTGTCATCCCAGCTTTTCTTGACCAACACACGTATGCACTCTGTAAAAATAAATAAATAAATAAAAAATAATCAAAGAGCATTGCAGACCAACGATTAAAAACACACTCCAACATTAAAGCTGTAACAGATAAACAGCACTATTAGCCAGCAAACTTGCTACACAACCAGAACTTTTCACCTCAGGAAGAACTGCAAGGAATTAATTTGATAGTTAATTGTATCAAAGAAGATTGATATAGGCAAGACACTTACCTGATCAAAGTATCTTACCAAAATCTGTGTTTCTGTTCAGTATTAAGGCAAGACACAAGAATGACGTGCTGCCAGTCTGAGGGGTACACTGCAGATTTTCCTTCCCAGAGAAGCACAGCTCTGAGATCCTTTGCAACTGAGACAGCTCATAAAGCCTTTGCTATTTAACTGTCTTTGCCAGGCAAAGCTGATTTCAAAAGCTCTCATTTTCTGATCCTCATTCTTTATTTACAGCCTTTAGGGTGGGCCACTGCTCCATTAATTGTACTGCAAAACAGCAAACACAGATCCCCAAGAAGTGGGGTGAGGGAAGAGCTGGGAAGAGGCATCTCTGAGGGGGAGGGAGAGGAAACCATCCAGACCACAAATACTTATTTGAACGAACAGATCTTCCTATTTAGCTGATATCGAAGGCTCGATAAAGTCTATCTGACAGGCTTCCTCACTGGTTTCTAGAAATTCAGTTAATGTTGGTTACAGCTACATGTGGCATGACGAAAGCCATGCATAAAAATCGAGGCAGCAGGAAAATTCAGACAAAGCCTCCTAGTATTTCAGACTTATTAAAGATAAGGAAGCAAATTTTCTCCTGGCAAGAACAAGGTATTTGCAAACATCAAAAGTGGATTTGTATTTTTATTAATATTTATTTACAAAATATTGAAAATTCGTAACATCTGTACAGCTCACACATATCAATGGTACAAAACCCCCATTGCATCAGTACTGAATTATAAAAGGTCTATTTTAAAATTACTGAAAAGCACACCTTATCCAGTATTTTTTCTATCCAAGTAAATATACATACCAAATTTAAAAATATAATTATTATATTTTCTTTTAGTTTCAAGACACAAGGGATCACAAAAACATCCATCTTTTTTAGATCCAGGGTAGAATTCTCATTTTAATGCAACTACCAAGTTTTGTTACTCTCAAATTAAGTATTCTCTAGAGTGATTAAAAGATAAAAATATGGGGAAACAGAAACAACTTCTACAGATTATTAGATGGGAGAAGAAAAACATGATAATGATCACAGTTCATGCAGTTCTGTCATTGCTGAAATAAAGTATTTCTCCTCAAAGATGTTCAAGTTAAGACCTGAACTGAACTGGTACATAATTCTACCAGAAACATTTCATGACTGGTGCCATGATACTGGGAAAATTATCACTTTTTAGTTGCTATAAAATAAATTTTTTTCTACCACATTTGCTGTTTTTCAGTCAAGATTCACACAGCTGTAGACAACAACCTCCCTCAACAAACAAATCAAAAGCAGGTGTTGGTACATTGTTAACAACATGATGTACTAAGTAGTTTTTTTTTTTTTTTTTTTTTTTACTTTAATCTAGCATATATGATAATATTATACAGGAATCCTCATAGAAAAGAGGACAAATCTGAGGTTTCTGCCATGGACAAAAACATAATATAATTACAATAGAAAATACATATAGTACACATCAGATTAGTTCGTAGTGGCATTTGAGGTTTCCGGAGACTGAAGAAATTCATAGGGATCATGAACCATGTCTTGCTGTTCTCCAACACTCAGATGAGAAGGGCTTCCTGTAAAATATGGAGAAAAAATAATAAAACCTTTCAAAGCACAGAAAAATAATGGAGAGATATTTATGTACATACACAGCACGGTTATTTCACATGTTATTTTTGACTTTTAAAGCAAGACAGACATTTAAATGATATTTAAGCAGGAGATTTTGAAAAAAGAATTTACAAGATTCTTCACTAATTTAGATCCTTTTTGAAAAAGCAGTCATTATTACATTACTCTGAGTTGAAAAATTATGCAAAACATAACTAAGTATCATCCAACCAACGTCTCCTATCTTTTTAGAAATGGCACCAAATTGTTCATCGATATGTTACCCTTTCCTCTTGCCTTATCACTGAATTTCACAGCTGACAATGGAAGGCTGTTGTAGAATCCCACCTCTTACTTGCTGAATATAGCTATGCCGAAATACAATAAACGTTACATGCTCTTTAATATTTCAAAAAGCATAAATTCCAAGCGCATATAGGTATTTGCCAGTCGGTATCAATTTACTTCACAATTACTTCCATCATGCCTAATCAAAAATTAAGTAACTACAATTAGTGTCCTAAATTCTACAGGTCAAATGTATGCACGCATATTTAAAACATAGAATCACAGAATTGAAATCACAGAAATCTAACACACAGAATCATAGAATTGTCTCGGTTGGAAGGGACCTTTAAGATCATCTAGTCCAACCATCAACCTAACTCGGATAAAAAACTAAACCATGTCTCTAAGCTCTATGTCAACCCGTCTTTTAAATCCCTCCAGGGATGGTACCTCAACTCCTTCCCTGGGCAGCCCATTCCAATGTTCAATTACTCTTTCAGTGTCAAAATGCTTCCTAATATCCAATCTGAACCTCCCCTGCAACGTCCGTGATACAGGTAACTTTACCAAGATGATGTTGGTCTCTTTCAGAGGTATTGGAGAGGGAACTCAAATTGGATGATGGCCGGGATCCCACTCTGTCAGCCTGAGCTTCATGAAGGTCCTGCAGCAGCTTAGTTGTTTCATCCAGGTGTAAATGGTTATCATCATGATCAAGCTCCTTCTTCACTTTCCCTAAGGGCCACCAATTACCAACCAAAACCCATAATTAGCACATGTGGATTGACTCATAAATTACCACGTTACTATAGAAAAAAGCACACCTAAAATGAATTATCAGAAGTGTTGTCTACTACACAAAAGACCTCAACTTTGCATTTTCGTTTGTACTTGTAAAAAGGAACAACTGAAGATCTGTTTGCAGTTCCAAGAAATACATGTTGAAATAAATTTGGCAATATTGGAGGATGAAAAAGAGCACCATGGGAAATGGCTGAAACTGAACTGACTCCCAGTATTTAAAGAGCTATAATAGCTTCATTTGTCTTCCTCATCTGTTTAACTCCAGCCATGAAATAACGCACTTAGTTTGCAGCAAAGAGGAAGTCACTAAAAAGATTACTTAAATATCTAAGATGCTATTAAAATAAGCATGTAATTTATGGGGGTGAAGAAATCCCCATCACAGAAGGTTTTAAGAACAGTATCTTCTCCAGCTACACTGATTTTTCAGTAAGTCAAATAAAACTGTGAAATTGGAAAGAACTGGAAGTATGTGCCAATATATGCTGCTCTTTCATCTAAAGTTTTAAAAAAAAATCCCTCACCTTTAAACAGGAAAATAAACTCTTTCCCTTCTCTTTGGGCTGTCTTCAGTGCAGACCTTGCTAAGAATTCTTGCAAGAATTATGCTAAGAAATAATGCCATAAACTCTCTCTGGAAGCTAAGTAATCTAGAAGTATGATTATTTACAGAAAGATCAAAGAACAAAAATATAAGCAGCTTTCAATGGAGCAAGAAATTCATAGCACGACTGATATGTCTAAACATTATCTATAAAACAGATATTTACTAATTTTTTTACTGTACTGCAATAAAATTAGTGTGTGACACCATAATCAGAGCTTACAATTGCTTTTCAAATACTGCACCTATGGGACAAATTTGTAGATTTTTTTTTTCTTTAAGCTTTCAATTACCTCAGTTATATTTTATAATAGATAGTTTGGCATTTTTCACTGTCTGAATTAAAAGTATCTTAAACCATAAGCAGTATTTTTTTGTGTGATAACATTTTTGAAGCCATTTAACCAGCTCAGAAGCCTGCAGAGGGAACATTACTTGTAGTATTTAAAGAAGGATACCTATCAAAGATGTGCATTTGAGACAACAACTCAATACTTTTATACCACTGCCTTATTTGAAGCTAAAGTTTTTCCAACACGTGAAGTTTCTTCTGCTTTTTGCTTTGGGACATTCCAAGTGACAATATGATTGAGCTTGAGCTTCACATACTTACCTACTCTTCCAGATATTTTGAAAGGCAGCGTGTGAAACAGTAACATTTCTGAGCTAAAGCTCCGTGCTGATCCTTAAAATTTACGTTACTATGAACACATGAAAAACAAGCAAAGCTATGAAAATTGTGAGGTACAAATACTTTGGTTTCTTCAGTGGTACGGGAAGAGTTAGCTTGGCAAGCACATGGATGTCTCAAAGGAAAAAATAGACCAAGGTATCATTTAACGTGTACCAGCCCTAGACTTTTACCTACATCAAATATAGACTTAATACTATTGAACACTTTCTTATTCTTAGCAAATCCAGCTGTTATTTGCCTAAATGGTACAATTAAAACATAATTGATGATTTGTATATTTAATTACTTACCTAACGAACTTAACATAGAAATATCGAGAGAGACATCTGAATATGGTTTCATAGAGAGAAAGTCCAAGTCAGAAGCGTTACTGTCTCCAGCAGATTCTCCAACCTATTAAAATGCAAGAAACAGAAAGACTAGGAATAGTGCCAATCTGTGTCATAGTAACTTCTTAATGTTTAAGGTAAACGCATGAATCTGTATTCTCAATACCTTGCTCCACAACCCTTAAGACTGGAGCATCCATAACCACCTTGGCTAGCCTGCAACTCGCAGGGCAGCAAAGGATCTGCAGGGCAGTCTAAGTATCTCTCATCTCATCTTTGAGATGAGATGAGATCAACATGCTCAACTCATTCCTGCCCCATGGCAGAACCCTGGTGAGGGGAAGCATTATTGGTATCCCTAACTGTGAACCACTCCCAGATACCCCTTTCCCTCACCTTCACAATGCAACACTGGACTTATTGACATTTTTAGTATGTGACTAACAAAACTAGTAAGGTGGGCCTCTCTATACACAGTATCAACTGGAGCTGGTCTCACAAGTCTTCTTCATATACATTTGCAAAATGTAGTACAGTCTGCATGACAACAATTTCACTTTTTCCATACCTTTTGCATTATTGCTATGTAAAGGCAAAAAGAGACCAAAGTAAAAGTCATTAAGCTGCAAAACACATTTTAACATAATTCTGCTGTTCCAGCAGAAGGAATAAGACGTGTGGGTAAATACACAACCAGGTATTATCTTTTAGAAATATGAAAAAGAAACTTAGCACTTTCATGAATTAACTTAACCTGTCACCCTCTAGAAAAATACAAAACTTTCCACAAAATGTAAGGAATGTTTATAGAACTGTAAGTTCTATTCATTGCTATAATGTAATCCATATATTTTTTTTATGTGTATTGCCATGGAATACAGTGCTTATCTTCTGTTGTCACAAGTAATTGCAAGATAAAACCTTTACCACTTAAAGAAAGATTTGATTAGTGACTGTGAAAGCATTAGTCGAATCTAAATATTCATCAGCAGTATTCATCGAGCATCTTTCAGATTCTTAAGTGGTCCTTCTGCCTCTGAGATTTAGTTAATTATGCTGAATTAAACTAGAGAATACAGAACAACAGGACAAACAAAGCCACTAAAATAGACTGAGTGTCAGGGAATCCATGTTAAGTACTGAAAGCTTATTCTAGATACTGTAACTTTAATCTTCTACCTCAGTTCATGCATATACTTGCACTGAAACAAAATTAATTTCTCAATCCTCCTTTTGTTTAGTTGGTTGGTTTGGGGTTTTTTTTGTTTGGTTGGTTGGTTTGGGGTTTTTTGTTTGTTTGGGGTTTTTTTGTTGTTTTGTTTTTACACACAAACCATTTTACCATAATCTGTTTGGAAGAATCCGGACAGGTATTACGCAACTTCTGTTCTTCTTTTATGAGAACTGGCAGAACCTAAAGAATCAAATCATATTTTAGATCTTAGCATTTCACAGCTTATACTTATGTTTCCTATGAATATTCTTAGTTTGCTTAATTTACCGATTTACCATGATCAGATGGTATGCTACCACAGAACACTCTCATGTTTTATGATGTTTGCACAGATCCTTCACAAAAAAATAAAGACTAGCTCATCTCTAATGGGTGACCATAAACATTTGCATAAACAATTTACAACTAACCAGGACAGCCTCTTCTTTATCACATACTCCACTTATCAAGCTTTTCTGTATTATTATATAGAACACATGCACATTAAACAAAATTAGGAATTTGAATGTTGGAAGCCCAGAGAAGATCACCTTCTCTCCTTTAAATACCAAGACGCTTTTTCCAGTAAAAAAAAACCCCACCAGACTGAGTAACAGTATAACTTACTTTAACTTCATCAAGTGGTTTTACTGGGATGTTTCGCCTCTGGAAGGAAAGAACAGTAACAATTACTTTATTCACCATGAAGAAAGACTTCTCTTTTGTACAATTTCAAGCATAATCAAAGTTCACACACAAAACATAGCTAGAGCCAGCTAACTTTTTCACATATCTGTAATGCAACTACAACGTAACAATTACTGTTTTAAAATATTTTAGTATTATGCATTTTAACTAATCTTTGAGTCCCCTTACACTATTTCTTCTGCCCATTAACTTTATATTCGAGCCAGAGATCTTAGTCATTACTTCAGTAACACCTGATTGCAAATCATTTAAGGTTGCACTTTCAGAGAGATTCATTCTCACTCAAATGTAGCAGCACAAAGTAGTCACACATAAAACACCATGGCACATCATCATTGAAGCACATTTAATTGCACAAAATCTCTGCATATCCACACGCCACAACTGAACAGCAATTCTAAGTGTAAATATTAGAAAAGCATTCAGAAATTCTCATTTGGAACTATATTCATAGAACAAGGTGGCAAAAAGGGGAAGGCACGTGTTTTATTATAAAGCTAAGTTCAATGTGTTGTATACACATATTTCTAGATGTAGAAGAATATCCTCCCTCCGGCCTTTCTTGTGGATGGGCAGGATACATACTAGATGAATTTAAAAAGTTGGCATTGTTGGGTAATAGATACCTGTACAGCCATATTGATCTATTCTCCAACATTATTTCAACGTTCCAAATATTTAATCCTTCCACAAGGAATAGATTTTGCATTTAAATTAAGAAAAAAAAAATAAAAATTAACAAAAGCATTACAATATAACCCAGAAGCAGATACGTAAGTCACGACACTGAGTCACAGGGCTGCCCAAACACCATTCAGAGAGTTGGCCCCTTCTACCCCTGCTGTGCTGCGTGTCCGTGCTGTGTCCCCCCCCCAGCCTCTTCAGTTCTGCAGTCACACAGGGAACCACACTGGAGAACTGAACTAGCTGGAGAAAAGAAAAAGATTATTTCTCTGCTGATTAATTCAGTTCCTAATATGGTTGCAGGAAGCCTGCACTGCTTAAACTGACAGCGGAAAATAAAGCATCTCGTACAACATTAAAAACCAGAAACGCCTCCATTCCCGTTTTGATGAATTGTGACATTTCTGTGCACCAAGGACACACCTGCTTTAGCTGATAAATAGTTTTGGAATGATCTCCACTAGTGATCTGGTCCAGAAGATCATCTACTATTTTCTTGCTGTAATTTCCAGCATCCTTCACGAATTCTTGTAAGCTAGTAGGAATGGAGATATAAGCATTACAGGAAATGTTTACTTTTGTAAAAAGTATTTCAACTTACAGTATGGTTTTCCCTGAATATGCTGCACTACACCTACATTTTCCTTGTCCTATTACACTTCTATGCTTCTTCAGAAAAGCAATTAAGGCCTTCAACATAAGTTTTTCTTCTTTTTTTTCTTTCTTTAATTGAAGCAAATTTATGTGCAAACTTGTTTTTCATAACTACCAGCAAATTTTCACTTGACCTATCATTGGTAGTGGGTTAAAAAACCACAAAAACAACACAAAAGAAAAAAGCTTGTGATTAACTCTTTCCTTCCAAGATCTACAATTTACTGAAAAGTGACATTTTCCTTTTCTAGCAGCTTTAACTCTTTTGAAACTCCTTGAAAAAATATTGCTGTTTTAAAGTCACTGAAATATATTACTTGCATATCTAAACTTACTTACTGCTGGGTTTAAAGCAAAATGCTAAATCTTTAGCAACTTAAAATATCTTGTGGTCAAAGATCCTAATAACAAGATCCTTAAGAGCCTTGCAATAAACCAGGGTAACTTAAAAGCGCCGATGAAAAAAAAAAACAACACACATATCCCAAAACAAAACACAAATCACCAACCAGGATGAAAGCTAGCTTCAATTTTTAAAGTGAGTAATTTTTAAAAATAAATTTTAGAAAAAAAAAAATCAGGATTTGGAAGCTCCTAGTTGATGTTTAGTCCAAACTGGTTTTCATAAAATTGCTATGAGAAGTTATACCTTCTAATAAGGAAAGCACTTACCTTAAGGCACATTGTATCCCAGTTTCATCACCATATGCTGAGTACAGGAGTTCCATTTCATCTGATTTCAAATCATGAAATATAGAGTTGTTTTGCATGGAAGGTGCTGTACTAGCACTTGTAAGAAAGGTTACTAGATAGGTAAAAGAAAGAGATGACAAATGATGAACGCAAGTGTAAAAGATCACTGGGGGAGGGAGGTAAGGGGTGGAGAAAAAAAAAAAAGGTTTATGTTTTCTGAAACAGATTTCACTGAATTTCACTGAATTTCACTGAATTTTAGAGTTGGAAGGGACCATAGAGATCATCTAGTCCAACTCTCCTGCCAAAGCAGGACCACCCAGAGCATGTCAGATCATACAGATACAGAAAGCGCAGTGGTGGTTTTTCTCCAATTGAAATCAAGAGCAATATCTCAATGATGCTTGCACACTCTAGAATCAGTGAAACTATTTTAACCATATAAATAAACAAACTTATCCTACTGGAAAATGAAGGACTAAGTTAATTACCCCACTCCCATAAATAAAGATTCATCCCCCTGCCAACTTTTATATGTCTGTTTTTTCCATGTGTGTGTGTCTACTTCACTGTTGTTTGCCATTCAGTTTCTGAAGAGCAGATTAGAAACGATAAAAATGTCAGTAATAGTAGAAAAAAAATCCAGCTTGTGAAATCCTTGTCATATGGTATAAAACCACAAATGACCAAAAG
This sequence comes from Tringa tobata, assembly GCA_033628505.1. Lineage (NCBI taxonomy): Eukaryota > Metazoa > Chordata > Aves > Charadriiformes > Scolopacidae > Tringa > Tringa tobata. The sequence continues at coordinate 1,590,371 of JAHREE010000207.1, forward strand.
GTTTTTTTCCTCAACTCTAAGTGCAGTTGCTCAGGAAAAATTTTTTCCTTCAGAGAAAATGGAGCACCATTACTGGAAAGCATCTAGTGTGGCTCCAACACCAAGGCAAAACTCCTAATTATGTGATGTTTAATAAGGAAAAAAAGTCAATTTAATTAAAACTGCATTCTTCTGTAAAAGGAACAATTATATATTATACAGATAACCAAGTGAACCTTCTTTGGAGCCAGCTATAATCTGAAATTATTCTATATCAAGAAATTGCTCAAACACTTAATTAATGCAAAGTTAAAAGACGTTCTTTGGCATTTACCTTTATTTCTTCGTTCATCTTTAAAGCCCAGCGTAGTGAAGCCAGGTAATAATTTGCTTGACAGTGAACTCAGATCCACTGGATGAGTCTCTTCCTCTAATAATTTGATTTAAAAGAAGATAATATTAATTTAGAAAAGCATTTAATGTTTAAAATTTATTTATGGTGAATACTTAGATTTTGCTATTACAAAAAGTTGCAGTTACCATAAAGGCTAAATGTCTTTTAATCTGTATATTTTCATTAAGTATAGGTAGTGTCATGCAGATTCTCCATTTCAATTTCAAATACATGCTGTAAATATGTTTCCATCTGTTATTCACAAGATCTAGGGCTTGCATAGTTATTTCACTTTCACTGTATACAGCAGCATCTGAAATTGTTTTACTACCTGATTCATAAACATTCAAGATCCAGACACTGTGAAGCAATAAAAGCAATTTCTTACGTTGACTAAGTGGTAGTTTGTCTCTAGAAACCCAGACAGAGCATGAAGAATCTTGTTAAGATAATTACCATTATAGCAATATTTCTTTCTTCTAAAGTTCTGAGAACTGCTTAATTAAAACGGCTCAAATAATTTGGAATGTTTTTAAACTCCAAAAGAAATCCCAACAACATTTAGGACACTTCCAGTTATTTTAAATCTCTCTTGCTGCTATGGAACCTAATGGTAGTCACGTGGAAAGGATAAGACAATACAAATTATGAATAGTAGTAGCACAAACAAAAACCCACAGAAAGAATTGAGGAAATAAAGAAAAACAAATAGACAAAACCTAATTAACTTAAATTCTTAGCTAGATTTCAGTTTTAAGTTAGGAAATAAATAAAGGTAAAAGATGATTCTGTATTGCAATTTACATAGGATCACAGCACTTTCGTTCACCTTTATTTTGCCTATTAAATGCTAACACTCCATGGTACTCGGAGCAAAAGCCTGTCTTCCAAGTTCTCTATAGATTTGTAGCAATTTATAAGTGCTTATAATTAGATATTATTTTACCTTGTTGCTGTTACATCAGTAAAAGAGAGCACCTGAAGAGTGAACATTTGAAAGGCAAAGAGAAATATCTTATATTGGAGATACTACATAGAGCTGTTGGGGAAAATGCTTTGGGGGATAATTTATTTTTTTAAAAAAACCAAAACCTCGTCTATACTACACAAGATCTGTATATACAGTTAAGACCTCAAAATCTGCTAGAACATTCAACATTAGAAATGTTTACTTGAAAGATTACGGCATTTACCTTCTGCTTCTGGATCAGATGAATTTACTACACTAAATAATAAAGTCCCATCTCCGTTTTTTTTCAGATAACCAATCTGTAGATAGAACCACAAAGATACAGAAGCAATCATTCAAAACGGTCCAAACTCAAAGAAGGAGTCGCTTACTTACACAGGAAAATATAAAAAGCTTTTTTAGCTGTATTCAGATCCTTCACTCCAGTATTCCCTTTTTAATACAGAAAATCTTGAGTCGCAACCATTTATCACTGCCTAGAAAATGCTTCAGAACAGAAGACTTCAGAATAAAAGTTCCTGTGTCATATATACAACTCCTTATTCAGCTTCCTAAATCAGATCTAAAGGTTGTATCCAAGACAAAAACAATTCCATGATAATTAGGATGGAGCCAGGCTTTCTGACTGCCAAGCCTAGAACACTCTTTTTAGAAGCAGAACTCTAACTCCTAGCCACAATCTACCTCACTGATCATTTTCAAATCTAGACTGAACCCCTTGTTTCCATCGCTCACCCACAACCTTCTCTAATTAGAAGTACTTTTGTGAACACACTATCAAATTCTTGAAGAGGAAGAAGTGCTGTGACAGACCTATCAGCGCACACAAATACAATGCTAAAATGACAGCCAGAAATGTGAAAGACAACAGAACACACTGGGGCCTCTGAAGATAGAGCCAGAACCGATGCAACAAACTCAGCTGATGTCAGAAACCAACTACCCATGAATCGTGCAAAAAAGTCTGTACCTTCTCAGTAAAGACAGAAAATGAAAACTATGCTCTCCCTAAAGAAATATCAGTAAATAAGTCCAAGTAAATTGAACAATAAATCTATCTCTCATTTTGTCTTTTTTTTTCCCCCCTCCCTCTTAAAAAGTTTAAAATTCTCTGCATACATAAGGCCAAAGCTAATGTTGGCATATAATAAAAACAGAGGTGACAAATGCTGGAAAGAGAATGAACAGAACAACACCTTCAAGTGATGGCAAAAGTTGACAATAGCAGATCTCTAAGAAAATGTGTCAGTGCTGCCTAGATTCAGTGGCATCTGCAGCAGGTTGTCTAGCTAATTAATGGCCTAGACAACTAAGAGATGCCCACCTAGAACAGCTGTTTCTTGAAGACTGCAAAACTGACTGCATCAACACAACAGGCCTTTTTGGTAAAGCTAGCAAACAGCAAAAGATTGGTATTGCTTCAAAGGCTTAAAAAGCCGCTCTGGAGGTTTCAAACTGCCTTCAATCCTACCAAGTCTTCTAATTATCCAAAGAAACAGAAATATACTGAAGCAGCTAAATCCTTTCCCACTGTTCTTTGAGGCTTTACTTCCTAATCCAGTTGAGCCTAAGGTGACTGCATAACAAGGGCCAGTGTCAAAGAAAGAGACATTTAATCCTGAAGACAAAACTGCTACTGCCAATGCTTCAAAACAGATGTTTCTTCTCCAGCAGTTGTTAAAAAAACAGGTAAAAAATGCAGGATGTAGGAACATCCTGATTCTTTTTTCAATTGCAGCATCACATACTGCAGCATGAGAGAGAATGAGCAATGAGGACAAAGTATAATGGTGGAAATAAGACTCCACACGATGCAAAGGAAACAGTTAAAGGTACTTGTAGCATTCACTCCAACCACAGTGTGAAGCCATGAAGGACTCCACCATTATCACACAGCTAAGAAAAACACAGCCCATAAGCAGACAGCACTAAGAAAACTGCACGAATGGGATCACTGAGCTACTCCTTCTAAAATGTCCTTCCTTGTGTTCTTGGAACAGCACAAAAACCAAACACATGGAATCAGTTTCAGAATCACATTCAAGACTATCAAACCCTTGGTTAATGTTGTCCGAAAAATTCCTGAATTCCTTGGCTTGCAGGAGTGGGGGAAATCCTAATAGCCTTTCAAGCTACGCCAAAGGCTTTTTTTGAGGTTGCAACAATAAGAAGAGTGTGATGCTATTTGAATCGCTTTGAATGCTAAGGGTTGCAATTAAGGAAGCCAGATTCAAGAATGAGGAACATATCACTGTTTTCTGCAAGAGAATTTCTAAGTATGTTCAACACACAATACAACTTGAGATCCACTTAGGACACCCTAGAATAGGCTTCAGTGGGAACTAAATGATAAACAACAGTCATATTGGTATTCCACACAGAGCATACACCCTACAAGTTAGTGTCTCACAAACTGTAATACTGCTTCCTAAGATGAAACAAAGCATTCAACAGTCAGACATCAAATGGAATCGTGAACTTTGTTGTGCAGTAGACCTTGCTGTTGGGTAGATATCGATTGATCCTATCCCGAGCTTCATCTGCTGCGTGTTCCACTAGTGCCAGGACATGTTCTTCAGCAGTGCTATCTGTCAGGCTGCACGCATTTCCCTCGGGTTCAAATATGCAACTAAGGAAGAGAAGAGGAGCAGCTGTAGACATTAAAAGCTAAAGCAAAACAAAGGGCTGAATTCTGGGTTTGCTAAATAGAGTAATCAGTCCCACTCCTCCCAGTGTCAGTCTACTTCAGGTTTAAGCAGAATTATAATCATATTATTAAACTGAAGTTTTGCAGCAGAAGCTGACAACTACCAAACTACTGAACTTCCAAAATGTAATTGTTTCTGTACCTTGATGAAAATAAAGGAAGTATTACAAAACAGAGATTGGGACTAAAATTGCATCAATACAAGGTGAATGCTGCATAAGTCCTTAGTCTCCCACATGCATGAATATGCTGTTTTCACGAATTCCAAATAGAAAGATGCGGAAAAAAAATTACATGATGAGGGAATGGAGACTCTGTAACTCTAATATGAGGGAAAAAAAACCTGTAACAGCTGCATTTACGAGGATTATGTCATTTAGTTGCTTGTAGGACACTGCTCCCAGTCTAACAGGGAGTCCTTTAATTCCTATATTTGTTAATATTGGCAATTAGTATTCCTAATCAGTATCAATCACACCATTCCTTCTCATTGAAATTACAGAATTTAACATTATCTTTCAGTAGATCCCTTTTCATTAAAGCACCACAACAATAAAGAACAAATAAGCATACCTAAGATAGAACAGGACGTATCTTAGCTTTTATAGAAAATCAGAGAAAGGTAGTATTATAAGGGGAAGTGTGAAGATATCAGTAGGATATGGCAGTCTTCATTATATTATATATTTAAAATAAACTTTGTACATCAAAATCTTTCAGGGCATTATATGGACATTAGACACCAGGGCCAAACACCTTAGGTAATGGGTAGAGCATCTCCTCACACCAAATCCATTTCTCTCTCCTGGGGTATCTTCTTCCATTTGCTTAGCTAAGAATTTCTCTCTGTATAGAGATTCAGATCCGATACACAAGAAAGTTTTGCTATTAAAGACAATAAAAAGATCACAGGATCATACTATTATGAGACAAATCTGTTATACGATTTTTGTTTCATTGAAAGTTTAAGAAATTGCGTACACAGCAGGAAACACCTCAACAACTAGCACCTTCTATTGCAGTCTACAGAATACTTAATGGACAAGAATTTTGACAGAATGTTCAGGTTGCAACATCCTGGACAGAATTTTCAAAAACTACTTAGATATTAGGATGTCCAAGTGATCGAGTCACTTTTAAACTACAGTATAGAAGTCTAAACTGCTTTAAAACTTTGCAAACATCGACTTCCACTCTTTCTCTGTTTTCAACCATGAAACATGAAGGCAAAAATATCTGTGATTCTCCCCCAAATCTCTTACTGTACATCAAAAAGACTAATATCTGTCCTACTGATGCCAAAATACAAGTGTTTAAAAGGTCATTAATTAAAAAAACCCATCAAATTAATTCCAACTACTAAAGGTACATAAACGTTGAGAAGAACCCGAAATTTAGACCACAACTAATTGCAAGGAAACTGGTATCAGGATAAAATTAAAGGTCAGTTATTTATAACTATCTGAGCTGTATGTTAAGGTAGATATTAAAGACAAAGCAGTACTATATTGCTTGGCAGTCTCAATTTCTTGCTCTGTTAGTTATGTGTATTTGAAGATGAACACACAGAAGGTGGCAAAGTATAAAGTTACTCCTGTAATGGAGTTTACATAAGAATTAATCAGAAGAGAAAGTCTCTTATTCTAAGCACCGTAGAAATCAAATCATCCTATCTTTTAAAAAAAAAACCCAACCAAACAAAACCCAAACTACTTCCCCCCAATCAAGTCTTGTTTACAGAAAGGCACTTTCAGTTATTTCTTAAACAAAGAACAAATTACACATTGATAATTCTCCATGATACAGCAACAAAATCTCTGTACACTGATACTAGAATAGTTCCAGCCAAAAAAATTACTCAGTTTAAAATTATTTCTGAAGATACATGTTGCAGTCTCTTATTTCCACGAAACAACTGCATTAAAATACTACTTCTTCCACCAGATATTAAGCAGGATTACAAAAATGCTTGAAGTGTAGCAAAAAACATGTGGCCGATTAGAACTCACTTAAAAAAAAATAAAAATTCACTTTTAACAAAAAATGAGAGCACATGAACTTGAAATATCAATTCATATTTCACTTTTTTTTTTTACCTTGGATGTTTAAGAAATAAGTCTGCAGAACACACCTACATGACCAGATTATTTAAGATACGACTAGTAACGCTCTGTTACCGTTTTATCTTCATAAAATTCCAGTTGATAAAATGCTCTACAATTTAAATTCGACACCTATCCTAGGATGCCTATGTAAGAACACTGAACAGCATAATTTGCTTGTAAATCACAGATTCTGCTAAAATCATAAAATAGAAAATAAAAAAATTAGGTTTTAGCTATAAAAACACAACTTTGTGACACAGAAGTGCGTATTAGCTGAAAGACAGCTATTGAACTAGCAATATACTTTTCAAAGTAGCTTAATAAGATCTAATTTGGAATATGTTATCATCTCCTCCAGAAATAATCTCCTGTACCTCTATATCCAGGTAAGACTAAAGTTAAATAAAATAATTTACTGATCTGGAGCCACTTTGCCCTCCCAGAAAGATCCTGTTTAGATTTTGATACTTTTGATGATTTCGGGGGAGGGAGAAAGAAAAAAAAGAAAAGAAGGACAAAACACATTTGAATTTATGACTATGTCAAAAATGAAAGAAACATTTCAAACCATCATGGGAAGAAACTACTCATTATTTGATATAAAGAAGGATAAAAACATATATACACATTAACTGAAAGCATTTTATCAAATATGCAGTCATTCTTTGAATTGTTTGTTTCAAGTTGGGAATTGCTGGGTTATTAAACTACTTCTATAAAAAACCAAATAAATAAATCTGCCTATTTATCCACAGGGAAAGAGGAGGTTTTTTCCTCAATTCTTTGCTGCTGTACTACTACAAAAGCTGCAACAAGCCAGTAAGCATGCCCATTAAAACCTTTACCTAATAACTTCCTTATTTTGCTTTTTGGATTTCTTGGTAGTCTCTGCTTGTACAGGAACAACTTCAGGGACAGGTTCCTCAACTGCTGTGTCTTCATCACCCAAAAGAGCTGCCTGCTGAGAAAAATCCATGTCCTGCATAAACGACATGCTGCGCTTCAAAGCTAACAGCCGTTCCTAGAATCAGAAAGGACAGAGCGGCAGGGACTTAACCTTTCCCTCATAGCCAAGATGCTATGATAATGGGATGGGATGGGAATGGCCATGGCCTTATTTTGTTCTTAATGCCTCGTTTCCAATGGCGATGCAACATGATTTGGTCATGGTAGCATGGCATCAGAATTTCTGCAGCCCAACTATCAAGAGAGAAACAAACAAACAAAAAACTGCATATGCAAAGACAACTGCCTATTTTACACAACACTTACCATAACTGCAACACATGCACTCACACACGCACACACACACACGGAACAGCTGACCAAAATAACTTCATTTTACAAGCCAACAACTGTATCTGAGTAAAAAATGTGTTCGCACGCGCGCGTTTGTGAAAAGCTTGAAACCTCCCCTACACCCACCACCTTCAAAACCAAAAAGCTTTCTTGTTCATGCAGAAATAAAACCCTGTTTCAAGCAGAAGCAACGCTTTACAGTTGGGTTTTATATTCATGGATCTTAATTACTTCCACAGAAGCCAGTGGAAGAAGCTCCTACAGACTTCAGTGGTGCAAATGAGGTTGAGAAATAAAGGTACGTTTTAACAAGAATGCTATCGAGTCCTTAAATATAGCAGCACTAACAGGCACTGCTATTACTAATCACAAATGGATGAAGTAACACTTATCATTGTTATTAATTATGTTCCTTTTAAGTGTGACCAAAAAAAATAACCCAAACAGTTTCCACTTTTTGTTTTTAATAGGTTTCTTACTTTGCTCATCATCTTAAAGCCTGTGTGCAGTATCTTCTTGGCTAGCTTGTAGTAAACAGTATCTGGTCTGTTGTAAGTCATTGCATTATCACACATCAGTTTAAAATCTGCCTGTAAAATACAAAACAAAAGAACTGTTAAAATTTCAAACTCCTTTGTTAAATGGCTGGAAGACACCATTCCATTGTGGCAGTTCTGTGAGGAACAAAATAATATCTTAGCAACAGGCCCATGGAGTAAATACAAGCCAAAAGGTAACACAGTATTTTAAAGGTCTGAACCCCTTTTGCTTCTTCAAGATGTTCAGTTTTGTTTGGAATTGGCTTTTTAGTTATAAAAAACCCCAATCTTTTCCCTCAATGCCAAATATATAATTTCTTCCACATGCGAATGAACCAAACAGAAGAAATGGAGAAATTAAGGCAGGCACCAAGGTTAAGTACTTTTTGGTGATCTTCCCATCTTGAAAATCAGAATTGAATTGAGAAATACAAGGACATCAGAAAGATACAAAGTGTCTTACATATAATTTTAATTCTAGTAATTTAACAATTCTTCAGCCACCTGCGCTTATTAAATAAAAACAAAAAAAAAAAACTTCAGAGCACAAGAATCAGCCTTCTAGATGCTCATCGCATGCAAGAAAAGAATCTGATTTCATGTTCTCCTTTGAATGGTTATCTGTCATAAATAATTTCAAGTAATTCTTACTAACACAACACACTCAGCTGCAAACAGAACCAAAAAAATTTGTTGAAGATTGCAAAAGCTTTTTCAGGGTGCCTTTTTTCAAGCTTCCTTTTAAAGTTGCTGAACAAGACAAGGCAACAAGCCAACAGAATTTACACACCTGACAGCACCGCTGACGGCAATGCTATTATGAATCCTTCTTTACTATTTCCTATAAATCCCTACACCTTTTTGGAAAAATAAAGCCTACATAACAAAACAGAATAATCTTTGCCAAAGTACCTATAGGAAATATAAGCCATTCCCAACTCACCTTGCTGGACTTTTCACAAGTAATTAACCCCAAGAAGCAAGCCAATGCTCTCTGATAAGTCTACTGTTAACCTCTCTAGAAAACAGTAATACTGAAGGCAGCTAACAGAACTTCATTAATCAGTTAAATAAAACTCCTTTCCTTCCATAGGCTAGCAATACTATGAAAAGATTTCTTACTGCACTATGTGTAAAACCACAATGCATCCAATAAAGTATTACAGCAACAGCAATACACAAAACAGCTGAGGCAAGCTGCTAATAAACCTGCCAAGGAAGTTTCTGCCAGGAGACCATACCATATAAAGCTATATGGAAAATAGGATAAGACGCTTCAGTATATCCACAGTTTACTTGCAGACGTGTCAAAGTTGCCTTTTAATCAATCTAGCTGGGTCTAGAAAGAAAAAGGAGCTCCAGGTTCTTCAACCACTTAAGTCTTTCTGATAGTCTTACTCATGCTTACGTCTAGCAGCATGAATTCCATAGAATTTTAGAGCATGTTCTTGGTTTCCAGAGTAATTTGTAGTAGAATCTGACAAATGTAGAGCTTCCACAGTGAAAAACGAAACAAGAAAACCATTCTAACACACAGGATAAACAAAAGTGCTCAGTTATGAAAAAATGGTTATTAAAACAATTGTCAGAAACACTTCTATAATTAAAACAAATCTTCAGCTTCTTACTAAAGAGTTCTGAAATAACTAAATCTCTGTCAATTCACCTTGAATTCAGTGACTGATTTGTATTCATTAGCTGCAATTTTTTCCTTCATCGTACCAAAATCCATGGGGTGCTTTATTATCATGGAATATCCTGGAGCAATGGCATCCGTGACTGGAAAAGCAAAAAACCCATGAGGATCTTTCCTAAAAATAAAAACATACATTTAGATTTATATCAGCAAACAAAATTATCATCAATTAATGGTATAAAAAGAACAGTACCACTTAAAAAGAAAAAACACTAAAAGTACTCTCATAAAACAGAAGCATATTTGAAAATTCTCCTGATACAGGCAAGAATTTTGATTACACATAGGTAGACTTTTTTGGGGGAAAAAAAAGGAAATTTAAATATTTTGTTTGGTTTTTTTGGGTTTGTTTTTTTTTTTTTTAAACATGAGGCCCAGGGTTAACATCTTACGGAAAACAATAAAATAAAAAGCCTGACCAAACTAAGAGTTTTATCAAGTAAGCAGGTATAAACTTGCTTTGATATCTGACAGAAGACATAAATAAAACAAAATTTTGTGAGAACAATTCACACTTTTAAATTATTAAAATTCATAACTGGTTTTTAATTCCTAATCTAAGTCATTAATATTTAATAAATTCATAATGGCAACATATCCTCTGTCCAAAACACTTCCCTGCCAAGAGCTAGAATTGCATACTTGGTAATAATTTTTCACAACTAATCTTTAAAACAGGCCTGACATGGTTGCAAATGTTACCCAACCTACCACAGCCATTCTTTAGGCACCATTTTCAAACAGAAAAACAGTAAAAGTAGTTGTGAAGTAACACATATAAATATGCACTAGACACTGTCGATACAGCTGTAGATAAAATACACTTTATACCTTTGAAGCTGGCGAAGGAAGTGTTCCAGTAATTGCTGGATTGGTGTGCTCTCATTTTCAGCTGCAGTTTGAGACAGAAACATAGGAAAGTGCAATGAAACAGAACGTAGGTATATTTATTTATTTAAAAATATAAATACTAAAGAGAAAATCTTAACTACAAGTACAGCTTGTATCAATCTGAAGGTCAACGAACATGGATTTCAAAGTGAAGAACATCAGATTTCAAAGCATACAGCATGCTATTTCTTTTACTACTCACTGAGTTTTAATCACATTAAAACTAGTAGACTTTAAATCAGACGTAATGCTAAGTCTAGTAGTCATAAGAAAACATATTAATAAGGTGAAAGTAAAGTGTTTTGATTTTTACAGGAAAAGAAAAGTGAAACTTCGTTGTTCAAATACTGGGAAATCCACATTCTTACAACATGTTATCCGTGCAATTTTAATGGTTTTTTTACCATAACACCCACGCACTTAGCTTCTTTGAATCTTTTCCATCAAAAAGAAAAGTGAAAAATAGTCGCAAATTTGCTGGCAAGAGATGTTCTGATTACAATTTCACCTCCTGTGCAGATTAAGCAATAAACACTACACACTAATTACCTGTTCCATACACATACTTCAGAGAGACTGGCTTTAATGTGAAGTTTTAAAAATCAAAAGCAGCAGCATGCTGAAATCTAGAATTAAAACTCCAACTCCTCATGATAATAGAGAGATATTTCCTTTCTTAACCAGAATGGATAAGATAATTTATATGCTTTCAAATGACATTTTCCGAGCAGATGAAAATGCAAGCCTCGTCAATATAGATACCAGTTTTCAGCTTGTCAGTTTTTCAAGGCTCCAGACTACCCAGAGACATAAAGCTTTGATCAGAAAATTTCAGTTATCCCTATTAGGTCGCCTTGACAGCTGATAGACCATTCCTCAATTAAATATGTAGTCATAACTAAAAAATTCCTCAATAAATTACTTCACCAGTCAACGGGCAGCGTTTCCAATACAAGAGTAAAAATATTCCTGAAGACACAACTTTTTGCCACTAAATTCCATTTCCAGGCATACGTGTACTGAGGTCATGATGTATATGAAAATTCTTGTAAGTAAAAATTTCCATGAGATAATATTAAGTTTTAACTATCAAGCAACAGCTACAGGTAGAGAAAGCATGGCAAAATCTGAAGGGATTAAACAAGCAGAAGTTACCACACACAACTGACAGGTATTTTGGCTGGTGATAGGAATTAAAGATGATTGGTAAATGAAAACTAGGGGGACTATGGTCTTTAGAGACACCCTATCACAACTTACTGCCATACTTTCGATGAAAATAGAGACACTAAAATTAAAACCCCACACAGGTTATAAAAAAAGACCGTAGTAACAGCTAAGCAGTCTTCACCAGATTTTTTCCTTTGAACTGAGCAAAATTTAGTTTCAGACACTGTGAGCATTGTTCTGTAAATACTGAGGAAATGCTGCGGAGAGGAACTAGGGGAACACCAGGCACTTTTACATTAGATTTATTCTGCCAAGTAACAGGACCCAGAGACAGACGCCCTTGGCAAGTTCAGTCACATGAAAACAAACCTACTAAAAACCAGACACACCAAGATGAATATTGATTTTTCAGACAGCAGAAAGTTGAAAAAAATTACGTCTCTAGATTTCAGTAAATCCTCATGGAAATTTTACATTTTGGTACCTTTGACAAAAGCTTTGTTGTACATGCTTTGAAATACACCCAAGATGATCTAATTTTTCACACTTCTCACCTGGCTGAGTTCTGCACGCTCTGACAGGACGATCTGGAGGAGGTTCAACCTCCACTTTTTTCCCAGGATCAAAGTCATCAGTTTCTCCTTCAGTGTCACACTGTTCCTTCTCCCTTTTCCTCTTTTTCTCTTCCTAGCACAGCAGGAAGATGACAGATTTTTAGAAGAACGTACTCGGAATGTGCAATCCCACATACTTACAGGTTACAGACCGTGACCTTTCGTTTGGAATACTCAATCTTTATCTGAGTCATAATACAGTTTAAACAATAGTGCATGCACTCTCACTATCACTATTTCAATTTTCTTCTCTGATTAAAACTAATACTGCTTACTTTTTTTGCTTCCTCGCATTTAATAGACTACTGTTCTATCATCAGTTATGGTACTTTTACTGAAAAGAATGTTAAACTCTGAGGCTATTTGTATGTAAAATCACATGATAATAGCTACACCAGAGAGCAACAGAAGTTAAGTTACTATTCAGTAAAGAACAGTCTGTAGCTCTGCTTTGATCAATATGTTTATGCTGTTTGGTGCACTAAATAAGAATCAATAAAGTACACGATAATTTAGGAAACCTACAAAAGAACCACAAGAAATGCTCTGTAACGGTGGTGGTAATTAATGATCTCTTCCTGAGCTTCAAAGCAAAGGCATGCCTGAGTCATTCCTATAATCTTACAGTCATTCATGTTCGCACAGAAAAGCCTACTTTCATTAACTTTGTTTAGACTACAGTTTTGTTACTTATCTATCCGTTAGCTTCTGTTGCATTCACTAATAATGAAGTCCTGTGAAAAAAAAAAAATCCAAACAACCCTCCCCACAATTTAGCGAAGGCAAAACAAATAATTTGAATTTATGCTACAAAGTCTCGTCTTAAAGACATTTAAATCCCCAGCCATACTCTTAACTGAAACATTTGAAAATGTTTGTACAAAGAAAGTTTTCAACTGTCTGTCCTGTATTCAAGAGCTTCTGTATGGTCCTACAAGATATATCACTTTCAAGTAACACAAGCTTAACAAATAAATCAATTCATAATGACCAATCTTAGCCATACACACATACAAAGCAACACCAAAAAACTGTCCCTTGAGAATAGTAAAACTACATGACAGAAGAGAATTAAAAAAGCAGAGAGGTCAGAGAATCATTAGTATGCAAAAGAAGTATTAGCAAAATGAAATTATACAGGGAACTGTACCATGAACGCCTTCCTGCTGATTTCAATCTTACTCCTAAAGGTTCAGCACAGACAACTAAGGTGACCACATATTTGCTACTAACAAAGCCACAAAACCTTGCACGCAGGTTTTCCTAAACAAGAACCAACAAAACCATGGTCCCACCATACTCAACAGCTCAGATTTCAGAAAGCTGTTTTCAGAAAACCGATCAGATTTCAGAAAGTTGTTTTGAGTAAACACAGTGATTTCAATGTCCCATAACTCAGCATATCTCAGGAACAGAAATGCAATCCAGATTTATCTGAAAAGCTGAGAATACCCTCCTCAAAGGGTAGTAAAACACGTTTCTGACCTGTCTGAACTACAGAACATCCAACTCAAAACCAGAAGTATTCATATCTACAGACAAAGTAAACAGATAAGAAAAACAAACCGTTACAACAAACGAGCTTTGTTCAAAAAATCATCACCAGAATATTGCTTTTAAATGGGAGAAATAAACTGACATACACACACGGGTTTCCGTTTCTGAAGTGCTGTCTCTGAACTATAAGTTTCTTGCAACGGTGATTTTTATATTTTTTTTAAGAAAAAAAATGGTTCTGGTAACCTGTGCCAGATTTTTGATGTGTTAAACAAGCATGAAGAAGACCAGTATGTCTGAATTTTACAAATCATAGCTTACCTTTCTCTTTCTTCTTTCCTCATCATCTAGATGCTTTTCTTTTTCCTTCTCAGACTTCTTTTTCTTTTTCTTCTTCTTTTCTTTATGTCTTTCTCGCTCATGATCTGATCTGTCGTCATAGTAACTAGAATCATGCCCCGACCCAGAAAGTTCAGTCACTTCACTTCCTCCAACTTTAAGCACCAGCTTTAAAGGTTTTTCCAGGGGCTTATCCACGTAATCTAAATTTAAGTAGTAAAACATTTCATAAACGAAGGCGATAACGTACAGCAATTACTGATGCTTCTTCTCGAAATACTGTTTTCAAGATTTTGCTGCAGTTTGAAAAGATATGCGATGTATTTGGAGGGAATAATAACAACATACTAACAAGTCAAAGGTAAGAAAGTTGTCCGGCACATTTTACATCACGATTTTCCCACAAACATAAGGAACTAACTCCTCGGCTTTCCCTGGAAACATCCCAAGATTCAGGTGAAAGCAAGCGCCGCTCAGCCACTGCAGGAACCGGAATCCATCAGTAACAGCCGTTCGAGAGACACGGAGGCGTTTAGGGGGTGTGTGTCTCAAAACACCCCACAACCACCGGCCCCCACAACCAC
>JAHREE010000207.1:1610133-1656556 GCA_033628505.1 Tringa tobata
TCTTTGGGGTTTTGGGGGGAGGGGGTAGGGTATGGGGGTATGGGGTGGGAGCTGTTTTCCATGTAGGCTTAGTGTATGAAATACTTCCTTATAAATGCCATAAATAATACTGTTTCTTTGTTATTAGCGTGGCCAAGAAAGAAGATATCAGGATGAGTGTCTTAAAGCTGTTGAACAGACATAACATCGTGTTTGGTGATTACAAGTGGACGGAGTTTGATGACGGTTTCCTTAACAGCAACGTGCAGTCCGTGTCCATTGTGGATACAGAGCTGAAACTGAAAGACAGACAGGTATTCACAGTCAAGAATGTACAGTTGTGTTCATATGCATGTGAACTAGTTGTAGGTAGACTAGTGATAGACTACTATCCTCCTCTGAGGAGGAACTTCTTTACTTTGAGGGTGGCAGAGCCCTGGAAGAGGCTGCCCAGAGAGGTGGTGGAGTCTCCTTCTCTGGAGACATTCCAAACCCGCCTGGACACGTTCCTGTGCAACCTGCTCTAGGAGGACCTGCTTTGGCAGGGGGGTTGGACTAGATGATCTTCAGAGGTCCCTTCCAACCCCAGATCATTCTGTGATAGCCTAAGGACATAAGCAATACAAGGTCTGTAAGACGGTGTAACATCTTTTATTAGGCTGACTGGTATAACCAGGAAAAGGTGGGTAAGTTTTTGGGCCTCCACCCCCTTACCAAAGTCTGAAACAGAAGTAGTAGGCTTCAGACCTGAATGCCAGCTGAGAACTGTAGCTTTCTTATGTTATAATTAGATTTGAATGAGAAATGCAATGTATTAAAAGTCTTTTTATGTCCATTCTAGCCTATTGACTTGAGCAAAAGCAGTCTTTCTCTTCATATTTTTCATCTGAATGAGGAAGGACCAAGCTCTGAAAACCTGGAAGAAGAGAATGAGGATATCATTGCAGCAAACCACTGGGTGCTACCAGCAGGTACCCATGTGATGTTTCTTGAAGGTCTAGAGCAATTTCAATGAAAGAAAACATTGAAAAGGCTAAAAGTATTTATAGGGTTATTGGTTAAAGGTATTATTTGTATATATTGTTTAACTTAGTCCTTTGCTGATGGAACCAATATATTTGGGCTTTCTTCTCTATGGTTTTGACGGAGCTACTACAGGTGATTCCACAACATGTCATTTACTTTTGTAGTGCTTGTGGATGGGTGAAAGTAACTGGTCTTGTGGAATAAAATATATGGTCATAATCAGAAGCATGCAAATTTTTAACCCTACAAGCTGCATTCCAAATGTTTTTTTTTTTTTTGAGATCCACAAGAAACTAATCAGTTTAAACATTCATTTTCCAGAGCCCACTGCTAGCTTCTAGGCCCCAAGACAGTGCTGCTCTTATATTTCGAACAAACTAAAGAGCTGTAGAGTCCCCAGAGTGTATTCTAAAAAGAACAATAAGGCTTTGCTCTACAATAGAGTGTGGCCTGCTTGTTACTATCTTGTGCTTTGGGAAGCTGGATTCTGCACCTGGAAGGAGAAGTAGAGGTGTGAGCTTGAGCTTAAAGAGACAGTGATTCTCAGATGTTTCTTGCTCTTTCCATGTTGTGAAAAGCCCAGTGATACATTGCATTTCTCTTCAGGAAGAATTCATTCTGATACTTTGATAGTATTCCCGTATTATTGTGATTTATAATTGTTCGGTCATTTTTGGTTTCTTTGCTGAAAGCTAGAAACTACCTGCTAGAAATGTGTGATACCCAAATCACAATTCTAATTTTTTATGCATTGTTCAGCTACGTTTTTTTTTTTTCTTCCTCTACATGTTGATGTTAAAAATGGAAAAAAAAAAAAAGAAATGATAAAATTAGGCTTAGGACCCTCCTCCCACCCCAGCTTTTCATAGCTCTTTATCTTGCGAAAATGTAGGTCCATCCCCTAGGGAAATGGAAAAGAATGATATTTTTCCTTTCATTTTAAGAAATTAAAAAGATTAATTTCTCTCACAATCATTGGAGGAAACAGAAGTTGTGAAACTGCTAAATTTGTCTCTTTTAAAGTAGTGTTCGCATTTTGAGAAAAATAATACATGTTTCTTTCAATATATTTTAATTGCTCTCCTAAATTTGTTCTTAATCATTAATTTTAATTGAGAATAATTTGAAAACTGCTTTGTGCTGTAATAGTAGATTACAAGTTCCTAGACTGATTTATCCTAAACAGGTATATAATATATTGCTTTTGCAGCTGAATTCCATGGCCTTTGGGAAAGTCTTATATATGACAGTGAAGTAAAATCGCACGTAAGTTGAAAATAAATAACAATTAAAATTGCTTGAAGAGAAGGAAGAGTTGAAATGTAGCCTGTTTGAACTTTGCTGTATCCCATGGAGCAGTTGTTTGGAAATCACCAGCTCAAGAAAGAATTCTGATGTCTGCTTATTACAATTCTATATTTTGAAAGGTAGTGTAGTCTTAGCCATGTTGCAAAGCTTTATGTTCTTGTTAAAATCTCCTTATAATTTTGATAGTTCCATACTTCTCTGATAGATGCTTAACAAAAGAAGGCAGAGCTGACGTTTTGAAATTAAGCATCGTATCTCAGATGTATATCGATACGTACTACTGTGAAGTCAGCTTTGCAGATAATCTATTTCCTTGTGAAACTGGGTTCAGTGATGCTCATCCAGCAAATTACAAATAATTTCTTCATATGCGTTGGCTTATTTTACAGAAATCAGAAATTTAACAGCTGGAGGTGTCATTTTGGTAGCAACTTAAAATTTCTCAGAAATTTTTCATTTTTGCTTTAGATGTATTCATCAGTCTGCGTGAAGAAAACATGAAGGTTCTATAGAATGAATAGATTAGAAATTCATTTTAGTAAAATACTGCACCTTGTTTTAAGCCTCATTGGTTGCATGTTTTTCTAGAAAGGGGGAAGAAAATTGGTGGAAAAAATTAACTTCAAAGAGGCTTAGAAAAAAATGTACGTGGCATTCTTTGTAATCAGTTCTCTATTCCTCCATTGTGAAGGTCCCATAAGATCTGTTGTGTCTCTGGTGTGGGTTTTTTTTTAATAAGGCAACTTTGGTGGCTTGCTATTGCTACACGAGCAGTGTGTGGCTATCAGCTGTAGTTGTAGTGCTTCCCTTCTACTGGCACTCTTGTTACCTTGCAGTAAACTAACTGAGGAAACTAAATCACTTAAAAGTGTTCAACTTAACATGTGATGGGCTAATTTCCACTTGGTTTCGTCCCATTAATTGGTCCACCGTGACTATAGCTAATAGTTCCATGAGGTCATTTTCTAGTTTGAAGATTCTGTGCATTCATCAAAGGTTGCAATGATAACTGCCAGAGCTTATAGAACTGTAATACTCTAATCTGAAATTTAGCAGTTGTCATGTGAGTAAAAACCAGAAATGATTCAACTCAGTTGCTCTTACGACAGTACTCATTAAGATGTTTATTGTACTTGTTAAAAAAAATATGCTTCTACCTGAAGTTTACTAATTAATAACTAATTCATTATCTTGTTTATAATACCATAGATACATTATTCTCACTTAAGTCTTTATAACCATCTATAGTAAAGCAAAACATTCCAGTGATTTTACTGCTTCTGATTCAGTACTACTACTGATTGTACTGTTTATAAGGTAAACATCAATTACCATACTAACATTTGTCTAATTTATGGAAGTACTTTCCAAATCATCTGTGAAATGACAAGACTGTTTAATTAGACTTACTGATGTACTAAATAACAGCAAGTTGATTACTGTTATCTGTATGTGTATGTTGGTAGAAAGAAGGGGTATCGTGTTTGTAATTGTATTTGCTGCTATGTCTCTAATTTGTGTGTCTCTTTCTCCTCTTCAATTAGTTACTTGATTATGTGACGACAACATTACTGTTTTCTGACAAAAATGTTGACAGCAACCTGATCTCGTGGAACAGAGTTGTTTTGCTGCATGGTAAAAATTCTCTGTCTTAAAGCAAGTAGATTCATTGTCTATCTGTTTATACTTTCTTTCTGAGAAAACTTGTATTGCACTTCTGTGTAGTGAAACTTACCTGAAATATAATGGCAGAATCAAATCAATGTTCACATGTACTATGTTTTGCAGGAACTTAAATTCTAAAATTTATAATGCAGTGACAATAATAATTTTTTTTTAAATTTTCATTTTTAGCTGTTACTATTCTTTTCTTATAAAGTGCAAAAATAATGCAGATACCAAGGACATTAGGAGCCATATATTAGTTACAGTTCAGTTGTAGTATTAAAAAATTTCTTAGTTATTGCTTTATAAAAACTTTAGAGTTTAGAAACTGGGAAGTCAATCTGTGTGTGGTGTTATTAAGACTGTGTGTTCTATTGACAAGTATGAAGGCACTGCTCTTGCTAACTTAGTTATTACTATTTCAGTGAAGCCATAATCTTCAGTTAGCCCTAGCTTTCTGTGGAGGTTATACCATGAATGAGATTTGTATCAACTGAATCTATTTTCTTGCAAAATGCACATTGCTATTGATTAATTGCCATTTTGTCATCAAGACTGGTATTCAAAAATAAAAGGTCATAGCAGAAACGTTTGCTATGAGTGTTGATTATACTTAAGTTGTAACTATCAGTTTAGACGCTGCAGGATATTGTTTTTTGGAAAACTACTTCAGGCTGTTAACAATATATCTATGATAGATATTTAATTCTAGTAACAAGCTCATTATTGTGATCACAAAGAGGTCAATACTGGGAAACAGATGCCTGTTGTAGTGCAAAATAAATTTATGCTATAATGGCAGTACTGGCTTTGAACACAAGCACTGTCATCTGGTTGATGTTAGTGGTTTCTTTAGCATCCACGCATCAACTTCCACATATTCATACCCTGTTTAACTGTGCTTGTACTTGTCTGTTTGGAGAATGTCTGTGTGGCTCTTCCATAGAGCTTCAAGGCAGATCCAAAAGGTTTGTCCCAGAGCTTACCTCCTGAGTTTTCTGGGGAAGTGGGCAGCCGAGCAAACTGGGCATGATGGGTTTCTGGTTTGCACATTAGAAAAGTGTGTTTCAGGAAGACATAAGTTTAAGCAGCACTGCTTTTTAAGAATGCTAATAAGTCCTACTAGGATGACACACTTTGCATCTGTGGCTGCTGAGTGCTTAAACTTTATTCCAATAACTGTACTGATAATGGAACTTCGAATTTATATAGTTTTCAGCTGTAGGACTGTAGTGGAGTAAACAACCTTCTCAAAATAGCCTGGTGTTCACAATCATTGTCTCCTGTGTTTTTATTCTGTCATTAGTGCTGTAATGAAATACAGTAGTTAAAAAAGCATTACATGTAATTAACAATCTGATGCTGATTTTGTGTAATGTATGGATTTAATTTCAAACCAGGCCCTCCTGGAACTGGTAAAACCTCTCTCTGTAAAGCATTGGCTCAGAAGCTGACAATTCGACTGTCATACAGGTGATCGGTTTTGGATTTTTTTCACTTTAGTTTACTATTGTTTATTGTTCTTTGTCAGTAGCCCAAAGATATTTGTTTTCAAGTAACTAGTGCCAAGTGCTAATGTTCGTAGTTCTTTTATATTGCACCTGGCTAGCAATAAAATTGATCTGATAGAGAGACTGGTTAGGATATTTTAATGCCTTTTAAAATGTGTAATTATTTGTGCCCAGGCATGTAAAACAAATTCCAGTGGTGATATAGTCATTTGTTTGTGCTCAGGATCATAGAGTATCAAGCCTGTTGTTTGTATCTTCATATTCAAGAAAACTTGTTTTTAATAGGTGGTGATTTTGTAACCAATTTGTTTTTTACTTGGATTGTCTGAATGCCACAGTCTGCAGAGGCTGGTCTGTGTATCAGACAAATAATAAGGGTTAGCCTTAAACTTCACAGCAACTTCTCAAATTTATATAAAAAATAATTTTTATATAAAATACTAGACGTACCATAAATAATCTGTAATTATTTGAGTGATCTGACTCTAGCCCAAGCTGAATTTGCGATAAACATGGGGTGTATAAAGTGTGGTTGAGATATTTTGTCCTAAGGACATCCATGCAGAGCTTAAATAAATATGCTTCATGCTTTTATATGTGTTCTTGCTATCCTGAACAAAATCTTACACAAACAGAAGAATGAGGTCATTAGCATGGTAACTGTTACTTGAACTATATTTAAATAAACATAGGTATTATGTTTTTAAAAGTAAGAAATTTTAAGTGCTGCTTCACAGAATTCCAGGCTTTAGGTGACAATGAGACTTAGGGAAGTTAATGATATCACTGACTCTTATTTACAGTAGAGTTGATACTTCTTTTTCCCTTCATACTTTAGGTATAGATATGGACAGTTAATTGAGATAAACAGCCATAGCCTTTTCTCGAAATGGTTTTCTGAGGTATGTATTGATGTAGCTAATTAAGTAGACTGTGTTTTAGAAATTACAGTGATTCTGTTGAGCTTGTTTCATAAAATAACTGTGTGCACCAGAGATTACTTAGAATAATTAATACATTTGAGAACACTTAAACATGTGCTACATTAGTAGCTTTTCAGAATAACTTTGTTATTCTGAAAAACAGGTTATTTCCATCTTTAAATATGGTAAGGCTTGGAAAGTTACGTGACAAGGAAATAGTTAAATGTATGCATATGGTCTCTTTATAGAGTGGTAAACTTGTAACCAAGATGTTCCAGAAGATTCAAGAGTTAATTGATGACAAAGATGCTCTTGTATTCGTACTGATTGATGAGGTATGGTTCTAATAGTGTTGATGTACATAAAATTCAGCAGAAAGTAAATGGATGGGAGGGAACTGTGATAATGCTTATTCGCAAAGAATAATAAAAGCATGTTTATGCTTTTTTGTAAGTTACACAACTTTGTGCAGAAGAGTGAGTTTTAATCTTAACTACTGCAGTCTTGAGAAATTTGGGAGAAACACAGTGTGACTTAGCAGGCAAATTCCAGCTGAAAATGAAGCGAAACCTTTCTTGGTGGAAATTCCCTTGCTGCTGCATGCTTACAAATGGGGTATTGTTTTAAACTTCAAAATAGCCTAGATTTGTATTATTTGTACTCTTACTATGTCGGAAAGCTCTAAAAAGCGTTATTATGCTTCAGTTCATTGTTTAGATTCTCCTCAGACTTGCATACGTAAGCAACTTAACAAAGCTAATAAAGTACATACTTATTATATTAGAGTTCCTATGGGGAAGCTCATTCTAAATTCAATATATTAATTAATCTGTTGTGTGTATGTCCCCCCATCCCAAAATTTAATTAAAATGAAAAAAAGCCTCCGTTCTATTGTCTAAACCAGAATTTCACTCATTACCCTTTGCCTTCTTGACGCTTCTTTCCCTGTCCCTGTAAATTCCTACTTAACAAAAGATTTTGAAGGTGAAGCTTTACATACCAGACACAAGGATCTGAAGGTGTATTGTCTGGGTTATTTGCTTATTTGCTTGCTGCCAGCACTCCAAATGTGCAATTTTTTATGGGATTTTTTTTTTGTTTGCTGGTATTTTTTTGTTGTTGTCTTGTTTAGTTGGTTGGTTGGGTTTTGTGTTTTTTTTGTAGGTAGAAAGCCTCACGGCAGCCCGCAGCGCCTTCAAGGCAGGCACGGAGCCTTCAGATGCTATTCGTGTGGTGAATGCTGTACTGACACAAATAGATCAGATTAAAAGGTAAACTCATATTATTGCAACAGCAGAAGGTAATTGACAATTTCAGGATTGCTGCTAAACCTTAATTTAAAATCTTAAACCAAATCTGTTAGTGAACTATTGTGTGTTAATGGTGCTAATTGTGAAAAGAAATAGGAGTCATTCAACAGAATATTTTGTGTGTAACTGTGTGAACAATCAAATCTACAGATGGTATACTTCCTTTAAAGCTAGGGAGAGATGCAGGACAGTTGGTCATGATACCTGCTGTGGAGAGGCACAAGAATAAGATCAATGAAGAATCCATTCATTATTTACAGCTTCTGGATGTCAATCTAAAGCAGACTTGCACAACATGTGGCTTAGAAGCAATCTTTAATGATGCTTGGTCTGCTTTGTGTGCTGCATTTAGTGCAGACTACTATCTTTTGTTTAATTCCTGCCACTTCCCTTCCCTTTTGGGGCATACTTGGCTCCATTCACAGAAAGAAAGGTGCCCTAGCATTTGGCCCTCTCTTGCAGCTAATTAATGGTAAGTGGCTTATTCATACATCAAAGTTCACAGGCTTCCTCTAAAAATAGCTCTTGTTGAGAATGTACTTTCAGTATTTCTTAGAGCAAGGAGATGTTACCTGTCTTTTAAGCTCACTATAATGTCATCTGCAGTTAGAATGTCACATTCCCAGTTAAACTATATACTTTATACTGAATTGAAATGGAAAACATGTAGATTAAAGGTTCAAATTTACGAGTAGTCTTTTCATAATCTTTTTGTTTGTGGCTGAAACTATGCCAGTAGGCTCTAGATAGTTAATGTATATCACTTCTAAAATAGGGTTGGAGAAACTACAGAAGCTGGTGAAACAGCTGAAAGAAAGAGACTATGCATTGAAATAGATTGGTGATGACTGGCCAGGAGCTTCAGATCTTTTAACATAATTGCTGGCTGACAAGAGGGATGTGTCTGCTTATTGCATGAAATGGCTTAAGTCGTAAGAAGGAAGGTATCGATTTGCCAGTTGCAAAAGGAGATAATTCTTGTACGTGTGACCTAAAAATCTGCTTTTATCTTGAAGGTATCCCAATGTAGTTATCCTGACTACTTCCAATATTACGGAGAAAATTGACATGGCCTTTGTAGACAGGGCTGACATAAAGCAATACATTGGGCCTCCGTCCACTGCAGCAATATTTAAAATATATCTTTCTTGCTTGGAAGAACTGATGAAGGTAATATTTTGAAAGCAAGACTGTAAAATGTCCCATTTTAATAAATTTGACATTTTAATCATACTTCCTAAATAACAAAAATATACCATTTTCATTCCTTCTCTGTATTTCCACTCTTACTGTAGAGTTTAATTTTTAATGTCTTTGAGTTTTTCACACAACAGTGTATAACTCTTCTTTCTAGTGTCAAATAATATATCCTCGACAGCAGCTCCTGACACTCAGAGAGCTAGAGATGATAGGCTTCGTAGAAAATAATGTGTCACGGTTAAGCCTTGTACTAAAAGAAATCTCAAGGTAAGATTTGGAAATTCTACATTTTTTTATATATATGTGTGTGTATATATATATTTAATGAGTTGTGAAATGATTAAATTGAATTTCATAACAGCTGGAGTTCTGAAACTTCTCTTCTCAGTTGTTAGGGTTAGTGCAAAACCTTTCAGGGGACAAAAAGTGGACGCAATCAGGATTTGGCAGCATTTCTTAGTCTCAGATCTGGCTTGGCTTAGTACTGCTTCTGGTTTCTGCTCTGCCCTTTGAAGTCCTCTTGGCGACTTGCTGGCTGGATTAGTGACATGCCTTAGGTTTGAGGGAATATTGTGAACTGTAATGCAGTTTAGCGGAAATAGCACTGGCCTTAGTTCCTGCTAAGGAAGTGTCTTGGAATACCTCGAATTGACTCAGTTGGTTTTAGCATGGAGATAGAAGTGGACAGAAGCAAAGGGGAAAGGAGTGATGTGTAAATGGAGAGTGTTATATTTTGCTGAGTATGCCAGTAGAGCAAATAGTCTTTCATGACAGCACGACAATTCTTGAAACAATAAAATTGATACTCACAATATCAAACAATACTGTTTTCCAAAGTGCTGGTCCCTATAGAACAAAATAAAATAACATTCAGAAAGTCAGGAAAGTGTGTTTTTCTTCTGTTCCTGAAGTATGCAGTCTTAACCAGTGAGGAGGGGAGTAAAAGCTGGTAAGTTTTTCCAGGCACAGAGGTTTGGGTTTTTCCAGGCACAGAGGTACACAGAGTGGTGCTTGGAGGAGACGGAAACATGTATCAAGTAGGTGAGGTAAAAGAGGCTGTGTGTAAATGGTGGGAAGAAGGAGATAAGCAGTAGATGTGAGGTCCAGCCTTCAAAACAAATTTTCCAAGTCCTTCCAAGTGTGGATGGAAGGTTATGCCTGTACCATACCCTTCCAGTGTAGACACTCCCCTGAATTCATGAGGTAGGGCACAGGGATGTGAAGAGCATGATGTAAGCTTCAGCAGGCAAATGTTTCTGTACCTTTGCTGGCTTTTCTGTACCGAGTAGCCTCAAAGAGGCTGAAGTTGTCTGTTCACTTCCTGCTTCTGCTAAAAGTGCTGCAAGTGACCTGCTGAATTGTGATTTGAAGTCTTTTACAGCAACTTATGGGAGAAAAACAGAAAGAGGAAAGGTCTTAAAAGAGTGGATATTTAGCATTTAAGCTGCACTTGTCTCTCTTTTACTATAGAAGAAGTGAAGGTCTCAGTGGCCGGGTCCTGAGAAAGCTTCCTTTCCTAGCACATGCGCTTTATATTCAAGTAAGTTTATTCTATTCAATTAAGTTTATTCTATTCATTATATTTTGGGTTGGTTTTGAGACAGGCAGGAAGACATTTGGATGCTGCCAGAACTAAAAGATTAGGCCTAAACTCTGCTTTAAAGTTAAATTGCACCGTTTCTGCAGTTTTATAGACTGAAACAATTCTGTATTGCTCGTAAATTAAAATGAGATTGAGGAAGACATGTGGGATTGACCTGTCCAACAGCATTTTACTTTTAGTTAAATGTTGTGACAGACATTCATATTGGTTCTCTGATAATTTCTGGCTGAAAGAAAACTCTCTGCCATTTTATAAATAACATTAATTTGTTTAAAACCTTGTTTGAAGCAATTCCACAGTAATAGTGATTGACTTTATTGTGGTACCTGGTTTAAAAAAAAAACCACCTGCATTCTTATGTTTTGTAGCATTTTGAAAAATTTGTAATATGGAAGTCAACTATTTATCTTATAAATACTGTGATTTGTATGTAAAATATTACATATGCTTATTGCTGTAGTGTGTCTAACAGAATGTTCTCTTATTTTCAGTCCCCCAGTGTTACAATGACAACGTTTCTTCAAGCTCTTTCACTTGTAGTAGACAAACAATTTGAAGAAAGAAAGAAACTTGCAGACTGTGTGTGATACTCTGCTGTTTTATAGTTGTCTGTATTGTTAACGCTGAAAACTACATATTTTTCATACAAACTGTGCAACTTCAATGCATCTGTAAAAAAGATTGTCAACCCCTTCCAAAGAAATGGAGTGCCTAATCTAGTGTTTCAAAATATTGATTAATAAACAGTTAAGAAATTTTACAGCATATTTTTCAAAAGCTTTATTTCAAATGCCAGTAAGAGAACTGTAAAAAATTCTTGCTGAAAGTCAGTTTTCATCTTTTGCAGTTATTAAAAGTGGGCAGTTTTCCATTCCTTGTTTCTTAATCACTAACTTTCTATCCGTGCATCAGTTTTTATGCTTCTGATTTCTTTTACATTTGTAATAGCTTTAGAAATTCAGTCTTTGGGTCTGATACTTCTGTCATAAATGCACTATTTGCTATTGCTTCTGAAATAACAAGCATGAAACTGGGAAAGATTCAAAGTGCTCAGTGATGGCCCAGACCTTTTATACTGACATCTCTTTATCTTGATACTTGTTATCAAGTATTATTTTTTTAATTACAGCAGATTCAAAAGCTTAAAATTAAGAGATCACTTAATTGTATTTTGTAATACTCCCTTTTTCTTGTGTTGTTGAAGGACATGAACCAGAGTGGACCATGTTTTCTCACTGAAAACTTAAACTAAGAAATGTTCTTTAAAATGCATGAAGTTTGTGTTTGTTTTGTTTTATAAACATGACATAAAAGTTACATGTGGAGAAAGATATTCGGTAGTGTAAAAGCCAGTGCATTTCTTTTTTCCTTCCTAGTTTGTATTTCAATCAATGTTATACTATACATGCATGAGATGAAAGACTTTGATATGAGCTATTTTTACTGAGGAACTCTATAAGCTGTGCATTTACAAATTGCACAGAATTTGTCAGTTGCTAGTAAATTTTTATTATGGCGTCTATACTTATGTAAAGAGAGCCTTTTTGTGAAATCTAAATGTCTATTCATTATATTACTTCTGAAAATAACTTAATAAATATTATTCCCTATTCACTCCCCCAAAAAAGAAGGGGGCTGGGAGGGAGAAGTTTGGACCAAAGTCAGTCGTTTGCAATTGTCTATTTTTCCCACAGTCATTGTTTTGGAAATGCTGATCCATGCAAGAAAATTCCATAAAAGCCATGTATAGAAAGACTACTGAAAGGCAAAATTTTATACAGACTCTAGTGCATAGTGGATTTGTGGATTTGAAAGTAATGAGATTTAGAGACTTAAAATGAGGATTCATTCAATACAGGTGCATGATATTATGTGTGTCTGTCTTGGTGATCCATGTAATAGATACTGGAGTAATTCATAGAATCATCTAGGTTGGAAGGGACCTTTAGGATCATCTAGTCCAACCATCAACCTCACTCTGATAAAAATCCATCGCTAAACCATGTCTCTAAGCACTATGGCAACCCCTCTTTTAAATACCTCCAGGGATTACTTCCATGGTAATGCGAAAGCCTGGAATTATCTTCTGGTCTGGATTTGAGATTCCTTAAGAACTGCAGAGGCTCTACAAATCGCAAGTTCTCATGCATGTTTCATTGAGGGTATATACATCCTCTCTGCTTCAAAAGCAGACCTTCCTAGTGCTGCTTGTTTGGTCTTTCTGTAGACTCATTGTTTATATCAAAGCTATAAAAACTGTGAAGACCAGCTGTTTCTGCAGTTTACTTCTCCCTTCCTCATTCCTTGATTTGACATGATGTCACTTTCCGCAATCGTGTATTTTACCTTTTTCTTAGCATTTCATAGATATTCTAGGTTTTTCTAATCAAACTATCACACAGTAGTATTTTGAGAGTTGAGCAGAATTGAGAGACCATTTTTGGTATGTGCGATTTTGCTAATACATGGTTTTGTGCTATCGGAAAAGTACTGCCCTGCATTGAATGGACATTTTGGGTTTTTTTCTCTTGAGAATTTCAGTGCAACACAATTTTAAATTCTAGAGACTTGGCAGCTGTATCTTCGAAGATAATCACCTTGAAACAGGTTGGGTTTGGTTTGGAGGGAAATATTTTCCGCTCCTTTTTGTTGAAGATACATTTGCTCTATATCCAAGAGTACAAAATAAATGAAACTAGACAAAGACGACAAAATGTGGAGCTGTACGACATCCTAGGGATTAGTGCATTCGGCTGAAAGAGGGTGTTTGGGAGGTTCTAGACTTAACTTTCTATCTTTTATTTAATTACCATAACTGAAGCACGTATGTTTTCTGCAGAACAGTAACAGATGGTGATATCAGCCCCCATGGAATCTTATTTAACCTTTTTTTTAACTTTTTTTTTTGCAAACAGGTTAACAATTTTATTTTAACGAAGGCAGACAAAGAATGTTTGTGATCTGCTTGGATTGTCTTACGGATTTCCAGGACTGCCATAAGGAAGGACACGCTGGGTATGATGAGTCCTCAGAGTAACCTTCTCCTCCAGTCAGTGCAGGTCTATCACATGCTCAAATGCAATAACCACGGCTGTTCTTTTCACAGGGGACTCAGTGGCCACACATTAATCTGCTGTTTTCTTTCTGTGATCAGTTAATGGTTATGTGGAGGGAATAGTCCTCTTTTCCAGGTACAATTTCAGAACAATTTTTTTTACTTTCAAACATAACCATAAATTAAAACCAACCATCTTTTAGCACACACACACAAAAATAATAATTTCTTCTTTGCTGTTAACAGAGTGCTTCTAATTCTGCTCAAAGCCACTAGATGGCAAGCATGAATCCTTGAGTTTTAGAAGTCATGCGAGAATGGGAACGCTGAGTGAAAGTTTCAAAAGCCCTAATGAGCAAGACTTACTTTGCTGCAGTGAAAATCCCTCTTCTAAATGTAAGGTTAGCTGTAATGTAATATAACACCATAGAATTTTGCTACTTAGCCTTAAAAAAGAGAGATTCAGGGATATTAAGTGTTTTTTGCCAAATAAAAAGAAGCTGTTGCAGAATTTGATCCAAAGATGAAAAGCAGTGAGTTTTCCATGCTATAGCAGGTTATTTTGTGCTGTAGCTTAACCATCACATTCACTGGGTGATGGGTTTAGAAAAATATCTGGGATCTAGGTCACTATATAGATGATGACATTTTGAGCCATCTGAAATAGCAAAGTAAAATACTTTTTTTTTTTTTTTTCCTGCTTGGAAAAAGCAAACGTAGACCCTTTGCCAAGCTGAGCACTGCTTATTTTATGAGATACTTCTGTGACTAACATTTTTCCAAGCAGCTGAAAGCTTTCATTTCTGATCCAGCTTCTATGACATGATTTTCAAAATTGGGGGAGAGGAGGTTGAAGAGGGGAGGCTTTTATTGCCCAATTTATCCACTGGAAATTATGCAAAGACAGTGATTTTTCTAAAATTAATCTTAAAGGTTAAGTAACTGTCTAAAACTTTGGACCTGTGGAAATAATTCGTTTCAAATGATCCTGCTTTCATGGCTCACTGCCAGTGTGGTGTTGCTCTTCACAATTTTTCAGTTTAGAAAGGGATGAGAAGCCAGGGTAGGAGAGTCGAGGCCAGACACTGGGAACAGTTGGATTAATTTAAAGCAACTTTCTTGAAATCAATAGAGGATTCATGTTTATTTCATTTATTTATATGTTATATATATGTTCATAAGAGTTGAAGAGAGTAAAGTTGTGTGGTCTGCTTAAAAGTAACTGTCAGGTAATTTGATAAAGGATGAGGATGTAGATGCATTTTAAATCAGGCATCTGGGGTTGTGTGTCTAAACTGCTGCATCTGAGACAAAATAGCTTTGTCTACATATTTTAACAATGGTACATTGAATTCTCTAAGGGTTATCCCTGAGTTTAAATGAAAGATAATTAAGATCATTAAACAAGTTAATTAAGGAAGCATTTTTTCACTCAGCTTCAAGCCAGATGAAGTTGTATGTCATACATAATGAAGCTTTATTAGAACAATGATTGAAGGTCCACTGGTCCCACTGAAGTCTTCTGGGTAGACTTCAGTAAATAAAGCTGTGGTGTTCTGTGCATTAAGAAGCACAAAATATATACTTTGTTTGGAATAATTGTCTCCTTTTACTTACAAAAATTACATTGAAATCATAATCCTTCCTTTTGTTTTTACCATTTTTTTTGTGCCATGTAAAGAAATTTGCTATTTGCATCTTTGCTCTGACATCCTCTGAATGCAGTTCTGGACAAGTTGCTTATCTTTCAGTCACCCCGCTTTCCTTAGCTGTAATTTTCATTTCATCTGCCTTCCTAAAGTGTGTTCAAAGGATAGAATAGTCAATATTTGCCTATATTTCATTTGTCTACCAAGTCATTCAGGGAACAATACGCCAGGAACGAGGATGCTCGGCGGTATGATTTCTCTGCAGAATTTGTAGCACTGGTTGTCACTACCCTGCATTGCACTTCACTAGTCAGGCTGCCTTATAGTGTCTGCTGCTGCTGAGACAAACTCTCTGGGAAGCAGTTTCAAATGTTTTACCATCTCTATATGAGTTGGTAGGGAAAAAGCATTTCCAGTGGAATGTCCAAAGGAGCACAATGCTTGTAGTCATGGTAAAACACTTTTTACCCTTTGCTGCAGATCAACTGATATCAGAAAGCAGGATGCAACTCGTTTTCTTCCTCTATTTTCTTCCTTTTTAAGTCTGTGGGGATTCTTGAGACACTAACATAGTAAGCAGAGGTTGGATAAAGCATGTTCCTTCATAACCAGTTGCTGGTTTGACCTACCGTGCTTCTGAACAATGGCGTGATTCAGGCAGGGACCACAGTGTCTTTTTTTCTTGCTGCTGGTCTCAAAGTAGCCAAGTAGTTTACAGGAGTTCAATTTATAATGAAAGGCTGAAAACAAAAAACCAATAATGTCTGAAAAGGGATCAAGTCCAAAATTCAGAATTTTCTAACTGGTGTCAAATTCCAGAGGGTAATTTCAAAGTTCAGCCCATAAACAACAAAAAAACCCACACAGAATAGGGCTGAGAATGACACGAAGTAAGGTAGATTATTCCAGTACACTTCTTAACCATTTTGGTTTTGGTTGGGTTTTTTTTGCTGTTTTATATCTTTAAGGCATTTACATCTTGCATGGATGAATTGCTATTACCCAGAAAACAAAACAAATCACTCCTCTCTCTGACTTAAGTCTTTTTTCCGCTGAAGAGCTGCCATTCGTGAACAGCTGCTGTTACAAAGAGCTGCTGTTTGCAAAGAATTGCCATTTGCCAAGTGCTGCCTCACAGAAGCTCCTGCCTCAGTTATGTCACAGTTCATGTCACAGCCATGTCACAACCTGTGAGGTGTCACAGATTGAGGTGGAAACCTAGATGGTAAATTTTTGAATCAGATTGTGTATAGTTTTTAATATCAAGACTTGTTTCTTCTCTTATGGGTTCCTTGAGTAGCCTTTCCAGCATACTTTGTTCCGATGTTACATCTTCCCACTGATTTTTTTTCCTTTTTCTTGACATGTCTATTTACCAATATTCTCATTTAAAAGTAGGCATTCCACTTACTCTATGTTATAATTTCCTAGATTACCTAAATTTGTGTAGGAATATATATTTTAATTTTTTGCATTCTTTGCAAACAGCAGCCTTTTGCGTTCATTTTAAATTCGATTTTTCTTCTTTTTCTTTGTTTTCTATTTGACTATTGCCATCCTCTGCCCTACCTTTCTTTCAAGGCTAGATCAAAATATGCTCAGGAATATGCAGCAAGCTAGCCTGGAGAGCGTGTTGTTTTCCAAGCAGCTTTCCTTTCTCCCGGATTTCTTCCATTATGGTATAGAAATAAGCTGCAGTTATTAGAACTGTAGAAATCTTCGTACAGGGATTTGCTCTGGGATTCAATTTTACGTAATCTCAAGCAATAGTGTGATGCTGCATATTCTCTCATTGCAAACATGCTTTAAATTTCCATCCCCAGCCGACCCTTCCTGTTTCTTGCAGCAGTTTGTTATCTCCTCATTCATGCCGGTGCGCTACTTGTAGAACTCTGTGGAAAAAGCAGGATTTTTTTTATTTTCTTTAAGGATTTTTTGCTGCTGGATTCATCAAATGAATCCATCTGAGGTAATCATTAATCATTAAATAGGGCTGTTGCCTTACTCCACTCAGTAATCTTCTAGGAGTAGCCCTAGGCTGGTACTCAGCCCTGGTAGCAATCCAGGCATGAAGCAGTTAAAAATCACCCTGTTCCCAGGCAAGGCCTTCATCCTAAAACCACACAGTTGTGCTCCTCTTCAAAAGGGTCTGGAAGAGCATGCTGCCATTTTCTCTCTGGCTCAGAAGCATCGTCACAGCAAATTCTGCTTGAGGGGCTGCAGGAAGGCAATTTCTCACTTGAACAGAGCTCAGCATCACCTTAAACCCACCTGCAAACATGTTGGCGTGGTGTCAAACCTTGATGTGAACACCACAGTGTCGTGGTTCAGCCTTGGCTAGCAACAAAGAACCCAGGCAGCCATTTACTCAACGCCCCCACAGCCATGGGGGACAAAGGGAAGAAAAGCAAAACTCATGGGTTGAGACAAAGGCAGTTTAACAGAACAGCAAAGAAAAGAGGAAAACAACAACAATAACACAGATACATACAAACATGATTATGGTACCACCGCTCACAGACCAGACCCAGGATGCCCCAGCCTGCCCCAAGTGATGGCTTTCTGTCTTCTTCCCCGGCTGGCTCCTGGCTGTAAACTCGACATGGCTCACTCAGTATGGAATACCCATGTCCCTGCCAGAGCCTGGGGAAAATTAACCCTGACTCACTGGAATCAGGACACACAGCTTGGGGACCATGCATAAAGAGAGGAAACGCACAAACCTAGGCCATTCAGTTATAGGCCTGTCTGATTTTTACCATCAGCTACCAACAAAACTGCAGAATCTCATGTTTTATAATGTCTTGACATTGAAACATAGCAAGCTCCTGTCTATGTATAATGTGAAACTGAGTTTATAATTACAGATAGATACCAATAAACCAGCTATGTGTATTTCAGACTGTTAGAGACTTACTGGCTGCAATAAATATTAATCCATTTCTCTACATCCTCCAAAGAGTAGGATACTTTTTAAAAAATTGTTCATTGGCGGTGAGAAGTGCCAACCAACGTTGTCTGGAATAACAAATACCTCTTCTTCACTTTGATTGAAAGACCCTTAATGTCACTGCAAGACTGAGGCCTTTTGCTTTCAGAAGGCTTTGGGATCAGGCTTGGTCCATGGAAAGGATGTAAGAGCCATAGGCAGCTTGAAGCTTCCCTGCACTTGTCCACTGCAGTGCTTCAACCAGAGTCAGTCACTCAGAAAGGACTGGGAGAACCATAAAGAGGAAAGAAGAGCCATTAAGAGCTCATTTATGCTGCACTGTGCTTGGCCCCTCTCAGCAGGGCTACCAAAAGAGGTGGCCACTTGAAGGTGCTTAGGCTTCTCTCAGTTTTGCTGAAAGAGCTCCTGAGGAGGTTGTTTATTTGCAACCTCTTGTGTTGGCAGTCTCTAGAGCTGTCCAGTAAGACTTTTTGCTTCCAAAAACTTTTTTTTTTTTTCCAGAGTAAAAACTAACCCTGGAAGGTTAGTCTTTATTTCGAGGACTAGGAAGTCATCAAATTACTTTGTTGAACATTTTAATTAAACTCAGTCTAAAGGCTGATATTTTCAACACACTTACTGCACAAATACAATTGCTGGGACCTAGCAGAAGTAGAAGTGCACATAAAGAGGAGCAATGTCCCAGCTGATGTTTCCCACTCAGAAAAAAAGCTGTCTGGGGGGACAAAGTTTGCCTAAGAAAACAGGCCGTGGATCTGATGGCTGTAAGACTACCCTGTCACCTTTGCCAGCTGAAGAAAATGTTAAACAGACTTTGAAACTGAACTCAATAATTTAGCTGCTTATTACGGTGCATTATCGCTTAACTTTGTGACTGTTTCCAATTCCAGCAATTATTTTCCTAACTACATTTTATTGGTATGAAGCTGAGCTGTTTTTATAATCTTTCCTTTAAACTCTGTGTAGCCTGTAAATATACATAAAATACTCCTAAAAACTAACTTCATGCTGCTTTGGGAAATACACATCACCTGCACTAATGAAGATACTAGTGTATACTGTTTTATCCTCCAGCTGACATACTCAATTCAGATCATAGAATGGTTTGGGTTAGAAGGGACCTTAAAGATCATCCAGTGCCACCTCCTGCCCTGGGCAGGGACACCTCCCACCAGACCAGGTTGCTCCAAGCCCCATCCAGCCTGGCCTTGAACCCCTCCAGGGATGGGGCATCCACAGCTTCTCTGGGCAACCTGTTCCAGGTGGAGCCTGCAGACTCATCTTCCCCAGATTGGAAAAAGCTGGCTATAGGGTGCTATTAGAGGCAACCAGATCTGGTGAAATAAACATCTGTGGGTGGGTTATAAAGTGTTGGCAAGCAGCTTTAAAGCAGTGTTGATGACTTGGGAACACTCCAAAAACTTTGGCAGGTTCTAATTCAAAAAAGCATTTATCTGATGTACTTGAGTGTAGTCCTTTGCTTGAGCTCCTCAGGGGTGCAGAAGACTACTTCTGTGCTTAAAGTTTGGTACCAAAGTTAGGCTTTTAAAGGACATATGTCCGAAGACTGTGACTGTCTGAAAGAGATTTCTTGTGGTAGATTTTTTTAAGTAACTGTGTTTCCTAATTAACATATCTGCTGTAGAGCATCTCATCTGGCCAGCTCTGCCTGCTTCTCTTCCACTTAGTCCAGGGAATGCTTGAGTTTCTAACAGAATCTAAATAAATGACAATGGAAGAATTGTCATGTATGCACAGAGAAGCTAAGGTAGTTTCCAACTATTGACTTTACTGTATTGCTTTTGTTGCTTACTGTTTCTTGAATTACCTCACTATACATTCCTTCTGATGTTACCAGGTGAGTTGTACAGCCTTTTTTCAGTGTTTAAGCACCCACGGTATCACCACTTAGGTGCCAAGTTAAAATTTAGTTTCTAGGAATGCCAAAGTCTGCAGCCTTGAAAGCATATTTACAAATAAACTATAAGAAAAACAACTTTAACAACATTTCCTCTCCCCAAAGGCGTATAAACATGGCTGAACTGAAATCTTAAACAAACAAAATTATTTCTTGAACATTCTAGGAAGGTTCTTGCTCAGCCCAAGGCATTATGCAAAGCAAACGCCAGGACTGATAAGGAAAAGGGGATGGCAGTGGATCAGAAGCTGTACAACATCACTGGAAGGAGAAGAACAAAAAGTCTGCACAAGTGAGTATTTCTTTATAGAAATAAATACTGAGACCATTTGTATGAATAAATACTGAGATTGCTGATACAAAGCAGGAGTTTTCCTATAAAGGTGATGATTAGGCAAATAACCCATTTACACAAGCATGCGTATGAGTCTCTCTGGGGTAATCATACCCTGCAAATTAGATGAATGACTGAACAAGATTTTTCAATGACAGAGTGTGCAGCTAATCTATTTTTTGAGTAAAAACTCATTGACTTAAACTTTGGATAATTATAATTATTATCCTTTGTCAATAAAAGCATTTGGAAACTTGACAGAAAAAGCAGCCTGAAAGCAAGGCTGGAGTCTTAGGGGGAATAATAATATTACTTTGAGAATTTGTGTGGGAGGTTTAACATTTGTTCTGCTTCCCTCCTTTCCCTCAGGAATATAAAACAAACGTTGGGATGGTGCCATGGGAACTAGAATAGCATTTGCTTTTCTGGAAGCCCTTTTTTCTCCATTAACCTGCAGCTAATTATCGTTCTAGCATTAAATTCTTAGTTGTAGGTTGCATATTAAATATAATGTCAAGCAACACTTCTGAAACAGAACAGTAAGTTATCTCAAGTTTTCATACAGGTAAATCACTGAACGTTTGGGGAATGTAATCTACCTCTAAGTAGAATAAAAGATTAGTATCAACTGATGGCTCCTTTGAGAAGGAGACCAAAAGTCAGGTGCAGTTAATTTTGAAGTTTTTATACTGGAAACCTGGATTTCTTAATCAACGTCAGGAGTTATTCCTTTCTGAAGAAACTAGTTATAAACAGATTTCTCACCAAAAAAAAAAAAAAAACAACCAACAAAAAAGTAATCAGAAGCAGAATTGGTAAACTTGTCCTAGAAGCATTAACTTTCTGCTAATGCTTTGTTTGAAGAAATGAGAAGACGAGCAACAATCTTTGACTTGGGAGGAAAAAAACCATATTTAAAAAAAAAAAAACCCACACCAAAACCCCACTACCTTTTTCCAAGGAGGATTCTAGAATGTAGCTAACTTTGGGAAATCTCAGAATCCAGGAAGATTCTTGCTGTCCCAGCCTGCCAGATGCAAACCTGCTGCAGCTCCGTGTCCCCAAGTCCAGCCAGTAGCGAAGACTGAGCATGTGTGCCCAACCCTACTATTAACACAGATGACCCCAGAGATCACGACAGGTGGAAACAGTGCCTGGTTTGAAGTTTGTTGGCATTCCCACACATAATCAAGCACATCCACAGAAAAAAAAAAAGGCTAGGAACAAGATTTAATAAGTCAGGACAGAGCACTGTGATGGCTCAGTCAGACAAGCATAACGAGCAGCCACCTCTTCACACACAACTGGCCTCTCATCCAGTCTTCCCTCTATTTTGCCACACTTGTTCCTCCCCAATCCATCTTGGTCCCTGCTTTTCTTCACCCTTGATCCTTCCCTTTAAACATAATATAATAATTTTCACATGATCACCACATTCTCTTCCCCCTGTTTCCAATAACCCCTGTATACCCTTTTAGGCAATAACCTCCACAAGGCATTTTGGGGAAGAGTGTCTTTCCCCCTTCTTAGTGGGTTTTGCTCTAAGGTGAAGGTACATGGGTGATATATAGGTCCTAGCTCCAATCTGCATGGGCAAGAGGAACTGTGCCCCTAGCTAATTCTACCTCACTGTGGAGGCACCAGCACCCATCTTGCCAGGGTTTGGAAATACCTGCTTATGTGGAGGTATCATTGTTGGCCTTATAGAAGAGCAAGAAAACAGGCAGAAACACAGCTGTGCTCTTCGTGGAAGCTGCTCACATGGCAGAGTTTGGGAACTTATAAGAGCTCCTGATTTAGTGAGTTTTCCTCCTTATAAGACACAGCCATTTTTTTGCTGCATCGTGCCAACAAATCACTTGGTCCCTGGATGCATCAGTTTCTGCATCTGAAATGTAGAAGATCGTGCATAACCTTGTGCAGTCCCAGACTCTTCATGAAATTGGAAAGGCACATTTGTGCTTGCATGTGAACCCAGAGAAAGCCAACAGAGAGCAAGGGAAGAGCCAGAGGCAAAGAGTTAGGCAGACTTCCACCACGGAAACCTCTCCCCTTGTTTTTCAGAAGAATTATACCCATCTCAGAGCAGCCATACTGAGAAACAACGCGTCCTCCCTTGTTACGCTTGTAGGGAACACAGACCTACATGCTACATACATTATACCAGCAGTTTTCAGTCTGTTGGCTCTTGAGAAAACCAGAGAATAGGATGAAGTTCTTCCTTCTGGGACAAACACCGCCTGTTAGTTCATGGAGGAGCTCATGACTTCTCAGTTCCATTTTGGTAACAGTTCCAGCCCAGACCAACAGTTTGCCCAGACCAGCTTCCTGATGTTCCTGGGTCCTGGCAGGAGCAGGTCTACTCAGGGAAGGGGATGACCTGGGGGTGGGGGGGCAATCACAGCACAGCCACTGTTACCCACAAGGGTGCCATCCCCCAGGCTTTGAACAAAGTGGGCTGCACAGGGTGCTGTGAACAGGACCTAGTAGAGGTCCCCAACAGAGCAAAGTAACCCATCAGATCCCAGGTCCACCCACAAACAGCAGGAGATGGGGCCAGAAGCAGGGCTGGGGACAAGGGTACAACGCACACCCAAGGGGCTCACCCAGTAGACAAGATACGTACAGCATAGGTCCAAAGCCGAGCCACAATTTCAAACAGGCACACCTCTAGCACAACTCAGGCAGAGAGTAACACCCCAGGCTTTGATAGTGCTCCTGGGCAGAGGGTGTGGGTGGAAGCCCCAGGTGAGGCTGTTCAGGGCCATTAAGGTGGCCCTGGGGCACTCAGAGTCCTGACACCTGGCTGTCGGCGTGTACCCTTCAAAGCTAAATGGGCTAATGCCACCTCAAATGTACTTCATAGTGGTGTTTCTGCCTTTTGAAACAAAATAGAATTTGGATGAGCACAGGATTGCCTGCAAGCCTGCTTTGCAGCTGTTGCAATAGTTTAAATACTTGGACTCTTGTCTAATATAAAACCATATGCTTGGCTGGATTTGGGAACCTTCTGAAGGCAATTAGTCAGATTCATAAACGGGAGGTGACCCAGGTTTCACTTCTCTGAAGGTGCCTATGGGATTCACTCTGTGTCAAAGATAATTGTTTAGCCTGTAAATACAATTTTTTTTTTCTTCTTCTTATTAGCTTTGCTCTCCTTCCACGATTTCCATCAGTGCTGTTCTTTTATTTGCATTCAATACTTGTAATTTCACTGAATTTCACTGAATTTTTAGAGTTGGAAGGGACCATAGAGATCATCTAGTCCAACTCCCCTGCTAAAGCAGGACCACCCAGAGCATGTCAGATCATGCCACTCAGATACAATAATAGCATAATATGGAGTGTATATGGATGCTCTGTTACTTTTCCTCTTTTAAATCGTCCACATCCGATAACTGGGAGGCTGGAGTGCTCAGCAAGCATTTACTGAAGTGATTAATTACGTTGCATTTTATAATATTGGAATTTTTTTTCTGAGTTATTGAAATGCAACATGGACGTTTAGTGTGGATGTTTGCACAGGGCTTATTACATTACTTTTTCCAGCTTTGTTCAACATAATACTAAGGATTTTCACAAAAAGAACATTAGAAAATTTGACTCATGCTTGAGCCAGATCATTCCTATTTTAGAATAGTCTACTCCTGGCCTTGCTACTGGCTGTTAAATAGCTTTGAGCAACTTATATAAGCTTTATCTAAAGTGTATTGAGGCAGCATTTGTGTGGGTGCCCTTGAGGTCAACCTTCCTATCTCTGTAATCCCCGTGCTTTCAAACACATCTGGGGTACAACAGAAACAGCTCTGGGGGACAGGGATGCAACAGTAGAGAGGAAGTCTTGGCTTGGCCACTGTAGTAGCTACCTTAGGCTTGTCAGAAGACTCAAATCCGCCCAGCAACCAGCGATGTCATGGTCAGGATGACACTAATTAATCACAGCATGATTTCTTGGCCAGTGTCCTATTCACACAGCTGCCCGATGGTACTGTGTTCCTTGGGAGTTTCTATTCATGCATACAGATGAAGCCTGTTTGGACGTGCCCCCTGACCCTGCTTAGGGTCTTCCAACAAGTGTACCAGAATTATTGATGCCTGGGTACACAAGGAGAAAAAAAACCAATGTTGTCTTTAGGTGGAGTTGTCTTTACGTGTATTCCCAGACTATCAATCTAGTACTTCCACATCTCAGGTTTAACTTTCCTAGATCAACACTTTGCAAAGGGGCAAGGTCTGATACAAGCCATGGCGACCTGTCCTATCCTTGACCTTTACATTATCTAGCCTGGTCTGTATGCTGATGTGAGGAACACAGTCTTGATCATTGTGCTTCATGGGCATGGGCCCGGTCCACCCATAACCATCCCTCCTACCCACGCATCCACCCAGCTTCTCCTTCCATCTGCCAATGCCTGTTACAGTCCAGCGTACACACATCCCAGTCTGTTTTCTGTGTTAATCATCTCATTCCAAACATGCAAAGTATACTTCCCAGAAAAGGTCAGTCTCTTTCTGGTTGTGGGATGGACTTTACAAGGACAATTGCTTAATTGAAATGGGCATCTTCTGAGGAACGTGTGAAAGGAAGGCTTGGTAGCGGTCTCCTGCTGAGCGATTCTCTTTGCTCATACCTCAGGGCTACACGTTGGCAGTGTGAACAGGCCCTTACAGTCCTCCTCCCCACCAAAAGCCCCTGTGGAATCATAGACTCTTCCAAGAATTTACACTGGAAAGGAATTCTGGATGTCATTTGGTCCAGCCCCTTGCTCAAGGGACGACCAACTTGGATCATATTGCTTATGGAATATCTCCAAAGAGCAGAATTTTTGAAGCAATCAGCCCCACTAGCTGCTGTGTTTGCTCCCTCTCGTGCAGCAGTCCCAGGCCGGTTTCTTGCAGCCAACGCTGAAATACGCTGCTCCTGCCAAAGCTGAGGCTGGTGAGATTTCTCACAGCAGACACGTGGGCAAGGGGCTCAGGGCTTTACCACGTTCAGATTTTGTGCCCATGAAGGAAATTAGGAGATGCATTCTGTGGTCACCTCCCCGCAGGAAAAACAGTTTGATTCCACTCTTCTGTGGAACACAGATGGAGGAAAGGCTTCTTCCCTAGCACGTGGTCTTTGTGCTACCTGAGCTGCGGGCTGCTAGGCAGACTCTGATGACTGTGTCACTTTCTGACTGCACTTCTTAACAAAAAGTCCTTGTCTCAAAGAAATCTTGCGTGGTTTGATTTTTATTTTTGCGCTCATCTGCTTTTTTGGAACTTCTTTTTCTTCGTCATAGAAATAGAACAGTTTTTCTCCAGGGGTAAGCCTCGACAGAGGAAGTAGGAAGACCTAATGTCTTCAAGCACTGTTTAAAATGTCCTCCCTGCCTCTATGCAAAGAAAATCCATAGTTGGCTATTGCTTATTTCAAGATAAAGTCTGAGTATAATATTAAGCTAGATATATTTTTTCTCCTATTAAATCTTTGTCTGACTGGAGTGTGACAGCAGCAAGGTGTAGGCATATTGTTATCGTTTAAATTGATAATAATGAGTGTATTCAACAAACTTCAATCCATTTGTGAGGATTTTCTCACTTCTTGCAAAAAAATTACAAGTAGTTTTGTGCTCACATTCCTTTAGAATATAAGGACTGCTGCTGAGTTAAGAAACAATATCTGGTTTTCCTGTCTTAGAAATTTGGATCCTGAAAATACATCAGGCCACTGAGAAGTGACAGAATAACCGGAGGCTCTACCAAAACTTCAGCTATAGGGTGTTTCTTCTGTAGATCCACAGGAAGAGCTACTCTATAAGAATC
The DNA here is from genome assembly GCA_033628505.1 of Tringa tobata. NCBI lineage: Eukaryota > Metazoa > Chordata > Aves > Charadriiformes > Scolopacidae > Tringa > Tringa tobata. Next base: position 1,636,373 of record JAHREE010000207.1, read on the forward strand.
ATCTTTCTTTTAGCTCAAATGCCTGTGGTTTTATCACAGCATTTCTTGACTGAAAGACTCTGATTAATGGACCTGGATTTTTCTGGTCACAAACACCCATATGAACAAATCGCAGAATGGTAGGAGTTGGAAGGAGTTGTCAGCCACTCCTCCCAGGTTTGTGACATCATAAAAGTTGCTGAGGGTACACTCTGTCCCCTCATCCAGGTCGTTGATGAATATATTGAACAAGACTGGACCCAGTACTGACCCCAGGGGAACACTGCTAGCTACAGGCCTCCAACTGGACTCTGTGCCACTGATCACAACACTGAGCTCTGCCACTTAGCCACTTCTCCATCCACCTCACTGTCCACTTATCTAACCCACACTTCCTAAGCTTACCTGTAAGGATGTTATGGGAGACAGTGTCAAAAGCCTTGATGAAGTTGAGGTAGACAACGTCCAGTTCTCCCCTCATCCAGCCAGCCAGTCATGCCATCATAGAAGGCTATCAGATTGGTCAAGCATGATTTCCCCTTGGTTAATCCATGTTGACCACTCCTGATAACCTCCTTTTCCTCTACACGCTTAGAGATGACATCCAGGATGAGCTATTCCATCACCTTTCCAGGGATGGAGGTGAGACTGACTGGCCTCTAGCTTCCTGGGTCCTCCTTCTTGCTATTTTTGAAGACTGGCATAACACTAGCTTTCCTCCAGTCCTCAAGCACCTCTCCTGTCCTCCATGACCTTTCAAAGATGATGGAGAGCGGCTTCACAATAACATCTGCCAGTTCTCTCAGCACTCGTGGGTGCGTCCTATCAGGGCCCATGGATTTGTAGGTGTCAAGTTTACCTAAATAGTCTCTAACCTGATCCTCCTTGATCAAGGGAGAGTCTTCCTCTCTCCAGGCTCTCTCTCTCATCTCCAGGGTCTGGGATTCCCAAGGGCCAGCCTTAGCAGTAAAGACTGAAGCAAAGGCTGTAGCTTTGTCTTCTCTGCATCCTCCGTAACCAGGGCACCCACCTCATTCAGCAGCAGGCCCACATTTTCCCTTGTCTTGCTTTTGCTACTGATACACTTGAAGAACCCCTTCTTATTGTCCTTAACGTGCCTTGCCAGGTTAAATTCCAAGTGGGCCTTAGCCTTCCTCGTTACATCTCTGCATACTCTGACAACGTTCTTATACTCCTCCCAAGTGGCCAGTCCCTTTTTCCCCATTTTGTAAACTTCCTTCTTCCATCCGAGTTTTTCCAGAAGCTCCTTGATGATCCATGCAGGTTTCCTGCCTCCTTTGCCTGATTTCTTACTCCTAGGGATTAATCTTTAATTAATATGAAGCATACACAGGTGTGTGTATGTAAAACTATTTAATATGATCAGCTTAATTATTAATTACACAATATCATAGACTATATTATTATTGTAATAAATTATGCATTATATTATACATAGGTGTATTGACTGTAATTTATACACGGGTAACACTTTTTACTGAGCAAGAAGATAAAACTGCTCTACTCTGTGCGCTCTTGCCATATTTAGTAGAGCTACACATGTGGTGTTTATGCAAAGGGGCCAGTACTTAATGTCTGCATTATGGTAAGTAAACTCCTATACTCTTAATATTCATGTCAAGGAAATGTAAGGCATTAGCTTTAGTGAAAGAAACCTTCTGTTTATCTGCAGGCAAACAGCTCTCACACGCTGCTTCGCTCCTGTGCCTCAGTATGAGCCCGGGGAGAACCTCCTGGAATAGGAGAACATCCATCTGCTGCAACCTGTTTGATTTCTTAGAGGTCTCTCCTCCTTCCGTCAGAGACTACGCACTGCGATAGTGAGCCGTGAAGGTACGAGCAGTCAAATTAATCTCCTTCAAAATCAGCAAAGTACATCAGTTGGGAACAACTTGTAATTCGGACTAAAACAAAGTGGGATTTGTATCAACTATAAAAGGTAAACAGAGCTGAAGACAACTGACAATTTTCTTAAGCGTTCAGCTTGAATGGGAGTGCTCATTACCTTTTTCAGAAGAAGGCCTGTTTTCTGGGGACGTGAAGTTTGACCTTTAGAAAACTTCCTCAGGCTTCCCATGTCTTCTGTCCTCTGTACAGACAGACACATTCCTGAGACAGATATTGCTTCTATTCAGGCAAACTTTATTATTACCATTAAGTACAGCTGATCAGAACTATTTCAGCTAATTTCAGATTTGTTCAAAATGTCAGTTCCAGCATGATTCTGGTCAAAATGTTGCTGAAAAACATCAAAGAACAGCCAGCCTCATGTGATCACTCTACCTAGCAGAATCAAGATTTCATGAAATACAGGAAAAGAGTACACAAGTAAAACCATGTCTGCAAATTAACTTAAGGTAAGAAATACACAAAATGGAGTCTTTCCTGCTGATGATAAACAACTAAACTTTTGAGTAAATTCCAAGTGAAATCTATTGCACTAATCAAATAGACTGAGTAGATTTGCTGGACAAGAGGAAAAAATTCACAGTTCATTACTCATTTTACTTTACTTGTTCATGTCATAAATATGGCAGTGCACAATGGAGTACTACCCTGGAAGAATCTGTTTAAGTTTGAATATGTTTTGTGTTGTTTTCTTCAGTTTGTCACACACGTGGGGGAAGACATTTAAGGCATGATGGGCTTCTCGTGGTGTCCAAAACTGATCAAAATAAAGCCAGCAAGTGGTCTTTCCCTCCTCCTCCTCCTGCTTCTGGCTATACATACATGCAAGTTCCTTTTTCTGACCCCAGCTCTCAATTTTCTTCCAGTAAGCCAAATGTTCTTACTTGGTAGGAAACCAGTGCAGCAGAAATGGACAAAATAACTGTTTAGGGAGCTTACAAAAGTGAGATGGATGTGAGAGCTGATGAAAGAGCATGGACAGAATTGTGCTGCTGGAAAACCTCATTTCTAGGCTTCGGCTCCAGAGCAATTGAAGACAAACTAAGTGCTGACTGTCATAGTCTTGGTCATCTGCTGCCCCTGGCTGTGAATTCCTGTCCTAACCTTCTGCCTGACTCCGGTGTTACTCCCAGTCTTGAGTTGCCTAAGTCTTTGGGAAACTACACTTTTTTTTTTGTTGGATCAGTTTTCCTGCTGGCATAGCAAAACCCCTGATCCCAAATCTCCATGGGGCTTTCAGTGGTAGCGGACAGCAAATGTTTTGGGGCAATGGGGAGAAGCAATGGGATAGTGTGTTTTTTTCCAGGATACTGGCCCTGCCTTCAGGATGTGTGCTCATTAAACTGTATGAATATTTTTCCTATTATTTTCCCTAATCAAAAATAAAAGGTGTACTGAAACCCCACATGCATTTTCCTGTGAGTGGGAAGCACATGAATCCCCTGCAGGTGACTCCTCTGCCAGCACAGGATTTATTTCCTGCAGAAGGCTTTGTAAAGTTGATTTAGCTTCTCCTCTTATTTTGATGAAATGAGACGTTTATCAGGATTCCAAAGGCTTACTTCTGAGGTATGAACCAGGTGTTTTATACACATCTGTACGCTATTCTTTTTTAACAGCCAAAAAAAGTTTTAGACAAAGTGTAATGGTTTTTGGTGGTTTGAATCAAGCCTTTCAATAATGAAGAGGTGGGAGGCACGGCCAGTGGGTATCAGACTGTGAAACAAGCAAGGCAAAGGGGGTTTTTTTTGGGTACAGTTAAAACTGCTAAAAAAGCCTGTCTTGCAAATGTATTTTGGGGAATACTCTTCCACTAACAGGATATCAGATTGAAGAGTTCCACTGCTTTGGTTGATACTTTAAGCATCAGATACAAATGTAAAAAACAAATATTCATCCAAATTTAGTATTCTGGAGAGAATAGTAAAAATTCCCCGGGTAAGAGTGAATATAAATTTGATTCCAACAATTAATTACTTGTATACGTTTTCTATATCGTGATTAAAATGGCTAATTTGTTTGCAGGTTCAGTATTGGGAATGTGACATGGAATTTTGGGTAGAGCAGATTAAAGTTTTTATTTTATATATGATAAAATTTTCCAAGTTTTCCCTCTCACCTTTTGCTTTCCAGCAAGTGCTCTCAGATATGGTAAATTTTCAAGATCTAAAATTTCACCTACAAGATGCTGCAGCACTAGTTTCACAAAATGTAAGGAATTGCTTAGGAATTGGAATTGTTCATAACTGCAGAAGAAAAAAAAAAGAAAGTAAGTACTGACAGTAATTTCTATATCCTGGAGAGCATCATGCATCCCTTTTAGGTCCTGTTAGTGTTGACAGCCAAAGAATGTAGGAACGTATAAATATAAGGATGATAAACGAGTCTTACTCTACACAAACATTCACATTAGCTCCACACAACATGCTTGTAAAAAATATTTTTCCTAAAATGCTAAACTTCATTATGTAGGCAACCCTAAACCTGTTTAAATCTGGTTTATATTCACCAACAGAATGGACTCACAACTGAGACAGCCCCAACCACGCTTGTCAAATATTTACCTTTGAGTAACTGCAGGCGTTGCTTGTATTACATTCAAACTACGTGTTGGTTGCATGAACCCTGGGTCACATGTTGTCTACAAAGAAAGCTGGATTTCTAGCATAACCATGTAACACCACGCACTTGATCAGCCTTGATCTCATACTTTTGACCTTTGTCTCCTGCTCCAGTTGCACTGCTCTACCGTATTCTGCATTCAAAGTATTTTCCCGCTCCACCTGTTTTCCTGCTTCATGCAGGTATGTCGGATAGGAATTATTCCATAGAAATAGCCTAATTTTAATAAAGCCAGTGAAAATCAGTGAGGTTTCAGGTTGGCAGACAAAGGAATCATACATATAGGAGCCTGTGTCCAGGTTTGAGTCCTGGTACATCAGTAGCCTCAAACCAGACAGAGCTCCAGAGAAAGGATGCAAACGTGCCACATCTGAGGCTGCAGGGAGTGCACCTGGGGCTTTTCTCTGGAGCTGGGGCGGGCAGAGTCCGTGTCCTTCCCCGCAGGAAGCGTGTGCTGCTTGCTAAGCTGTGATACAAGTTAAAGAGCTGCAGGATGATGTTCACAGATTATAGAATCATCGAATCCCGTTCTTCATGGCAGTTTCATGACCAGAATGAATTAAGCCCTAAATAATGTGGTCTAGCCAATGCTTCTTTAAGGAGGAAGTTGGATCAGATGATCCCCCGAGGTCCCTCCCAACCTGAATTATCCTGTGATCCTATGACTCAGAAGGATATGGGAGTTCCTTCCCCTCAGCAGTCCAAGTTTCCTCTTAGCCACAATAATTGCCATCTGTTTTCTCTGTGTCCACTACCAGTGGTTAACACCAGTGCTTTTGGTCCTGTCTCCAGGAGAGCCATCTGCTATTGCTTTTCTGGGCCACCACAAGTGGAACTTCTGAATTCTTTCAGGAAGCTATTGGTGCCGTACACATGGGATCTTAGACAAAAATATATTCACTAGGCTTTTATCAATTCTTCCTTTACCCCTGATTCCTTCATCTATGGCTGCCAATTACTCTAAGTACTCAGGATCCACCTTGATCAAGCAATGGCAATGGTTCTGACACTCAAAGACCAATGTACCAGGTTCACCCCTTCTTTTGCCAAAAAGAATGTAACGGCTGCACTCACTCCAACTGTCAGCCTAGCTGTTTTTAAGAGAAATGCCTCAAAATGTTGCATACCTACCAATCAAGATTGGCCCATACTAGTCAGCTTCCTTCTCTGAAAGCACTGAAGGAGCCCTAGGGGACCTCTGTCTGTCTGTCACCTAAAGTTCTCAGAGAAAGGAAAAATGCCACCAGTTTTACACTGGCATAATCCAGATATTTCATGACCAACTAACGGCAACTGTTTTTTTGAGAAAAGGACTCTTCTAGTGCATTTCATAGTTTTCAAATGGATTTTTTTTGTGCTCGCAATAAGCACGCATCTGGGCACTTACATGTCCCAGCACCCTTTAAGAAAAAGCTCCAATTATATTTGATGTACTTCCAATCAATAGCTTTTAGCTTGGTGACACATGCTGACATCAAATATGTGAAAGGCAACCAAGGAAAAAACCCCAACATCTTCTGTGGAAAAATGTGGCTCAGATCTTTTAAAGAAACAGTTATTTTTGTAGGCATCAAGATAAATTCTGTAATTTATCTTTGTAGGCATCAAGATAAGTTCTGTAGCAACTGTAACAGCTACTGCTGTGGCATAATCAAAAACCCTGAGGTTGTGAAGACTGTCTAGAAATACTGGTGTGCTGGGCCATGGTCTTGAGCTTCAGATAGACATGTCTGTTAATTATATGATACTGAGGAATGGCTAAATAAATCCTGGTTTCTCTCTCTTTCTGTTCCCCTGATCTTTCAAAGACACAGAACACTGTATTCTAGCAGAGTAGCAAGAAACCAAATGTGTTGCTGGTTGTTCTTTTGTGAAATAATGTTGCAATTAAGACTTTTTTTTCCATTTTTTTAAATTGGGATCAAATCCTTTAATACATTCCAAATATATCCCAGAACCTCCAAAGGAAATGAGGTTTACGCAATCCCCCTGCCTTTGTGTGCGTGTCATGTTATGTGTGTCTCCACATCCGCACCCTTTCTGTATTTTTTAGCTGGTTTGTTGGCTTGTTTCAGCCACTTGGTGCAAGTAGGGCCTCAAGCAGATTTATTTCCTACACTTTTCACAGACAGGCAGCAACAAATAAAAGACCTGATGTATTTAATGGCAAGTGGCTAGGAGGGAGCAGCATGGGTCCCCTCAGTCTTGGTCTTCCTTTACTTTTGGTCACTGTTATCGCTCAGGCAAACCCTTCTTCCTGCTCTTCTGCCCTTGCCTGTGTCCCAGCCACTGGTTCGTAGCTGCATTCACTAGAAGCTTTCCCTGCACCCCCAGACTGGTGTCTCCCTCTCAGCTTGTCAGCTGCTGGCTGATAATTCTACACACAGACCTGAAGTAGCTGAATTCCTCGTGCTCTTAACCATTTTTTTCTAAGAAGATGGAGCTTATACTTTCTACTTTCTCTTTGCCCAACTCTGATTTTTCTCTTCTCCAATCCAAACCTTCCTTCTACCTGATAGAAGAAATATTCCTTCTATCCACACCTTATCTTCTAACCGTGTGCCAATGAATTACGACTTGCTTAGGCAGTTTCACCCAAGCTTGGTGGAGAAGCATAGACTTTCAAAGGTGTTTTGTGAGAATTGGATGAGTAAGAATCCTGAATTCATGCCTACAGTGAGGAAAAGGCAGTGAGAACTTCCACCCTTCAGGCCATCCAACATGCAGAGATCATCTGGGCAAATGACACGTGCTGATGTATCAGCATGCCTGGAGCTCAGAGGTTAGCACAAGTCATCACCTCTCCAAGAAAATGACCTGGGAAGGCCAAAGTGACCTGGGAGGTAAGCTAGAGCACAGGCAGAACAACTCCAACAACCAAACCGGGGGGGCAGAGCACCTTGGCCACGGCTGCTCCCAGGGCATCACAGGATAGTGATGCCATCCCACTGTGGGGACATGCAGCCCATCAGCATGGGCTCATGAGTCTCACTGAGAGTCAATGAGAGAGGCTCCCAGGACCACCTGACAGGCCGAGGAAGAGGTCACTGAATTAATAATTCCTAACTGTACCTCTCTACCTTTCTCCAACAGAATATCATCAAAATAGGCATTTTCCATAAACACCCAAAGAGCTGCATTTTTTTTCATAAGATTTTGACACATTTTCAGCTAGGACTGACTGCTCTGTAAGGGAAATTGAGCCAGGAGCTGCGAGTGACCATAACTCGGGTAGAGACCTTCTGGTGACCAGGGCACTGTCCCACCACACCTGAGCTGGGCAAGCTAGAAACAAGGTCTGGTGACAGTCCCGGACAAGGCAAAGCAATCACTCACATCCAGGGTCCGTTGAGGGAATCCAGCCAGAAACAGATGGAGTCAGGGCTGGAGATAAGGCTACAATGGAGGTCGTGAGTCCATCCAGGACGACAAACTAACTGCCAAATAGGTCTAAAGCCCATCCAGGAGGTAGTACCGGAGACAGGACCACAGATAGGCACCCATATGACATACCTCAGAGACTGAAACCCCAGGCCTGATCTTGGATGGAGCTCCTGGCACAGCAGGCAGACAATGTGAGTGAAGGTTCCTGATGAGGCTACTTAGAGCAATTAATGCCCTGACAGCCTGCTGACAGCCTGCTATTTTGTTGCATCAATCTGAAAGGAAGCTTTTAAATTAAAAGAAGAATAATTTGAATGCTTAAGAACTTGGCAGTACTGTCTTCTCCTCCATATTCCTAGTACCAGAAGCTGCTTCTTAGCAATAGGTCAGGTTTCAGTGTCACACAGGAAATTTAGGGGTGAACCAGACCCTAATCATCCTTATTTATCTAGACATAATCATGTTGTGAGTAAAAATCATTCATCTGAGAGCTTAATGCATTAGGCTTTTAAAAAAAAATAAATCTGATAAAGCACCTTTGTATAAATTTATTACTGAATGGAAACCTTGTCCATGCCATTACTACTGCTCCACCTCTCTTATTTTCCTATATAGCTATTTGGTTTGTTACTTAATAAATAAGAGCCATTACCAATATCAGAAAGGATAAATCAAAAGCAGAGATCATTGTTTGTACTTTAATCACCTAAATACTGCATTTGCATTTACATAGTATTGCCATTGTCTTGTATTTAGCTTGATTTCTCACCATTTTGTGTTTTCACTGTCACATGAAAGGAATGAACAAATTAAGGGCAGACTAACAAAGGGATAATAAATCCCTGAGAAAATGTTACTGAGGAGAGGAAGTTCATCTAACACAGCTGCCAAGAATGAGGCAAATGAACATCTGCATTGGATTATAATGCTTCAGGAAAGCTAAAAGGAGTCTGTGCTAAAAGAACCCTCTGTTAATCTTACTTGTTTTTTCCATTTCTCCTGTTTACACTTTCTTGGAGCTAAGGAAACACCAGTTTCTTTATTAATACAATTACCATCCAGATGTGCAAACAAGGGCTTGTAAAATGCCATTTTTATATATGCCAGCATCAGGGCTAGAAAAAACAACAAAACGGAATGCAAAACTTCAGGTAATTTTTGAGAAGTCGCCTCTGTAAACACAAACTTGAATTGAAACAATCCCTGTGCTCTGCAGCAGCAGCTACTATAGCCAGGAATTCACTTATTCTGTGCCTTCTCTCCTGCTGTTTGTAGCACTTAGAATCATAGAATCTTAGAATTGTCTGGGTTGGAAGGGACCTTTAAGATCATCTAGTCCAACCATCAACCTAACTCTGATAAAAAACCATCACTAAACCATGTCATTAAGCACTATGGCAACCCATCTTCTAACAGAAAGAAGAGAAAATTCCTGAGCAACAGAGCAGAAGCTCTGTCATCAGGACTTCATAAATCTGCATAGACTCTCTATCAATTGCATATTGGTCACACCTTACTCAGCTTTAAATTAAAAATGTAGCTTTTTTCTGCTTTTTGCGAGTTCACCTGTGTGCCAAAAAATCCAACCAAGATTTTTTTCTTTGCTCGTGTATTACCAAAATTGTCTCAAAGTAAATCCTTAACTGCTCTTGAAAGATCTCACTTCTGTTCTGGGCATCTCCCTCACTGCTATCATTGCCATCGCAGGTGCAACTAGTTGATATGTACCACTCATATTTTTTTGGGGCAATACTCAAGAAAACACAGAAGCTGGGCACGCAAGACTGAGAAGGATATGTCTGGAAAACTAGCATTTTGTTACTCTACTTAGCAAATGTGATTGTTAAGTAACTTGTCTGGGGTTTGTGGTCTGTGGTTTGGTTTGGGTTTTTTCCCAAGAAGCGGAACTGTTCTAGGCAGCCTGAGTCAAAAACACAGAGAGGATGAAAGACACTACAAATAACTGCCATGCTTTATTTTTGGAAAATCCAAAGTCTAAGAGCTGCTTCTCCTCCTTTCTCTTACAACTAACATTCAGAAACTTAGCTTATCTTCTCTTGAAAATATACCCTGCTGGTTTTGTTTGATTGTTTGTTACATACGTCACTTTAAACTCCTGTTTAAATTTTAAAAAGGTTGAGATTTCCTTCAGTCTTGGAAGACAGAAAGAGAAATACCTCTTCTCTCTTCCTTTGTTGCTCTCCAGTGCATACCTCTCACACGTGAACCTGACTGGTTTCAAAGTAACGTGCAAAAATAGTTTTTTCCCTCTTTGACTTCCTCTTTGCAAAGCACATATTTGAAGGTTTTCTCTTTTCATTTTTGTTGGTCTTTTTGTGTAACCTGTACGTCAAAGACGTGGGCTTTACACAATTGCTGTGGAAGCTCTGAGGTTTGTGGCTGCTCCAGCTGAGGAAGGCAGGCAGAAGAAAACCCTGAAACCTAAGTAAAAGTTCTATACATATACTTCAGGGGTGGCAAAAATAGAAGTGTTTTCAGCTGGTTTGGCTAGGCAACAATAGGAAAAGGTTAGCTTTTCTTGAAATGCATTCTAGGCAAGGAATTAATGTTAGATGTCTTGAGGAGTGACTGACACTGTTAATATTTATACCACAGTAGCAGGTACCACGCCAGCAGGTGCAACTCTATATATGTATTTAGGTTTATTTCAGGTGTTCTGTTAATTCAGTCCTTTCACCTAAGCACAAGCGGAAACTTGAAGCATGTTAATTTAAAACTGATAAAAAGAAAGCACTGAAAGTGAATGACAATGGATTTTTCTTTTTCCAGCTGAGAGCTGACTAGATTTCTAGAAGGCGTTAGGGATATGCTGTGTGTGTGCGCTGAGGAAAACTGTTTGTTGAAGCACTCAACATTCGCAGTATTGGCTCATACCCTTCAATAATTTATATTTTGCTAAGCTTTGACTAATTAGCTACTACAGTTTCCCACACAGCTTGTCTGCCTTAGGTTGTGTTATATGGAAAGCTTAAAATAATTCAGCAATGTCTGGTGAATAATCAGAAAAATCTCCATAACCTATGCAAACTTTAAAATGTTAGAAACTATCATTTGCACACCCTTAGTGAAACCAAACAGCTAAAAATCTGTTCTTGCCTCATTACTCCAAGCAGATTTCAGGACTTCATGAGAACCGAGAGCAGAAGCACTACTTAGGATATTGCTTACTCCTCTGAGACCTCACTGCAGGGAGGAGGGAGTCATCTGTTTCCCTGGTGATGATCGGAGATGATCAGAGAACAAGAGGTGAGTCTCTGGGGCAGTGGGACTGGATAACACAGTGGAGGGAACAGTTGAAAGGAACGAAACGTGGCAGAAACTGGGTTTCCGCTCTATGAGAACACGGAGAGACAGGCAGGGACTGGGAGCTGGAAAAAAACCCCATAAACAGGTGACACAGTGATGGGAGTGGGTAACAGGAGCGGGACTCAGGAGATGAGTACCTGCTTCTCTTCACAGTTCAGCTGTTTTCTGAAGCAATGAAATATGATGACAGGGTATTCAGAACTAGAGTCTGATTGGTGTTCAGGTAATAACCAGACTCTATGTCAGGCAAAACATGACAAAACAGATACTGAGTGAGTTAGCACTGCTTAATTTGCCTATTGAGCAAGGAAGAAAATAATGATAAAGAGTTTTGTAGATAAAGAATATCATAAATAGACATAAAAAGCCAGATGGAAGATGTCGGCATAGCATTAATTGATTTACTATTTCTAAGTAATTTTTTACTATTACTTAGTGATTTTTAGAGTGCATTTTTTTAGGAAGCCAGCAATGCATCTGGCAGAAAGAATTTGTAACATCAAAATGTAAGCTAAGCTTTTACAGCTGTTTGCTTTTAACCCATGAACAAGGTGAAGCTCAGCACCAAAGCAAGTAAAAAGACAACGAACACTTAAGCTGATTTACTAACAACCACCACAGCAATTGTAGGTAGTGGAAATCTTGATGGACAGGCAAGACATTTTAGACTCTTTCATCAAGCGTCAACAAAAACAGACAGAGTAGAGCTGTTGAAGATCCTATAGTTCCTATCTCTTCTTGTTCTCCTGGCTTGTGTAGGAATGAGGTTCTCCCTTCCCCTAGGCTGGTGCTCCTACTGATACTAAGGCAGCAGAAGCGAACTCCATGTCTGTTCTGAATCACAGAATGATACGGGGTTGGAAGGGACCTCAGGAGATCATCTAGTCCAACCCCCCTGCCAAAGCAGGTCCACCCAGAGCAGGTTGCACAGGAACGCGTCCAGGTGGGTTTTGAATGTCTCCAGAGAAGGGCAACCACTGAAAAAAGACTGACCCCATCCTCCTGACACCCGCCATTTAAGTATTAAGAAGGTATGTGGGTTCATCAGTGTATTGCTCAGAGCAGCTGCTGCAGCACAGAAGATATTTAGGAAATCAGGCAAAATGCTTTGCATAACCTTTTCATTTCATGTGTGATGATGTCAACTTGCAGTCCGTTTTGACAGAGACCTTTAGCAGTGATGCACATACCATTCTATGAAGTGCTGCCCGTGGATATAGTCAGGCTTCTCTGCTTCCTCTTCTCTTTATGCAGCCCTTCCCAGCCCTTCCTTCTACTAACCTTCCCAGTGGTTACCAGTGCAAGGCTGGTGGATCAACAACAGAACAGACTGCACAGGGCTGTGCAGGGGAGTTACAGGGTAGACCTGATGGAGATGTGTTAGGCTTATGCAAATATTGGAGGAAACTATCCCTGATGCTATTGGGGCAGATAGGGTAGGTGAACCAGAGGCTCCTCCAGGCCAGCAGTGCAGAATGAGCATTCTGGACTTTGAAGTTTCAACTGAGGATGGCCTCAGGAGCATTGGGGTGGTTACTGGGGTTTGAAAAAATTAAAAACCTTGAGTGGTCTAGATAACTGCCAGGGTTGTAGCCATAGAGGTCCCAGGGCCAATGTCTCATGTTCTGTGGGTAGATATGGTACATACCTGTAGATAATCTAGCTGGTGATAGTTAGCGGAAGTTTGGAGCATATAAATAACAACTATGGTGGTTTCTTTTTTTTTCCTTCTGGCAATAGTAGTTCATTTAATAAGAATCAGCTCTAGTTATAAACCTTGTCTTGATCTGTGTGAATTCTTCTAGCGGTGTGGAATGATCCTTGCCAGTGTGTCAGAAAGCATCCGTTTGTTTAAGTTGTGGAGTGGAGGGAGGAAGAGGGCTTATTTATTTTTTTTTAATAGGTTTTTGTAAATCATTATTGGATATGTTTGTGTGCTGAACAACTCTTCCTAAAATAAAAACAATGAAAAAAAAAAAAGAGTCAGACTTGCAACCTGTGGATCATGCTGTTGCTGGAAGCTTATTTTGCCCACATCTCATTTTCAAGATGCATAACCAACTGTGCTTTAAATTTCGGGAAAAGAGTCAGGCACATGGGTAATGTGTTTATTTCTGTCTCATAACTGTGGGTGGTAGCTATCCTGTCACAGTCAGCACAAATCTATTTCAAAGATCCTTGTGACACGGCTGCTCTGTGTTGGCAAATAAAGCTGCTTCCCTGTAACGTGGATTTTTGTCACTTTGGAAGTGAAGGTTGGGGTGAAGGTTGGGGTTCATCAGAAACATATTTTCTATAGCACAAATATGATTGCATCCGCCTGCCAGCAAATGTAGCCATCATACTCAGATCATCACACACAGGGGCCTCGCTTGACTGACATTTTTCCACTGAGAGCTAGTGAGAACTGCACCTGTTAAACTTCATGAGATCAGGAACTTCTGCTCTTCCACCTCTAGCATTTGGGCATTTCAGCTTAGTACGTGATGGGCTTTTTTTCTGAACAGATCTTAGTGTTACTTCATATCTCAATTTCATTTTTAATTCCTGGATTTTATTTAAAAAATTTTAAAAGTCTTAAATTCAAAGCAAACGTGTCTTAGGAGAGAGGATGAAGTAGCAATCAGCTTTAATATAGTATTCCTCCCAATAAAGGACTCTAGATGTTGGCAACTTGCTGTAAGACCTTGCCTCCATGGCCAACACCGGGGTGAAACCACCAACATTAGGACCCAGAGGAGCAGTGGAAGGGTGAGCATAACACCAGAAAAGGGGCAGAAGCTAAGAAATGTGTATGTTAAATTTTTAATTGTATTATTGCATCTTTTCCTGTGTATAAGTACCCTAGCTACTTTATTATTCATTCTTTTTTCTACAATGATTAGATGAAGACTAATGGCGATCCTTGAATTAGACAAAAATTCCATTATACTAACAATCTCAGAGTCACAGATGGCTGAGGTGGGAAGAGACCTCTGGAGGTCATCTGGTCCAACTATTCTGCTCAAGCAGGAGTAGGTTGGAGTAGGCTGCCCAGGATTATGTCTCTCTGGTTGGCTTTTGAATATCTCCAAGGATGGAGACTCAACAACCTCCCTGACCAACCTGTGACAGTGCTCAGTCACCTCACAAGTGTTTCCTGATGTTCAGAGCGAACCTCCTATGGTTCATCCTATGCCTCTCACCTCTGGTCCTGTCTCTGAGCACCACTGCAAAGAACCTTCACCCTCTTTGCACCCTCCCTTCAGATAGTTATATACATTGATAAGATCCACCCCTGAGCCTTGTCTTTTCCAGGCTGATGAGTCAGCTCTCTCAGCCCTCCTCATAGGGGAAGTGTTCCATCTCTTAATCATCTTTGTGGCTCTTCGTTGGATTTTCTCCAGTATGTCCATGCATCTCTTTTACTGGGGAGCCCAGAACCTGATACTCCAGGTGTGGCCTCACCAGTGCTGAGCAGAGGGGAAGGATCACCCCCTGGTCTTTGCTTGTCAACCCTATCCATCCCTCCCTCAGAGGGCTGCTAGTAGCTCTGTCCTTCCACTGTCATTCCTAGTTTAAATCCCTTCTTCCCGGGATTTGTCATCCTGGTGGCAAAGATACCTTTGCCGTACTTACTGAGCTGAATCTCACCTCTGCCAGAATTTTTGGGTTGATTTATTACAATATTTATTACAATATAAGAGGCGTGCTGCCTGTTTGCCCAGAAACAAGATTCTGAGTGTAACAACTAGATCTGGAAAAAAAATATTGCTGTGTTCTTTGCTGTCATGCACACGGTACAAATACCAGGTCTCATCCCGATCATTATCTTAATCTAAGGGCACGTATGTTGGGCAAAATCCTCACACTGTAGGCATCTGAAAACCTTTTTTCAATAAGGCCACATTTTTCTTTATCTAAGCAAAGTACTTGTACTTTGAAGGTACATAATCAGTCCGGTCCATGTTATCATGATGATTTACGAAGTAGATATTAGAAACAATAATCTAACGGTGATTAAGGACTTGGCATTTGCATCACCTCGTGATTGGCTCACAAAGTAGGATTTTCCTTTTCTGAAAACCCCTACTTTATATGAACCAGTGGGACAAGAGGTTTGTCCCAGTGTAGAAGAGCATGCTTTTTACAAGCTTATCTGAAGGCGGTTGTCCTGGTTCCAGTGAGATAGGGTTAATTCTCCCCAGGCTCTGGCAGGGACACAGGTATTCCATCCCATGTCAGCCATGCCCGGTCTATAGCCAGGAGCTTGCCATGGGAAGGGGCAGAAAGTCACCGCTTAGAGCGGGCTGGGGCATCCCCTGGTCTGGTCAGTGAGTGGTGGTATCATAATCGTGTCTGTACATTCCTCTGTCCATGTTATTATTGTTGTTTTCCCCTTCCCTTTGCTGTTCTGTTAAACTGCCTTTGTCTCAACCCACGGGTTTTGCCTTTTTCTTCCCATTCTTTACCCCATTCCACAGCTGGGGGCAGGTTGAGCGAGCGGCTGCGTGGTCCTTTGCTGCTGGCTGGAGCTCAACCACGACAGCAGCGTGAAAACTGGTGAGATCACTCCCTGGGTCAAGCTCTATAAATATTTTTAAAAAGGGAAATATTTGAGTTGAGTTAGATTGCATGGAATGGGGAGAGGGATTCTCCTGAAGCTTTTTACTTTCTATACCCTGTGGTAGGCCGTGTGTGTGGAGGAGAAAAGGTTTCTTCAGCTCAGCTGAACATGGAGACAGACAGGGAAAGTGCTGCATATAGTTCTTTCTGCGTTTATTCATGTAAAAGGAATGTATGACATTTAGTCTGAATGGAGCCTTTCAGTGCAATGCATGTACTTAATATAGTTAAGACTTATATTTTAAGTACCCTTTAAAACTATGTACCCTTCTGCTAATGATAAATTAATTTAATATAGCAATAGGATCAGTGTCAACATGCAAGTGAGTTTAAATTACAAGCAGAACATCTACTTATGCTTGGTTTTACAGTTGTCCCACACGAAATTATTGCATAATTTCAATTGCTTGCTCAGTTTCTGAACACTGACCATTTTGAATTCTGACTTTTGTGTTTCATGCCAATACCATAAACTTCATCAGAAGCAGTTCAGCCATTTCCGCAAACAATAATTTTTGCGACTCTGTCAAAAAATTGGTTAATAGCTCTCATGTTTTTGCATTTTAGAACACACATCACAGAATCACAGAATCTTCATAGTTGGAAGGGACCTTTGAGATCATCGAGTCCAACCATACACACACGAAAAAAACCCACTCCAACAATCTCGGGCACTAGACATGCCCTGAAGAGCCATGTCTACACGTTTCTCAAATACCTCCAGGGATGGTGACTCCACCACCTACCTGGGCAGGCTGTTCCAGTGCCTGACCACTCTCTCAGTAAAGTAATTCTTCCAAATACCCAATCTAAACCTCCCCTGCCCCAACTTCAGACCATTCCCTCTGGTCCTGGAAAACAAAAATTGATAGGGGCATACGAACACTTTCGTATGCCATCAAAAGTACTGAAATATCCCGATTCACAGCATACACCACTTGAATTACTAGAGTATTGCACAAGACATGCTTTGCCAGTGGGTTTCATGGATGCTTGCTTAGAGCAGAAGTATCACAGCATTTTTCCTCTTCTAGTCGTGCTGCCTAAGGAAAAGACTGAGCCAGAGTTTGTAGAGGTGAAATACTTATGTCTAAACATTTATCCTGGGTTTCCTTGCCACCTGGTGCCAGGTAACATAAAATCATAGAATGGTTAGAGATGCTCCAGGCCCTTAATCATCTTTGTAGCACTGAATGGGCACTGAATAGGTGATCCCTCTTCAGTACAAGAATTTGGAGGCATCAAAGAACATCAGCAGGGCCCAAGTCAAAAACAAAGAAGCAGAGACTTCTTCATGAAAGGCATATCTGAGCAGTAGCCCTCCTTGCCAGGGGATATTGTGAATGCCAAACACTTATACATGCTCAGGAGAGGTCTAAGCAAATGAGAAATCTTTTATTCTTTTCTAGCATGGTGCTCAACTCAGACCCTGGTGCATACTGCTTCTCAAACGCTAATCTTTTACACACAAGAATATTTTTACGATTCTAAAATCATTTGATGATAGAGACTGGAGACAGCTGGAGACAGCCCTGAAGGAAAGGACTTACCTCCTGACTCAAAGGAGTCCCGCTGTGTTTGAAAAGGAAGAGACAAACAGCAAGGTTAAAACTGGATGTGCGCAAATGTCACTGCCTTTGCAGGGACGAAGAAAGATAGATAGATAGATAGATAGATAGATAGATAGATAGATAGATAGATAGATAGATAGATAGATAGATAGATATAGCAGATGTAGAGAGCCTCTTAATATTCTGTAATTCTTAGGACTACAAGCAAACACTTAGAAACTCAAGGCCCTCCAGGAGTGGGAGTAATAAACTGTTTGTATTTAGAGATTCCTCCACTGCTGTCCATTCAAAACTAATGGAATGCAGAGGTCAAGAATGTTCTTTGTCTTGTTTTCCTTTATCCAGTAGCATTAAAAATATTCAACATTGGCCCGAGAAGCATGTTAAAATATCCAGCAGAATCTAAAGACTGTCTCAGCAACATTTCATGTAGATCATCTGCAAGAACAGTGTATATTACCTGTGGGAAAAGGAGAGGCATTACTTTCCTTTTTTCCTATGAATTTTCTACAATCAGAGGAAAAATCCATCAAATTGTAAACAATAGAAGAAACGTTATTCTTTGAAAATTTTTGCAGCTTATACTGTAAAAAATCCTTAATAAATAGTCATTTAAATTTTATAAATCTGGAGACTGATCAGATATTTGTCTCGTAAATACGTGAGTCTACTGTAAGACATCAAAGCAGACATATGTTTTGGCCATATATACTAGACAAAAACTATACTGCTAGAGGAGGCATTATGCAGGTATGGCTCTGACATTTTATGTATAGAGAGATAGAAGAATTACTATTGAAAGAAGGAACTGAGTTAAAAAATAATTTGACTGGACTAATAATGACTCCTGGTAGTTATTGCTAAAGATTACCTGAAAAAAAATGGAAAAGTGAGCCAGGCTTGTAAATACATACATTTTACAAGAAAAATTAAAAATCCAGTATTTTCTCCTGGGATAACATATGTCTAGTTTCCTAGATAAAGGCATAAAAGAAATGCTTTTGGTATATGATTTTCACAGATGTTGCAAGCACTGTTCCTATAAGCAGCACTGATGGAGAAAGGTTTTGGGGGAGAGAAAGGAAAGACCTGACAGCCTCACGTAGGAAAGGTAGGATATTTTTTTCAGTCCCGATACAGTACTACAGAGCAGATACAGGAGAGTCCTTGGTCCTCTGAAGAAGATAAAACAGTGTGCACTTATAATAAGAAACATGATTAAAATATACTTTGATCTCTTGCTTCCTTATTATTAATCAGAGGGTGGATAGTGAATAATGCTGCTCGGTGGCTCAGCTAAAAATATACCTGAGGAGAGCTGACCTGTTGTGGTTCCTAACCTAAAAGAGGAGTCTGGGGCAGGATCAAGACTCTAGCTTTTAAAGCCCTTACCTCTGTATTTCCTTATTTAATTAAAACAAAAAAAATCCTCCCAAAAAAACCAAAACAAAACCAAAAAAACCCACCACAAAAGTATCCAAGGTGCTATGAAATTCTTCTTCTTTCTGTTTATTGCTTGTGATTGTCATTTCCTTACTGCCAAAAGCTTTACTCCTGTCTGTCCCCTGTGCCCCATCCTAGGTAAATCCATTTTTAGTTCGGAATCTCCTAAGATGATCTTCAGCACCTTCCAGCCTCGATCTACCAAGAGGCCACCGATCTCTTCCCACATGCAATGCCTTCCAGGCTCCCTCCTGTCCCAGTCAAAAAAAAAAGTGACAATTGCAGTTTTTGTTTAAAAAAATCTCATGACTTAAAAATTGTCTGATTAATCTCGAGCTTATTCTTCCAAAAATTCTTCCTTCAGCAAGAATTGGCTTTGAGGAGCTACGTGTGAAAAAAAAAAGGCTTTTCATGAGGCTGGGAGGGAGGGGTGAAATAACACTTTTAATGGAAACTATTAGAAATAGTTTCTTAGCTACAGGAACTCATATAGACAGACACATATATGTACAGCTCCTGAGATGGATACACCCTCTTAATCTATATGGAGGGTGTAAATCTTTGCAAATAGGACTATTAGAGAATTTGTCAGAGAAAAGGGTGTGTTTTGAATTGTCTCTGTAGGCGACAGAAAATCTGTAAGACACTACGGCTCCCAGGCATATGTTGCAATTTGACTGTGACTGCTCTACCCTGCTCACATCTTATAGCTTGCTTCTGTTAAAGTCTGATTAACGTGGCCAGAAAAACGTCCTATTCATATCAGAACTCATATCGTTGGCTATAGGATGCTGAATGGAAGGGTGTTGGAGGTCATGTTTTAGTGGTTAAGTGGAGGTTATGGGGGGAGGGGGGGGGGTTGGAGAAGCTACACTGCTATCTGCCAGGGTACCCAGTGGTTAGAGGCAAGCCTGGGTAGTGATGACATTGGGGTGATGTACAGCAGGAAGGGGTGTCCATCCATAAGTCAAGTAGGAAGTTTTCGGCAGTGGTCCGACAGGGAAGTCTACGGGGAGTCAGATTTCAGAGCCGGAGCACTAAATTGCAGTGAGTCACACAGAGAGCCTGAGAGCTGCCTTTGTTCCACTTGTGTCTGAAACGTTGGAGGAGAAACAGCAGGCTCCAGTTTTTATTAACTTCTTATTTTCTTAAGCATAAAACTCATGTGCACTGAACTTTTTCCTCACTCGAGGTCTTTCAACTGACTTTCGAAAAATGCTCTCATGGTAAGAACTCTCACTTCTAAATCTTACTTTTAATTTTTTTTTTTTTCCCCTTGTGCTTCTGTATTACACTCTTTGGTTTCATTCTTTTCCCCCCCCCC